>CAHIKZ030004925.1:915000-1140000 GCA_903632075.3 Acanthosepion pharaonis | reverse complement strand
ACCATTTTCCCAGCATCATAGCGCTGTATTCGCTTGTGATCAAAGGTGTGCTTAAGCCCCAATAGGCCTTCAAGACTAGGTACATCCTTGAAAGAACACATGTTTCTTGGGATATACGAAAATTCAGGATCTGCTTGATGGAAACGAAGATGTTCTACAGAAGGATTGTAAAAATATCTATAGAAGATATATGAGAGAAATGAGGAATTACTGAAGCATATAGGAACGGAAGTCAGAAAGAAATTTTGGAATTTCTGGCATACATAACAATGAGAGATGGCTCGGAGAAATTAACACGCACAGGACATAATGATGTCAGGAATCAGACGGAAACAGCGAGTAACCTACCTAATGGCGTGGAGAAGAAGTAGTAATGTAACAAATATGACTTACAGTTACAATTGGATTGAATGTTGGGGAAGTCATGATATATTTAAGTTACATTTCCATCAGGTAAGATTGTGTTATATAGAATTAAGTGTCGCTGCCGAAACTGGACTTTGAACATAGAACACCAGAGAGAAAATACAGACGACCCTATTTTGAATAAGAATACCACGTGATGGCAGACGAAATGTATATATATATATATATATTAGAATCAGCGTGGAGTCTAATATATCCATCTGTTTACACTATCCTCTATCTCTATAATATCAACTGTACCATTTATTTATACTGATCACTATACGGATCTCTATTCTCTATACTATTCACTATATCATTTCTCTATACTGATCACTATACGGATCTCTATTCTCTATACTATTCACTATATCATTTCTCTATACTGATCACTATACGGATCTCTATTCTCTATACTATTCACTATATCATTTCTCTATACCGATCACTATACGGATCATTATTATCTATACTATTAACTATACCATTCTTGATGCTGATCACTATTCTATATACTATTCATTATAAAATATCACTGTACTGATCACTATACGGATCACTATACGGATCACTATTCTCTATAATATTCACTGAAACATTTCTCTGGGCTGATCACTATTCTCTATACTATTCACTATAAAATTCCTCTATACTGATCACTATACGGATCACTATTCTCTATACTATTCACTATACCATTTCTCTATACGGATCACTATTCTCTATACTATTCACTACACCATTTCTCTATACCGATCACTATACGGATCATTATTCTCTATACTATTCACTAAACCATTTCTCTGTGCTGATCACTATTTTCTATACAATTCACTATAAAATTTCTCTATACTGATCACTATTCGTATCACTATTCTCTATACTGTTCACTATACAATTTCTCTATGCTGATCACTATACTGATCACTATTCTCTATACTATTCACTATGCAATTTCTCTATGCTGATCACTATTCTCTATACTATTCACTATAAAAATTCTCTATACTGATCACGATTCTCTATACTATTCACTATGCCATTTCTATATACTGATCACTATAGGGATCACTATTCTCGATACTATTCACTATTCTCTATACTATTAACTATAACATTTCTGTATAATGATCACTATACGTATCACTATTCTCTATACTATTCACTATGCCATTTCTTTATACTGATCACTATTCGTTGGTTACTTTTCTAGTGAGTATTATCAAGCAAGTACTATTAGTGCGAGTGATATTCGAAGGCGTCTGACACCATTATTCTTCAACGCCGTTACTATAGTTGCATCTGCGATTTCAAAATCTCTACGATAACGACAATTACGAAAGTGACAACGAGTATTCGTTGTTATTACAATGGATTGTCTATACATATTTACCTTCCTTCATAGCTAAAGGGTTGACAACAAAAATAGTTTTGTCCCAATTTCAAACCTAACGAAATTTTCTTTAATGTTATGATATCAGCGAAAGGATCTCAAATACCTGATGTTAGAAGGAATGAATAATTTTTCAGCTTTCTCTTTCTTTGAGAGACTATTTACCAAACTTCACAGTTGTGAATGGACGAATGATTGATCCTTTATTTTACGTCGTATCAACACTTTACATGTTATTTAAACCAGAAAAATATTTTTCTGATTATAATGGTTTAGTGATACAATCTAGCTAATTAACCCATACCTGGGAGGAGAAAATGTGATTCATACCTTTCATCTTAATGAATATAACGGTAACCAACTGGAATCGGAACTCTCTCCTGTGATTAACAATTCCGAGCAATTATCAATTGCACTACATCACATCCAAGCTTATAAGACGTCGTATTACCAAGCGGTCACCCATCTAAGTACTGACCAATCACGACGTTGCTTACCTTCATTGATCGTGCGGAAACTGGTGTTTTGCGAGCAAACTAAAATGGTAACTAAAAGACCGGATATCGTATCTCACCGTATTCACTTGGATGGGAGGTGATTTTTTTTTTTTTATAATGCCGTTCTGTTGAGGCCATCTTAGCGTTTTCGCACCGTTGAGAAGTGTCTGTAAACATTACCTATCCTTGTGACGGACGCCGGGTAAACCGTCGAATGTTCGCGCATGTACGTGTTCAGATATCATCAACTAATGGGCAGACGGACGTTGGGTTTGAAATAATTATGATCATAATGTCTATTTGAAAAAGAAACAAAAAACGTCATGCAACCTTGTTACTTCTTAAACAGCGCATGACGAAAAAAGAAAACTGTGAATATGTTGCGTTTGCAATATGCCGCAAAAGGATAAAGACTAAATCTAAAAACGGCACAGCCACTTGTATCCGAGTGTGCCTCTCTGCTTGAGCGGCTTGCTAATCACCGTTGTAGAAGCTTGCTCAGGCACATTTGAGTTAGTCCAACACCCACAGTACGCACCTGCGGTTTATATTACAACAATTAGTGCGCAAAACTAGGTTAGCACTCTGAAAGCCTCAGACACGATGACGTCTTATTTCGTGCTAGCAAAACGATCGACTACCAAATTTCAATAACAATGCTTGGCTCGACTCCTCCAGACAGATAACACCTTCCTCACAAACTAACCATTGTGTGATTCGAACCAGGATCTCATTGCCAGAAAGAGAACGTTCTAACCATGCGACCATAAAGATTAACCTTATGTGAAATGATTATTTGAATTTCAGGCATGAACATTAAAATACAACTGTAGAAAAATAATTGTGAACATCATAAGTATCAGGTGATCCCATAAGTTCTGTCCGAATTTTGAATAAAGAAAACAAGTGACCAAATGTTACATTTAATTACAGATTCAATCAACAATGTATTTTCCCTGATTATCTATTACTTCCTTCCATCTATTAACAAGCTTACTAATTCCATTACAGTAACAAAATTTTGACTTTGATTCGAAGAAGTCACAAATGTTAGTTTTAATCTCTTCCTGTGTTACAAAATCTGTTTCTTCCAAATGATTCTGTAAGCTACGAAACAAATGGTAGTCTGATAGAGCAAGATCGGGAGAATAAGGTGGATGAGGAATTTTCTCCCAACAAAGTTCTTCGATCATTTGTGACGTGATTCTTGTTGTGTGGGGTCGCGCATTGTCCTGATGAATTATCACCTCTTTTCGATTCACTAGAGCAGGTCTTTTTTTCCTCAAAGCCTGGTTCAAACGCTCTAATTGCTGACAGTATATTTGAGCATTAATTGTTGCATTAGGTGGTAAGAATTCAAAGTGGATTATTCCTTGGCGATCATCACCAGATTGAATGAAGAATATTTTGCCCATGAAGTTCCATTCCCGGCTGTGGCTGGGGTCCTTCCCCTTTACCAAGGCACTGTCTACGACGCTTAACATTTCGATAAAAGATCAATTTTTCGTCGCCAGTCACAAGTCTATACAAAAAGGTGAAACAATTTGGTGAGAATGGAGAAAAGAGCAGATGTCAACTCGGGATTTGAAGTTGTTTCAGACAATTCATGAAGCACCCATTTACCAAGTTTAGGAACTTTTCCAAGTTGTTGAAGACGACGATGAACAGTTATAAACTGAGTGAATGTTTCTAGCCGCTTCGGCTGCTGAGTTTCCTTTCTTGAACTCATAAAGCATTATGTACCTCAAATGATTCTTGGGTACTTGCATGTTAGCAGGGTTCTAATCAAAGAAAATTTAATTTTATTGTTCTATGAAATAAAATTTGATCAGTTTAAATGCATCTAAACATAAAAATAATGTTCAACTACATTAGACATTATAAAATGCTTTTAAATTTCGTTCATTTAAAAAAAAGTTAAAATTCGGACAGAACTTATGGGATGACTTGATACATTCAGTGTGAAATATTCGTAATATATTTATTAGGACGAAAAAAAGCAATCATGAATTAACTTCCTATACGGTTCTGAGGTCTTCGTCGGAGAAATTATAAAATATCTCCTCATTACCATATCAAGATGTTTAACGAAGACATGATGACAGGTAAGAGAAAGAGTAAGCCACAAGGCAAAGTCTTATCAATAATCCACATAATCTGAAAATATAGCAGACATTTATTCCTTCTCAACGAATTCAGCTGACTAGGTGCACTTCAACCCTGCTTATCTTTATCAATGGAAGAACAATTCGATGCTGTGGTAAAGTGAGGACCGCCTACATAAAAAATAAACATAAATTGAAAAACTGAATATTTCACATAATCCATTGTGAAATATATAATAAAAATACCAATACTATGTATCTCTCTCTCTCTCTATATATATATATATATATATATATATATATATATATATATATATATAAGCAAGTGTAAATGGATATAAATCCGACAGAATGAAGAAAAATTTTGAAAAAACAAAATCCTTAAATGTAGTTAAAATGAATGAAATGTCGACGTCTGACGTTTCGGTTTAATAAACCTTTTCAAGACAATGAATATTTATTAAACCGAAACGTCAGACGTCGACATTTCATTCATTTTAACTACATTTAAGGATTTTTGTCTGTTTTTTCAAAATTTTTCTTCATATATATATATATATATGTTTGTGTGTGTGTATGTTAGCATTTAACTCCTCCTATTGATATCTAACTATTTAATTCTGTTCATATCTATCTATCTATCTATCTATCTATCTATCTATCTATCTATCTATCTATCTAATTCTGTTCCTATCTATCTATCTATCTATCTATCTATATCGGTTGATATCTATCTCATTTGTGGTGGGTTTGACGATAAACTACATCCACGTCCAGGGTAAGACGATAAACTACGTCCAACAGCAGGGCCTCTGATCGGGAGGCTTTGAAGTGCATGGAACTTCCTCAATTGCTGGTGTTCCCCGGTCCAACCTGACCCGAGGTGGTAGCACCTCTTAGGGTCCGAGCTATCCGCACATAATTAATCCAGAAACTGAGGTAAAAGTCATTATAAAAGTGTAAAAATAGGTTTTAATACCAGAGATACTTTGTAAAATATTATTACCAGAAATAAATTTTTGAAGAAAAAACTATTACTAGTAACATGTTTTTGAAAAAAAAAAAAAAAAAAATATTACCAGCAATACGTTTTTGACAAAAATATTACCATCTATACGTTTTAGAAAAAAAATATAATATTACAAAGTGTAAATTCTTGAGGAAAAAATATTAACAAATAGATTTTTGATAAAACAAAAATATTACCAGGAAAAAAAAGATGTCGGCATTAAATGATCCATTGAGGTTGATATACCGTAAAACAAATACCAAACAAAATCTATCTCATTCAATTCATAGCAAACTGTTGACATCTATCTCAAAATATTCATATCTATCTATCTATCTATCTATCTAACCATATATGTTGACATCTATCTCATTCAGTTCATATCTATCTATGTATCTATCTATATTTGTTCATACATTTCTATCTTTCTAACTCGCATAGTCAGTTGTGATTTAACTATTAATCCACTTCTGTCGAACTCTCCTCTCTCTCTCTCTCTCTCTCTCTCTCTCTCTCTCTCTATATATATATATATATATATATATATATATATATATATATATATATATATATGTGTGTGTGTGTGTGTGTGTGTGTGTGTGTGTATTTGTATTGACATCTAACTCATTCTGTTCATTCGCATGCTCACACATATGTATAGATTTAAAAAAACGCTTTTGGTTATAATCATAATTTATTTTAGTATATATTTTATATTTTATTCTTCATATTTCTGCTACACGCTTTTCCGGTCTCGTGACCTTCTTCAAGCAAATAAAATGAATATATTTTTAAAAGGAATAATTTTTCCTCATATTTTTTAAATGTCTCATTATTGGTTAACTTTATTTGTTCGTGAGCCGCCATATTCTGTGGTGGAAGTCATCCGAGTTTCACTTTGATCGATATGATTGTTCCCCCACGAGCCACGACCACTATCAAGAAGCCGCTCCATCCAGAGCTTTAGAAGCCGTTTCAAGAAAGGATATACAAGTGATAGAAATTAGAAGGTTTTGAGATAATTATAATTAATTCATTCAACGAGTCTGGAAGAAATCTCAACAGAAGGCAGAAAGTACTGGACAGCCGTTTCGTCATATATTTGGCACTCATCATCACAATATATGAACGAGTGCCGCTAGATCGAGTCTGATCGCCACGTCTTCGCCATCGAGGACCGCTAGGGCAGTTGCTACGATGTTTGCTTGATAACGTAAGTGGCCGGGTTTTAATTCTCGGTAGTGTATGCGCACTACTGATGAGTCCCAAATATAGGACGAAACGGCAGTCCAGTGCTTTCTTCATTCTATTGAGGTTTCTTCTAGACTCGATGAATTACTCAATTATATATATAAGTGATAGAGCTGACATATTTAGGTGAACAGATATGAGTTTGTGACAGACCGTTGCACGCTTATGTTAAGGATCGCGAAAGTCACAGACACATATCCATTCAACTAAATATTATTATATATATATATATATATATATATATATATATATATATATATATATATGCATGTATTTATGTATATATATATATATATATGCATATATTTATATTCATGAATTATTCACACAAAAACAAAAGCAAAGGTTAATGATTTAATTGGCGAGAAATCCATCATCGCAAACAATTCAAATAATATACAAAAACCTCCGAATCCGTTATGAATGAATTGATCCTTGTTTCCATAAATTTCTGCCGTATTAGTTCTTATTTTTACTACAAGCTTTCGTCTGTTACTACAGACATCTTCAGGTATAGAATAGATGTTGTTCTTTTTTTTTCTCTTAGTAATAAGAGGACAACGAAAATATATGTATTGTTGTATCCGAAAATGCTATTGAAAATGAGTTTGATTTTAAATTTTTAAAGGTTATGCGTTCATATAAATATGGTGATGAACGAATTTTTTACTGGTAAATTTTATGTCAAATTGGCATGAACTATATTGTTCAATAATTACAGTAATGTCGCACTTATTATCCAAAAGTCGCACTTGGATCAGATATTTAAATTACGATAAACGTGCAATCAATTTACAAATTCATGAATTATTCACACAAAAACAAAAGCAAAGGTTAATGATTTAATTGGCGAGAAATCCATCATCGCAAACAATTCAAATAATATACAAAAACCTCCGAATCTGTTATGAATGAATTGATCCTTGTTTCCATAAATTTCTGCCGTATTAGTATATGTAATATATGTATTGTTGTATCCGAAAATGCTATTGAAAATCACCATATTTATATGAACGCACAACCTTTAAAAATTTAAAATCAAACACAGCGTTGCTACTGGCGCGTTCCAAAAACAATAACTCATTTTCATTGTAAATTGATTTCACGTTTATCGTATTGTATTTATATATATATATATATGCATGTATTTATATATATATATATATATGCATATATTTATATATATATATATGCATGTGTTTATATATATATATATATATATATATATGCATGTATTTATATATATATATGCATGTATATATATATATATATATATATATATATATATATATATATATATATATATATATATATATTTATTTATTTATATATATATATTTATTTATTTGAATGGATATGAGTCTGTCGCGATCTTTAGCATAAGCGTGAAACTGTCGGTCACAAACTCATATCCATTCAAATAAATATGTCAACTCTATCATTGATATTGAGCACATTCTAATAAGCACCTCATATATATATATATATATATATATATATATATATATATAATCAAAATAATGATTAGAGAATCTGTATAAAATTTGGTAACGGTCTTTGTGGATTTTGAACTTTTAATTTCTCGTAATTCCTCATATTTTTTATTGTTAAAAATTTTTCGTATTTGCGATATAAATATCAGTGTGTAAATATATTTACAATATTATCCAGCAATCTTTCGGCTTGTCATTATATATGTATATCCAAGATCACTTGTTTGACTTTTTTCATGCAGTATTCTGTGGACCACAGACAGTTTCATACGTCGTTTTTCATCCAATTCAAGATTGTTACATAGCAAAACCAAAATCCTATCACGCTTTTTCATACCGACCGGGAGGTCTCATCCGGGTAGCAGGACGCAATGCGGATGTTGCTACAGACATCGCCGGAAGTCGTAAACGGAAGACGAATCCGGAAGCGGCAGACAATGTTGCTGATTTGCCTCCGTGAAACGTATCAAAAGGTAGGATCTTTTATGGCATGTACACATGTGATATTAGATTTGTAAACAAAAACTTGCTAAGTTTACTGGGGAAAAGAACCTGATGGCAGATGTTTTGTTTAGCGTTTCATGTATTTTACGTTTCCGACATTTGTATTTTCAGTTTTCTAATTTTCGTCAGGCCCTTGTAAATTTAAGTGTCTAAATTTCGAAAATATTTTATGTTCCAATGTGTATGTTTGTGTGTGTTTTTATCTACTATATGTATCGGAAATTCATGGATGATGTCTAAAGTGTATGTAACAATAAATTCACTGAATCATATGGATTCTTAGGTGACGGTCCTCATTGAGAGAACTGAACGCTCATTGTCCTTTAGCGGCTTGACCGGCCTTGAAAGACAGGTTTTAGTCAACAATCTGTTAATATCTCAAAACGTTTCCAACTCAACATTCCAAAGTCTAACGTGTTGAATGAAAATCAGTTCAGAGCACATAGCTTATTTGTAGACTGAGTCAATGAAATGTGTTTTAATTGCGCGCGCATTTCCGTTGAACTTGTGAGCGGAGAAATACATTTGTTTTATTATTTATGTTAGATTCCTCGACTAGTTTAGGCCAGCATAGACATGATCAGCAGAAAATTTCCTGCATGTCAGTAGCAGTGAACTATAGGGGTCAACGACTATATATATATATATATATATATATATATATATATATATATATGGAAAAGAGTATAGTGGTCCCATCTAGAGAAAAAATGTACACTTTGTTTAAAAAAAGACTAAATCCGCAAAAGTTTTTGGTTATAATATTGATTTGCTTTAGTATATATATATTATATTTTATTCTTCGTATTTCTGCTACATGTGTTTCTACTAGCAATGTTTTCCAATTGAATGGATCTGTTTATATCCTCTGAGATTAGGTATTATGTACAATATTTACACTGTTCGGACTATTGTCCTCATTTTGTCGGTTGGAATGTCGAATTGAACCCTTGATTTCGCTCAAGGGTAGACTGATTAATATTAAATGGATGTCAGTTATCAGTTATCTTCTGTTAATTTCCCTCTGAAAATTCTCTACTACCCGGGTATTGAACTCACACTGTTTGGGTCATGTCACTGGATCTAACTAACGATTTTATCCACTGTGCCATGTGTCCTTGAGGACATCTGTGTATGAATTTCTGGGTATTATAAATTTAATACTTTCAGCAACCATTTTTATAGGAGTGCTCATATTGCTATTTTTTCTGTTTCATTCCATGTTTTTACCAGAGCTCATATTTCAATTTTTGTTGTTAGTATGGCTTATTAATGTTTCCCATATTGTATTCATTCTATGCTTGGTCGGCTCAGGAGATTTTTGTGGCCTAGCATATCTGCTGATTCCTTAAGTTTACGAATTTTCCAATGGTGTTGTTTGTCTAGGATCTCAATCTGATCCCACAGAGGGCGGTGATCTCCATTCTCTCTCTACATGTGGTCAGCCACGCCTGGTTTATCCCCCCCACCTCGTGTTACAGCTTTCTGGTGTTCATGAAACCTTATCTTAAGGGGGCGGCCTGTTTCCCCTTTTATATTTCTTTCCGCACCTGCACGGGTTAACGTACACATAGTCTTTAGTAATGTTCTCATTAATGAGGGGTGGGGGTCTACTCGGGAGAGATATCTGCGAAATGTCGTCAAACTTTTGAAGGTTGTCCTGATGTTATATGGACCGCAGATCCTTTGTATTTTATCTGATACTCCATTCACATAAGGCATGTAGACTGTTTTCTGAGTGTTGTTGTCCTTCCTCTTGTACCCATCTTTCTCAGTTTTTTTGGTGTTGCTACCATGTACCCAGCGTAGTTGTTAGGTTTTAGGGTACTACTTATACTGACAAATTCTTTATCTAATACCTCTGCATCGCCATTTATGACTTTTGATAGGTGTTGTAAGCAGCGGACGATCCATTTGTTTACGCTGTATGGATGATGGGAGTTGAAATTGAGGTAATGTCCGGTGAATGTTGGTCTACGGTATACGGATCTCTTGAACCCATGCTCTGTTCGAGATATTAGAACATCCAGGAATGGGAGTGTGTTGTTACTCTATTTATCCATTCTAAACTGTTTCGAAGTTCTTATTGAGTTCACATGGTCCAGTAGAACCAGAAACATCTTCCTGGTAATGCCAGAGTATGAAGGTGTCATCTACGTAACTTAATCATATAGTTGGCTTTAGACATATAGGTTCTAATGACATTTCCTCAAAGTATTCCATGTATATATTCGCCATTGCTGGTGATAATGGCGAACCAATTGCTAAGACCTCTTCCTGTTGATATATGTCTAATCCCATTCCAAAATGTGGAGAGGAGGCATTCTCAGTAGTCAGAGACAGATTGGCCTCTGACTTATCCCTAGAAGCAGGGACCAGTATTCCAATAGATAATCTGATGTAGATGTTGACTTTCTGTACACAAAAAACATATTTTGGAAAGGAGTTCAAGGATCACTGACAAATAAAGGAAACGAACAAGGAGACATTAAAAGAATATGAGTTATTCCTTTTAAAAATTTATTCCTTTTATTTGCCTGAAGAATGTCACGATACCGGAAACGCGTGTAGCAGAAATATAAAGAATGCATATATATATATATATATATATATATATATATATATATATATTAAAAACAAATCCACATTATAACAGAAAGCGATTTACGATTTCTCTTTTTTACATATATACATATATGTGTGTGTGTGAATAGAATGAGATTGGTGTCAGCAGACAGATTGGGAAATATCAGTAGAATGAGTTAGATATCAACAGACACACACACACGCAGACACACATGCACATCCAAATGCAAAAAAATAAAAAGAAGAGTATGATTTCAGCGTTCAAAACATGTAATTTAAAACATGACTCAATACAAAACTAGATTCTTTTTCAAAAGCAAATACTTTTTTACTGTTTGTGGGAAACTTTCCAATTGCGGAAGTGGCACATATATTTCGTTAACTGTATTTCGGAATAAAATATTTTAGTAGCATCATGATCTCCCACCTGATGAAACGTTAAAAGATTTTTGTAATGGCTATATATATGTTCTAATGTAAAACTGCATAATAAACATATATATATATATATATATATATATATATATATATATATATATATATATATATATATATATATATGTGTGTGTATATATATATATATATATTAATGAAAAAAGACAACTGCTCTTTAAGCCGAAGCTTTTAATTAACGTAATTTTTCAGTTGATCATATGACTATGTAATAGCGTTTCTAGATTTTTCTAGTTGTTAAAAACATTTTGTTTGTTGTTTATAGATATTCTGCTTCAATAAATTCATTTCCTTTTTTGCCTTGAAAAAGTCCACATTGGAGGAAACGCGTCGGCTAAAACGACAGTTTCCTATTGTCTTTTCCTTATATATATATATATATATATATATATATATATATATATGTGTGTGTGTGTGTGTTTATATATATATATATATATATATATATATATATATATATATATATACTGTAAAATAGACATTCAAAGAATATATCAATAAAGATAATGTAATTAATATCGAATTCACTTCGCTAATGGGTTAAGAAATCATTAACTTACTGACCACTTGCTGAACGACACGATCCTTGTTTTATTAATTGTACAATGGATTAGATATTGTTCGGTCCATATTGTTCGCAAGTACTTTCGTTGAAAATATTGACCATCTTCAGTGTACACACACACACACACATATATATATATATATATATATATATATATATATATATATATATATATATATATATATATATATATATATACACGGTGGTGATTAATTTCTACAGGGATTTCCATCGATGTCGCAGTGAGAGGTGTCCACATGTCCCTGGTTTGCAACTAAATGCCAATGCATACGGATAAATGTCTCTGTCAACTTCCCTAAAAAATGTTCAATTTGTCTTATGTCGGGCGAAAATTGTATATACTCTTCTTTGGAAACTTTCAGAATTCTCACCAAATATAAGCTACCTTGAGACACACAGTTCACTAATATTTTGCAATTGCTGACTGTCATTGGGTGCAAATATTCCCTGTAACATGTCGATGTCGTATTTAAGCAGCAAAGTTGGACCAACTAATGCTAGGTGAATACGCCAGAATGTGTTTGGTCATTGACACCAGCCTGAGCCGTTTTTTTTTTTTTTGCAATTGGGCTCCATAAACTCATAAACCTTCTATAACACACGCATTCTGGTCCCGTAGACACAGGTGAGACTTGTTGAGCCACATCTCTTAAAATATCACTAATGTTTGAACCTCTCGTTTCCATACCAGGTATATTTTTTACGTGATTTTATTGTTAGCCCCATGTCCAACCGGTCTTATAGGTGGTCGTTTATTGTAAGCTCTATCAACAAGCGATATACCATCTAATTAATTTGTCGGTTTGCCAATGCTTAGCATGTGTTTCATCGTGATTTTACTGGAAAGCCCCGATCAGAACGAAATTAATTGAAAACGTGATGTTTTAGAACGTATTATATGTTTCCGGTTCCCCAGAGTCTAATTGCATCACATTCTACGTAGGGTAAAATATGCATTTTTATATATCATCAAAATAAAAGTCTCTTTCAATAGATTAATTATTTTTTATTCATTGCGAAACAAAAGTTTCGTAAAATATTTCAAAATAGAATAAACCGAATTTTCTCCGAAACTCAACGAATCAAAATAGATTGTTCTGCCCACAAACACTACCACAACTACAGTTTGAATGATTTATCTAATATTAACATAATTTTAAAAAAATATAAAAACATTTACTTAAAGGAAGAATGTACTGTATCACCTGTAATAATTACCACAAGGTAAACCTCGGGGAGTTTAAGTAAAAGGTTATATGAATGCAAATGCTAACTTTTATAAACAATACACTAAGGACGTTTCACAGTAATGTATCTTAACATTCATTTGATCAAAAAATGCAACTCTAAATCAAATCGGAAGTAATTTACTAAGACGAAGATGTTTAGAAAGTGTATTTATCCCTAGATAATGCATAGTATAATTGCATCCAGATTCATACAGGTTTTATCTATCAATAGATAAACTATCAATTTTATCTATCAATATATTATCCCAATGTGGGATATTAATAACAAAAGTGATGGAAACATGGACGAAAATTAAAAAGAAACTAAATTAAATCTGCTAGAATCAATAAAAACCTATATTTCTTGTAACCTTATAGATGTTACAAACAAAGGTGGTACTCGATTGAAGAACAGCAGCCTGCACTTAGATGAAAGAATAGAGCCTTATTGTAAAATACAATACAGTACTGAAAGACAGGGAATCGTGTGGCATGCTAGTAATTGCCGAAGCAAGCCCCCAGGTATATCCTGTTCTCACCATATATATCTACTGATATAGTCGGTCCATATAGGCGATAGGGAGAGTAGGACATTCCATTACAACAATATTTTGGGTCCTGTTACTGGATCTAACCAACGCTTTTATCCACTGTGCAATGTGTCATCTCAGTAATATAGACAAATAATTTCACGGCAAATGTTCGGATGAGTTCTTCGCTATGGTACATAGGCTTTATCAATTCAAGCGCAGTACTAGACTAGTGAAAAGGTTTTCCGACATTACATTTGAGTAGACAAGATGTAACCGTAGCATGGTGACAGTTTCTTCCAAATTATGACAAAAACTTTTCCAGCAAGTCTGGTATTAATATTACCTATATATATATATATATATATATATATATATATATATATATATTGGTGTATGTTTCATTAAATAATATCGACAGGTGTTGTCTATTCCTTTTAAGGAAGTTCCTTTTTCATAATAGTCTGATAAGCTTAATAACATTACCATTGAAAGACGAAAGAAAATCACCATTTTGATACATGTTTAAATCTAATCTAGGCTTTCGGCTTACATAAGTCATTATCAAAGATGACAATTATATTTCAATATATCAGCAGAATACACGGACGGAACAATAATGACAGTCTGTTTTTGTTTCATGAAAAATTTCAGGAAGCATTTTTGTTTCGTCCGTGTATTGGTTATCTTTTAAAGATTTCACTTACAATAACTTTACAGATATCTAAATGATCCTATTCATTTACAGATATGTTTTATATGATTCCACCGTGATATCTATGGGAAGGTAACTATGTTGTTTTTATTCATTAAAAAATGTGGTATAATTGAATTTGTATGTCTACACGTTCGAATTCTTGTCATATCCAATACATTCACTTACATGCTAATACCCTTGGGAAAGGTATAAATCCTCTTCTTCTACCCTCAGCTATGAGTATATAGCAGGACAGACCCGGTTCAATAGCCTTGGATGGCAACTGGACTACCTCAGAAAAAATGGCAACCTACTGCGGGAAAAAATCTGACTCGTTAGTCATGTATCGAAAGATATATGATCGTCTAATCGTGTATCACGTATGGCATATAACTGACTGATATGAATATAATGTTAAAATATAAATAATAATATATGATACATTCTTAAGGACGTTAATAGTAAAAATAATAATATTTTTTTTACCTGTCTATATTTCTGAGATGAGGTATTATGTACACTATTTACATTATTCTGACTATTGATAAATATGACAACAAAGATGAGGACAATAATCCTAATAATGTAAATATTGTATTATTTTAACTTTTATTGTTACTTACTTTGATTTCTATTCTATACTTATTTCTGTGTTTCAATCAGTGATTTTAGGTTATAAATTGCTTCATAAAATTTTTAATTGAATTATTATGTAAAAAAATAATAAATAAACAAAACAAGACATGATCTCACATATTTTGCATAGATAACATTCTTCCTAAGATGTGACTTCGAATTGTAAGTACATTTTTATATATCTTTAAGGCTTGTGCCATCGGGTATTCCCTTAATGTCTCCATCGGAAACCTTTCCAAAGAAACCGAAGTCTTCAACCCCAACTGGAATTATTGATGGTTTCATGTGCCACAAGTTTAAGATTTAGACTTCAAGACCCTTGTATTGTTTTTTTTAATATTTTTTGAAGATTTTCCGAGATATATTACAATTTACAGGAACTGACATCTCAATAAGAAAATACATTTTGTTCTTGTGTTCCTTGATCTGGGCGATAAGCTTTGATTATTCTGTCTCTGTGTATTTTAAAGTCCCATAAAATTTTACAGCTCGTATATATATAACCGAGTCTATGTGGTGTTCGTACGAATAACTTGCAGTTTCATTCCGCCAAAGTTACAGATTGTCTAGCGCAAATATTAGCCCACCCTGTGATGTCGAATTTTATAATCACTGGATGCTAATACCGTGAAATCTGATATAAGGTGGTCAATTGTTTCTTGACATTTATTAGAGAATAGCACTAAGTTTAACAATTTTTTTCAGTATACTGGCTTGATAATTTCTAATTAGTAATCATTGGTCATGTGAAGCACGATTAAAACCTATAATAAATTCATAATCCTGCACTACAAATCTATTGATTTATACGGAGTGTGTCTGCATAAGATCGTTTGGAACATGTAGATTATTGATCATGATGAGATTTATCTTGCCATCGTTTCTATGTTAGAGATTTTTGGAGCATGGTTCGGTACTTGTCCCATTTTGAATGCAATTTTTGCACACTTATCTAATACAAAATCCATGTCGATGTCATCATTAAAATAGCTTACAATTTTGAGGAGAAATCATTTTTTTTGGCTAAAATGTCTGTGGTCATCCATGTAAACTGGGGTTTCCAGGGATTTGGTCAATGTTTTGTTGTGTTCCTTTTTTTATCATTCCAAGCGCACCTATTATTACTAGTACTATACTTGATTTCAATTTCTATATTTTTTTCTATTTCGAATTCCATGTTTTTGTACTTCGATAGTTTTCAAATACGTTGGTTGCTATATTACAGTCTCAAAGGAATGCCATATCAATCCGTAGGCAAGTTTTTCTTTTCGGTTTTTGGTGATTATATCATAGAATTTTGATGTCTTCTGATTCTATCGCCCGTGCTGGGTGATATTCATAGCAGTTTTTGAACATTGTCCAGTGTAAATATTGTCCCACGCTGTCGTGACGAATCTTATATTCATTTGGTGAAAATACAGAACAGCCTGAGATTAGACGGTCTATAGTTGCCAGATATTTGTTACAGAATAGGAATTTTGGATCCACACTATCATGCATGATATATGCCTTAAAGTTTCAATTGAAAGGACTGCAAGAATATAGCCTTTCGTGTCATCCAGATGCTCGTTACCATCGATGATTGTTAACTTTTTCAGCATCGGCTTAATTAGCCTCGTTCTGGATATTTTCCTTGCAGAGGTTTGTTTAGCCAGTGTTGTTTCATTTTCCAAGAGCTTTATCATTGGCTTTCTTTTTCATATTTTTTACTGCAACAGATGGTTCCTGGGCTCTGTTTTACATTTCTACAGAATCTGTTAAATTTAAATGTCATTTTGTATTTACAATATTCTTTCATGAGTTAATATTTGTTCCTTTCTGCTTTGTGCTGTTTTACTAATTGTATCAGCCTATATTTTGTTGTTTTCATGCATTTTCTTAAGCCAATAGTTTTTACCTTGAATGATAATTCCAGCTGAATAAGACATTTTCCAACTTCTTGACAGGCTATGTATAGACAGTCTGCATCAGCCTTTGGATGATTCATGTTATGCTTAGAAATAAGCTTTCTTTCCAAAGAATCCATTCGTCTGATGTCATTTAGAATCCAGTTCAAGATGTTAATAACCACTCGGATGGTAACACTATTAATGGCTATAATTCTGTTCTGAGAATTCAGTTCGGTTATTAATAGCAGTCTTAATATCAGCCGCACCCTTCTATAGTACTATTTTTTGCAATTTTTCTTCATATTTTTATTATGAATTTCTTCGCCCTCATTCAAACTGAGTTACTTATCAGCTTCTTCTTGCTCTACACATTAGACGTTTACACAAGGATCGAAGCTAATAATGGAGGTTTTGATGTAGTGATTCTTATAAGATTGTGGCTTTAGCATATTTATCGAAACCGACTTCTATTCCAATATCATCGGAATACCTACCAGCTGAGTTTCATTCCTAATATACAACTTTAATTTATGCACGTAATATAGATGGCTTATTTTCTTTTAAGATATGTTATCGCCATATTTCACCCGGTTGAGTTCTCTGGTTTATGCTATTAGGGACATACACATTAGTAAGAGAAAAAATTATTATTATTATTATTATAATTATTATTATTATTATTATTTCCTTTGATGTATTTTGTATACACTATTCCTTGCGGGAATACGTAAGGTCAGAAATAGCATCATGAAGTTTTCACTAAATATTTTTGTTTAAAAAGAAAGGCAACCTCAGACATCACAGATATACATAGCTAAAGCCATTCTTAAGTTGTGAGCAGAATCTGAGAGTACCATTTTTTTTTTATTTCTTTAAGGTATGGTCCACTGTAGATCACCTAAATGACTCCATTGGAACATTTTCCAGTCAAACTGAAATGGAATTATTGATGTCCTCACTTGTCACATCTTTGAGATTTCCATTTAAAGATCTTTGTAAATTTGATAGTTTTTGAAGTTATTCAAATATGCATTACAGCCTGCGAGAAACAGTCATATCAAAAGACAGCACATTCTCTTTTTGTCATCTTTGTTCACGATGTCTGCGTGATTAGATTTCATTGTTCTTTCTCGGTGAATTCTAAAGTCCCATAATATTGTCTCAGGTCATTTGTCTCTAAATGGTGCTGGATAGTGTTCAAACATTTTATTGCGGTTTCATTTCTGTAAAAGCTATTATTTGTGTATGTTGTGTCTCCTACTTTGTATCCTGTAGAGCCGGGTACAAACTATGGTCCTAAGCCCCTATAGGAGAAATGTCATTTAAATGATAGCACTCAGTATATGGATGTTCCTTGTTGGGCGATATCTTTGCAACTTTTATGCCGATGTTACCTGCGATACTGTTATTAAAAGTGTTCATTCCGTTTCTCGCGAGGTCAAGAGGTCTGATTACTATTGGTACAGTCTCAGTTTTCATTTACCACATCCTGTTAATCTCGCTCACCAGGTCCTTGTATTTGGAGAATTTCTCGATAATTCTTACGGGGGTGTTTCTTTAAGATGGTACTGCTTAGCCAGTAAGCATAAACTTCCTGAATTTCTTGACTTTTATGGTTGTATTAAGTATGTTGCCTTTTATTACCAACCCAGTTTGAATTGACATGTCCCAGAGGATAGTTACATCGTTATTTAGGTAAATGTGTCTGGTTGGTGCTCATACCATCTCTCAGGGTTTTGATTTGGTGCTTCATGCTTATCTTCCAGTTCACATATGTCGCTAACATGTTATGACTATGTGTATATTCATTTTTTATCAGTTCTGGACATCATCAGATAATATGTTTGATAGTAAAATCATGTCTTTTTCATTCTCCTTCTTCTTCTTCTTCTTCTTATTATTATTATTATTATTATTATTATTATTATTATTATTTCCTTTGACTTCTGGTGCATACTCATTTCTTTTTAGTTCACAACTGGTGACCTAACGTCAGAAATGGCATCATGACATTTTCCACTGAGTAGTTTTGAAAAAAGTAAATCACATATTTTACATATATAAAGTCCTTCATACGGTGTGGGCTATACTTTTTAGTACATTTTTTGTATTTATTTAAAGCTTGGAATACCATGCATTTCTTCAATGCGTATACTGGAATCTTTTCGAATCAATCCAAAGGCGCCAACTACTTATGGAATTGTTAGTGCGCCACATTTTTGAGATTTTGATTTCAAAGTCCTTGTATTTTGATAGTGTTTTGAAGATCTTCAAATATACATTGCAGTCTACAGGGACTGTCATGTCAATAAGGATGACTTTTCGGTCTCTAATCATGATGTCAGAGCAGTTAGATTTGATTGTTCTGTCAGTGTGTATTGTACGATTCCTTATTATTATCATTATTATTTTATTTCCATTGATTTCTTGTGTGTATACATCACTTTCCGGGTCCCCTCGGAGACATAAGGTCAGAATTTTCATCATGATAATTTCCACTGGCCAATTTTAAAAAAAAAAAAAAAACATATTTCACACAGATAAAGCCCCCCCCTAAGGCAGTACTCGTTTGAAAAATTTTTTTTTTTGTTTCTATAAGGCATGTGCTTCCAGGAATCCTTTCAACGAGTCTACTGGAATCTTTTCCAACTACAAAAGAGAATGCTGATGTTCTCCCGTGCTGCATTTTATTATTATTATTATTGTTGAGATGTTGTGAGTTTCCCGCGTGTCGGTGTATGAATCAAGACAAACACAGTTGTAGAGGAAAATACTGGTATATTTGTAAAAGCAATTAACAATAGAGTGATTAGTAGAACGAAGGTTGGTTAGTACGAAACAATATCCAAAGTCTATAGTCCAACGTTATGTACCGAGTAAGCTTACCTGGACTGCTCACGCTGACGCTCTCTCTGACGCCCTCTCTCCAGAGCTGACTTATATAAGAGGGACCAGTCCATTACTAGTTAGAAGTCGGGTGCGCCCCAACTATTATTATTATTATTATTATTATCATTATTATTTGCACTCTGTTTCTTTACTCTAAGCTCCATATTTCAGCCGATCTGTAGTGAGATTCTTTGCATCGTAGTGTCTTTTTTGCATTGTTGGAATGACATCATTATTATTAATATTATTAGACACAACCTGATCCTAAGATATTCTTTGTGTATTGACAAGTAAGACGTTATCATTACTCTACCGTATAAATGTCTGCAATTATTGTGTGAATCGCATAGAACATTAATAAACAAGGAGGATAGACATGAATAACTTAGATTATAAAGCAAGCGAGAAAGAAAGAAAACATTACAGCGTTTTCTTCGAGTTGGATGAGCAATGCTTATCAGGTCTCGTTCTTGTTG
This sequence comes from Acanthosepion pharaonis, assembly GCA_903632075.3. Classification (NCBI taxonomy): domain Eukaryota; kingdom Metazoa; phylum Mollusca; class Cephalopoda; order Sepiida; family Sepiidae; genus Acanthosepion; species Acanthosepion pharaonis. Next base: position 1,119,372 of record CAHIKZ030004925.1, on the reverse strand, counting down.
CAAAGCGTAACCGTTGAAATCATATTAATATTATTCTTATTAAATTTTCCACTTGTTACGTACGTTAGGAGTCGCACGTGTTGACTGTCGGTACGAATTACATGACTCAAAAATCACATCTCCACGACAACATACGCTTGAACACCGTAACTGATCTCAACCAACCTGTGGCTTATCATCTTGACATTTTAATTTGTAATGCAACAATAATTCGAGATTTGACAAGTATCTGTTCTATCTGAACTTACAAATATTTCTGCTGATAGACCACTGTGCGTAAAGGTAGGTGTTCACAAAGTGTAACATAATGTTGACACATATTGTCGAAGGAACGAGACAATGGCTTCTTAACAAGAACTAACAATGGCGTAACTAACGCCATTGTCATCGATTGCTAGTCTTATGGTGTTTTATTGATACTGATAAAAATAGTCTCAATAGATGCAAAGATGCATTGGAAATTCAAACAAATGCATACTAACACTCACACACACACACACACACACACACACACACACACACACACATATATATATATATATATATATATATATATATAGAGAGAGAGAGATGTGTGTGTATATATATATATATATATAAATGTGTGTGTGTATATATATATATATATATATATATATATATATATATATATATATATATATGTGTGTGTGTGTGTGTGTGTGTGTGTGTGTGTGTGTGTGTGTGTGTATCTTGGAAGGTTTTTTTTTTTAAGTTCTTGGTCCGACTCTCGCCGAAATCAGTATTTATTGCACAGGAAAATGATATTTAGGGAATTCGTATAGACCTCAACTACTCGGTACATATGTGGAATTTAATGTACGCCTTATCGCACTAGATTATTCTTTGTAATAAATATAGTCATTCCAAACCCCGATTTGTACAAACACACACAGCCAAAAAGACACACACACACACATACGTGTGTGTGTGTGAGTTTTTGTGTGTGCATATGTACTTTTGTAAAGCATTGCCCTTCAAGCAAGGCGAGAATGCACTAATACGCAGAGGATTCCAGGGAGTGAAAGTGAATGTGAAAGTGAAGCCTTTGAATAGACAGGATTGAAGATAGATCAAAAGATTAACATAATTCAAGAAGACAGAAGATGGCGATTGATGTTGCATGAAAAACTTTGAAGATTGTTGTTATCAGGGAACAAGTAAAAGGAAGGGAATTCCACAGCTTGGAAGTACGAGAAAATAAGTTGTTGGAATAGAAGAGGCGGTTGTATTTAGCCATTTTAATAGTAAAAGGAAGGACTAGCTCGCTTAAATTCAGTCGCCAGAGCCGATGAAATGAAAATAGTTGTAGTAAAAAAAAACAGAGGGAAGCCACGTCACCTCGGTGAGAAAGTGACTGAAATTTAGTTGAAAAGTCATTTCGATTTCATGACATATGCTTCTTTGGACCCAGTCTGTCCTGCTATTTACCCTTGGCACACACACACACACACACACACACACACACACACACACACACACACACATATATATATATATATATATATTTATATATTTATATATATATATATATAAGCAAACATGTTTGATTAAACAGAATCAACAAGGTTTAACTTTTTATTAAACTTTTACAAATTCCGGATAAGGCGTTGATTATTATGTAGTAATTTTTTAATAAACTGTCTAAAGTTGATATTCTGTTATTTTTTCACTTACTTCCGACTTACCAACCATTATCAGGAACCGATGTGGTGTCTGTGTGGTAGTTGTAACAACTTCGTCTGCATCCTATTCTTCATTAGGATGATGGATGTTGGAAATTATCTAACGTTACGTCATGTGTAACTCCTATTGAGATCGAACCAGTTAAAGAAAATATGCGATGTATTTCTTTTTTTAGTCGTTACTTTATTTTTATACTTTCCATACTGATATAATAGGTTCGCACATCAATTATATCATATGCAATTCAAGACAACGTATCCTATGGTAAATAATATATATTTTTTTAGTGTGGACTGTTTATTGTGTATAATAATCGCTTCTAGTGTCTTTCCTTTTAATTTGTACTTGGTTTTGTATTAAAAATCATTAACTATTTTTTCAAAAAAAAAAAAAAAAATATATAAAATCATCAAATAAAGATTTTAATGTTTGTAAGCTTATTTGATGTCATTTAAAAAACATTAAATGGGTCGTTGTTTTTCCTTAGCATTTTCCAGCTCTAATGAGTGCATCATCTTATACGGTAGGACGTAATTGCCTCGTTTGATATCATATCATAGTAGTACCACTGAAGGCCTGTTTGGATTTACCAATTATGAATCCATCCTAACAAATCCACTTCCCTAGTTAATTTGTACAATTATATTTTACACAATGCTCTGCTCTTATTACGTGTGGAGAAATAAAATTGTTAAGACGTATTCTCAGTAAAATTATTTCCACTATACGTGACTCATTTGAGAAAGTAAACTGAGGCTAATAATCCGAAAATGGTTGACGAGAAAATTGTCATGTTTTATAAATACATAATAAGAACAGACCAATTTACGCCAGCAGTAGAAAACGTATCATCTTCCTTATCTTGGCAGACTGATTTGTTCTTGTTAAGGGTTTAAATTTGTCACCATCACGCGCGACCGCAGTGAGAGATAACCTGATAGTTTCCAATAGGAGAAAAAAGGTTCGCTTTTAACGAACAACGTAAATCAAAATGGCGTCCAATTTATCACAAATAAATATAAGTTGAATATTTAACACAAAATATTTTATGGCCTTAAAGGAAAACATAGTTTAATACTCTTTCGTAAATCAACTTTACGTGTTGAAGTGTAAAAAGCTAAGCTTTCTATTAAGAAACAGAAAAGATATTTAGAATCAAAGAAAAGAGTTACGTGATATAACTCCTCCTTTATAGCAGTAAATACTGGACAATCTCTTCATAGACAAGAGACTTGAATCAACAGATATGTGGTTCTACAAAATCATTCTGACAATACCATGTACCGAAAATTTGAGGAACGAAAAAGCTTTAAAGAAAAAGCAAAGAAAAAGGGAATTTCTACCTAATATCAGAAAGATAAAATTGAAATTTCATTTTGAGAAAAGAAGCCTCGAAATATCTAATACTCAAAGGACATTTAATTCAAGCCGGAAAGAAGAAAACCATACAAAAACTACTTAGTGAGCTTGAGTAAAGATTAAAGTACAGGCTTTAGGTGAGGAAACAAAGAGACAATTTATTGAGATACAAAAGATGGGAGATTGCTAAGACCCATGATCGCCAATATCTGGAATGGTCGAGGAAAATAGAAGAATAAGCGTAGGTCTTGTACCGGGGAAAGCTATTATAAAAGATCATGTAAATCTTTAGTGAGATGAGTGAATTTCTAGGGCACATATTAAAGAAAGAAAACATATTCACACGATGTATTGAAGTCAAGCACAGAGGAAAACAAATCATATCCTATTTAGTGAGTTTGAGTAAATGGACTGCGAAACAATGCTTAGGAGAAATAATAAAAAAATACAAAATTTATTAAGAGCAACAAATGGCAGGAACTAGTGGTGAGTCATGATCCCCTAATTACTTAATGAACACTTTACATAGAAGAAAACGTCTAGCTAAGTTTCATCATTTTATACTTAAAATATCTAGATGAAACTGTAAGTTGGATGTTAACGTTTTCATTTTTTTTATGATGTTGAATAGATTCGCTTGTCACTTTTGCTGTACTGTACTGTAATCTTTAATTCCAAAAATGCTTGTTATATTCGAGATTCCGTAACGACGGTATTACTAGTAACGCCTTTCAATAATATCCGCACTAGTAATACTTGTTCAAGTAGTAATCGCCAAATAGTATAACGATCAGAAGAGAATTGTAATCCGCATAGTAGTAGAGTATAAGCGAGTGAACGTATGACAATAATAGATAGACAAGAAGATTATCTGTGTAGTTGATAGAGGGAAATAGTGATATTTATTTGTAATAAAATATAAAAGGTGGCAGAAGGCCAAAAGGGGAATAGGGAAAAGGACGGTTTTCTTCTGTCTTTAGATAAATTTAGGTAGCCACAAACACTGACCCAAACATACAATAATATTTCTTACGCCAAAGCAACGCATTCTTCGTTATCTTTCTTACGTCATCCACCATTATACCTCATTGTCTCTATGAAAATAATAACTTGTCTCTTTATGTAAAATTCATTGTCTGTGGGAGAGGGGAAATAAAATAACAATTAAAAAAAATCTAAACCCCAATGAATATTTCAATATATTCAAAAACTATTTACAAGAAACTAACCAAAGTAATGAAATAGTGATCACTCATTCAACACGCTACATATTCACTTGACTTATGATCACGTGATCTACTTAATAATGGAATCGCTGGCGTTCTAATATCAAATCACACTGTCGGCAACAACGCTTACTCTTATACAACAAATCTTTCGCAATTTTTGACCCGTAGAACTCTCTTCCGGCATTTTTTTTTTATTTGTAGACAAAGTTGATACATTATTTATATTATTCGGACTATTGTCCTCATCTTTGTCGCATTATTTATCACAACGTTTCGGCCGTTGTATGCTCCGGCCTTCTTCAGGTGGTTGGAATTTCGAACTGAACCCTTTATTTCGCTCACTGGGGTAGACTTTTCTAGTTCCACGTGCCATGTTTGATGGATGTCAGTTATCAGTTATCTCCTGCTAATTTCCTCTCTAAAGGGTTCAGTTCGAAATTCCAAACACCTGAAGAAGGCCGGAGCGTACAACGGCCGAAACGTTGTGATAAATATGGCGACAAAGATGAGGACAATAGTCCGAATAATATAAATAATGTACATAATACCTCATATATAAATATAGACAAGATATTTAAATGCAATGATAGTCGTTATCTTTTGTCTTCTTAATTCGTGTTTTTCATTGCTCGATTTCTCATATTATTTTACATTCTGTCTTTCCATTGAGTCTTAGTCGTGTTGTGTAGCATTTCAGACCAGACACAATATCAGTCTTGAAGCTGAAGTTAGTAGAGATCGCCCATACGCATTTGAAAATCAACATCTGGAGACACTATTCAAACTAAACCCACGCCAACCGTCAGGCAAATATCCATCGTAAAACGTATCAGCATTTGAAAAATCTCAGAAAACCTCCAGAAAATAGGTAAAGTAAAGAACCTCGATAAATGGGTCTCGCATTTGTCTCTTGACTGGGGTTTAAATGCGCTAGCAATGAATCGGATGTAAAAATTTCTTTAAGTTTTTCAATGGATTTTCGACACATTTTACGTCTTTTTTTCAGTAAGTTGTTTAGTGGCGCTCGTAAATTATCCATATTTTTTACTTAATACGTTGGTATAGTTAGCCAGCGCTAAAAATGCTTTTAATGTTTTAATATTTTTCGGCACTGGCATATCCTTAATTGCTGAAGCTCTAGCAGGGTCGGGAACTCTACCATTTTCGTCAGTTTTTATGGCATTATGGATGCAGTTTTTTCACAGTCAAAATTTGCCCTTCCACCAGATCGTTAACCACTAGTAAAGAACAAAACAATTGCTATCAGTAAACCAGATTTTATACTTTGGTTGCAACCGACTGCTATAAACGAGCGAGCGAATTGGAGATTAAGCTTAGGTGAGGGGGGAGGTTAGAATTTCAGCGACCGCCTTTCCTGTCCTTTCTCCGAGCCTCGATTCGATCCTTCTGTGTGCCTTTTCGCGGGATGGTCACTGGTTTAGATAACAGTTTTCTTTGTCTTGTCATCTTCGTCTGAAAATTTAATTAATCATCTTCACTGACTTTTTCCCCGTCTGAGCCTTTTGCTCTGTACTTTGATGTTGACTCCACTTACTGATAACCATCAGTCCAAAGTAAATTTTCCGTATCCAGTTTTGAGAAAGGTCCGGCTGTTTTCAATTTAACACGGCCTCAGCTGACTCATATTAGTACAGTGTCTTCATTTTAGTGGTTAAATTATTAAAAATTATCGGTAAACGTATTAGAATAACCGTTAATATATTTTGGAATGAAGAAACCGCAGACAGCTATAATATGAACTGAGTATATACAATATACTTTAGAAAAGGAGGAAGACATGATACCACTTCTCGCCGGATATATTTAACCTTCATAGACGATCTTAATTTCTACAAGGATTTATTATTGATGAGAACAAGCTTAAATCTCTAAGTTATGCAGACAAATGAAGAATTATGTAAGTATTCCTAGACAGAGTAGTTAAGGAAAGCGATAAGAAGGAAGAGCCATTAATTGTAAGGAGATCAAATATAAGTTTATGAGCAACAGGAACAGAGTAAGACACTAGCTGCACACTGGAGATAACAAAATAAACAAATACAGAGATTAAACTATGTGTGAAATTTTATGGAAACGACGGAAAATCTAATAGAGAAATCGGATGATGCATTTGAATAGCGAATGATGCATTACAGAAACAGGAAAACAAAGTGGACAACACCAGAAACAAGCAATAGCGATAAATTGGAAAATGACGTTAGAAACCAATATAAGAGTCTTGAACGACTATATAATAGCAAATTTGAGGCAACACATATATATCTATTAGATTCTTCGTTTTCGGAATACACAGTTCAACTTCCTTTATTTTATCGAGTTCACACCATGTAATGCAGTAAAACGAATTAAAATACAAGATGTTACTGGCTGAGGAAATATTAAAAAAAGAAACCTTGCTAATTAGCGAGAAAAATAAAAGAATGATCAAGAAGACAGTCGATAGCGACTGACATTGCATTTAAATTTTTGAAGTAAAATGGAGTCGGGACAGAGTTCCACAAGCAAGACCTGCGAGAAAAGAAAGGGTTATATCTCGTCAACTCAACTGTAAATGGATGAGATCCCGACGGTAGTCTACTACTGCACTTAATTTTTAAAAAAAATAGCCATCATAAAGAAGAGTTAATGCGAGCAATTACCTTTAAAGTATTTATAGAAAAGGCACGCAGAGGCAACTACAGGGAAATGGAACGTGACTGAAGCCGAGACGCCAGATTAGGACCTATAATATTGCTGATTTTCTTTGTTTTTTACCAAGGCGCTCTAGATAAATAGCAGCATTGACGGACCATATTTGGCAGCAATATTCTAAGCTAGGACAAATGGTAGACTTCTATATCTGTAGGTTAGATTATGGAGAGAAAAATTGTCTCGTACATCACAGAGAACCAATTTTCTTAGTAGATTACCTAGCAAAGGAGTCAATATGGTTCCAGTATATATTCTTTTATAAGAGTTGCATAAAAATATATCCAGAATCATCATCACATCCTCAATTGATTCAATCGTTGTGGGGACCTCATGGTCATTTTAGTGGTTGTTCAGATAGCTTCGTGTTCCCCATTTTCTATCCATGCTCTTCACTCTCAGCTGAAGACAACGGAATATAGTGTGGATCGTCCTCGATCCATAAACTAATCCCATCTTTTTAATTCAATATTTTCATTCCCCTTGACCAGTTACTACGTAAGGCTATAGGACTCAGTTTATCATGCTATTTGCGGTGAGAAGATATGAATTCATACATTAACTAAGTAAATGAAATGAACTAGAATTCTAAATCGGCACTCCGATTCATTAGTTCGGGCTGCTATCCATTATATATTCTATTGCACAAAATCTAAAAAAACAAATTCTTGTATACCTTCACAATACAGGAAAACACTTGTTGACAACACCAATATAAAACACCCAGAAAATAATAAAAAAAAAAACTTTGAAATCTCGTGACCCTCTATATCAAAATCAACCAACACTAAACAAAATTTGTTACGTGTTTAGCAGCAATATAGGGGAATGCATATAATAACCATTAAAATGCTCCCTATATAATGTATATAAACATTAAATTAGCTCCCTTATATTGAAAAACTTATAAACTTAATGTTATAATTACATCGGATAAATTAAAAATTTAAAATAACTATAACAAGGTGTGTTCGCTCGTGTTTTGTTGTTTTTTTTAAATCACCATCGCAAACGAATTTATTGCAGTTACAATACGTATTTTCTTTGTAATTTTCCACTGAAGATGAGCTTGGGAAACACTGAATGTACTTGGAATTACAAAAATCTACGGCACCTTCCTCGATGAATTTAATCTTAATATCAAGAAGCTGATTGAGAACAGGAAAGGATTAGTATAAAATTGAATATACACAATATGTGCCTTGAAGGTGAAGGTAATGGAGCTTACCGATATGTATTTGCAGAGAGCTTTCATCATTTTATACTTAACGCTAGACCATCAATTAAAGTTACACCATTACTAACCAATGGATATATCATACTCGATTTTGAAAATATAAAAAAAATATTAAATATAAATCTTTATTTCAAATATTTTACATGCAGGCACTTCAAACTTTGTACTTTGAGTTACCATTAATAAGAACCGAAAAACATATTTACGTAAGAAAATCAGGTACTGAAAATTGTAATTAAAAATAGGAAAATTTGCGTTGGGTATAATATACCCATGGTTAGTGTTCTAGGGTTAATATTGCTGGATGAAACCGTAAGTTGAATGTTAACGTTTTCTTCTCTTTCACTGTTTTGCCTGTAGATCTCTCTTCCGTCATATTTTTTTCATTTGTAGACAAGTTTGATATTCAGATATTTAAATGCAATGTCAATCAGTATCTTTCGTCTTCTTAATTCATGTTCTTTTATTATTCGCTTTTCTTGATCTATTTCTCATTATTTCACATTTAGTCTTTCCTTTGCGTCATAGTCATGTTGCGTAGCATCACAGACCACACATAATATTAGTCTTGAAGCTGAAGTTAGTAGAGATCGCCCATATACATTTTAAAATAAACATCTGAAGACACTATTCGAAAAAAAAAAGAAATAAAATAAACACATCAACCGTCTCATGTAAAACGTATCAGCATTTCAAAAATCTCAGACCACCTCAAGAAAATTGTCAAAGTAAATAAACTCAATAAATGGGTCTCCTGATTGGGGTCTAAATGCGTAGAAATAAATCGGATATAAAAATGTCTTTAATTTTTTCAATGGATTTTTGGCACTCGTCCGTCTAGTACCATTTTACGTCATTTTATAGTAAGTTGCTGAATGGCGCATCGAAATTATTCAGTTTTTTACCTAAGTTGTTATAGTTAGCCAGCCCTAAAAATACTTTTAATGTTTTAATATTTTTCGGCGCCGGCATATCCTTAATTGCTGAAGATCTAGCAGGGTCCAGAATTCTACCATTTTTGTCAATTTTCTGACCTAAGTGTTTTATTTTTTTCATAAATAGATTGCATTTCTGCACTTAATTTTATTAAAAAAATACCGATATTTTAAATACATCGTGAATATGTCCAATATGTTGTTGGCGTGTTTCCTTTTTTATTAGAATATCATCTAAATATGCGATAGCAAAATTCAAATCTATGACATGTATGGCTTGTTGAAAATTACCTGGGGTCGCTTTTGTTCCAAAAGTAACCTATCGAATTTGTAGACACCTCGGTAGGTATTAATAAGGAGAATTTTCGGACAATCATCATCCACAAGTATCTGCAAATATATGTGCGCAAAATCCAATTTGGTGTAATATTTTCCACCACTTAACTGTGGGTTCGGGATGGGGTACAAATGTTTCTAAACAATCATTCCTCCTGAGCTAAAATCTACGCATACTATTTTTTTTTTACATATACGCATGGCGCACCCCATTCTTAATAATTTATTTTAGAAGTGACACCCATTTTTCCAACCTATCACGTTCACTGTTAACTGCATCGAGTGTTGCAGAAGGAACATTCCTTTTTGCTTTGAACACGGGTGTAGTCTTTTCTTTTAGTTTAAATTTTGCAATTATTTTTTGCCCATTCCTAAACTTTCAGCAAAAAATTAAAAAAAACTTCCGGGTAGCGTTTTTTTTTTCTTTCCTTTTTTTTCAGAATCAGAAAACAAAACATTTATTTCCTTACAATATGAATTTATTGGAAGGTCCCATGAGTTAAACTGGCTCATTCAATCAGTGCCAAACAGGTCACTGCTTCTTTTCATCACAAATACATTTGCTGTTATGCTTTTACCCGAACATTCTGCAACACAATTAAATTCTCCTTTGAATTAGTTTTTTTCCGTGACGCCGCAAGAAATCATATATGAAAGGTTAAACTTGGTTTACCCAATTTAATCCATGTGTAGTCATTTAATATCGTTAAATCCAACCCTGTATCGAGTTGAAACTTTACGAGGTTTCCATTAATTTTAGTATTAACATATTTCCTTTTATGTTCATTTATAGAAATTGAATCTGTTGCTTACAATTCTTCGATTGAATTCATATTTACGGTATTTCTAAATGTTCTTTTTTTTTCTTTGGTTTTATATACAATGTGATTGTATGTGTCCTTTCTTTCCCCACACTTAAAACAATGTTTGTCGTTATATGGACATGGACAGTCTTTTTTAAAATGTAATCTTCAACACCCTCTTTGGAGGGATTGAAACGCAGGCTTATCGTCCCTCAGTTGCGTCTCTGTCATTGGGCAGAGTGCGTTCAGGTGCTTTTCTGTCAAAGGACAGAGGGGCAACTGAGAAAATTATACTGAAGATGTGCCAAGCCCTGGGGAACAGTTGCGCGAGGCCGCGCCCTCCCATTGCACAATAGGGAGAGGAAAGCGCAACCGACGGTTGCGGTGGCTGTGGAGAATTTTTGTCCCTTGCCCGAGTGTACGCGCTCGGGTCCTCACTTTAAAACGCCCTTGTGAAACATCTCGTTCTGGTGGGTTAAAGAGTAAACACCGTAATCTTCCAGAGCTATAACAGGGACTTAGGTTAACAATTTTTTTCTTGTTCGTTAATCTACAACTGTTAGTTTTTTCAAAATGTCTCTCTACTTTCTTAATTGTTTCTTGACGTACTGCATGCATTTAGAAGATTTCTGTCTCAATTTTGTTTTCTTTGAGTATCGTTCCTGAGATTTTTCTATTCAGTTAAATTCCTCATCTACATTCTGGACGATTAAATGAGTTTCTTATTCAAGTCTTCTTTGACTTCGGTCGCGAATTTCGGCGTCATTTTTCGCAAGGCCCTGGTCAAAAATTAAGCATTTCAACATATCGATGCTTAATTCAGTTTGAATTTCTCACATTAACGATAAACTTACGACAGCATAAGTTAAGTTGTCTTCACGCTACATTTTTTTAATGAAATTTAAACAAATCCAACTGGTGTTCAAAAAGTGAACAATAATCACTGAATATTTTTTTTAATAACAAAATTCTCTCTTCAAATGTGATATCTGCAGGTTACTTTAATTTACATATATCTGATGTCCAACGGGTCTTAATTTTCATAGCAGTAGTCTAATTTTTTTTTCATCTGTCCATCCGAAACAATCTCGTCAAAATACGTCTTTATAACGCCTATAATACGAGGAAAAAGTGTTTCCTTTGTCAGGATTATAGTTGAAATCGCAAATAGAATTAGCATTAGAATCCTTGGTTAATTTGCAGATTAGGACCCGCGTTTAGTTTGCATTAAAATGTTGCCGAATATTTACATTTAGGTGTAAATATACATGCATTATTCGACAATGACTTGATAAATTTGATAAAATCTATCGTTTTGGAGTTATCGACAGTAAAATATGGACGCTGGAGTTGATATAATTAGTACTAACGCGAAAAAGTAGATTCATACCATTAATAAATATTGAACACTTAGTTTTAAAGATCCTCTGGAAAAACTTACAGAAATACCTAATATCTGCTGACTTCAGAATTTTTCTATTTCAAGAATAAATCCAAATAAAGTTGATATATTTTTTATTAGACACATTGAATGAAAAATATACTAAAACCAGAATTCTAATTATTAATTAATATAAGCAAAATATGCATTTTATTTTTACTGTATTTGGTAAGTAAAAGCTGTATTAAAAATTTGTAAAAGATTGCCAAATACAATGAATAAGATCTGTTAGATCATAATTAATAAAAACAAATATATATATATATATATATATATATATATATATATAAGTACATATAAAGCCATAATACTTCTGAGTGCAAATTATGACCGAAATATTATAAATTTGCAATGTTTATAGAAAATTTCACTAAGACTACTGTTAAAATATATTTGTTGTAAGGGAGAATATTTTCCTACAGGTTTGGACTTCGCCGTCGGAGGAATGACATAAAAAATACACCTACATGAAGAGGAGTAGCTTTTGCTGCAAACAGTCATTCGCGGCTAAATATTCTCTTCTACATTATGTTTCCCTGGACCAAAAGTTAATAAAATTACAGTTTTCTACTGTTGTGTTTGATAACTCAGTAACAGCAGTTTGGCGACACGAGGATCAAGGTTTCTTTTAGGAAGTACTAAAAACAAGTTAACGACGAAATGAAATTAAAAATCACACCGGAATAAAAAGGTACAGTGGATTTTTTCATTCAAATTTTCTGTCAGTATTGAGTAATTTAAAAATCTTATACTGGAACTATTTAAAATTAACAACAAAGTATGAAACAAATGCAGGAAATGTGTTTAAACCAACAACAGCAGCGGGAATAGCAGAACTAAGAATACAAACAAATGTAATTTTTTTTTTTAATTGTCGGATAACGAGGGAACTGTCACCATTGGTAAATTTGCAGATTAGGACCCGCGCTCAATTTTCAATAATAATTTCCCGTATACTTACATTTAGGTCGTAAATCTACATAATTCATTCGTAAATGACTTGATAAAGTAGCCGAGGAATGTAACAGAATAGAAAAACCTCACGCACGATACTCAGAACATTTTTTTTCTAAAAAAGGTGAATAATCAACCTGCCCTAAATATCAATATGCTCATGCATATAAATACTGTACTGCAAACTTTACGTTCAAATTCTCTGGTTCCTCCCTGCCATTCATTTCACTATGATTTAAATCAAATCTATCATGATGGACAATTTTCTTAGACATTAAATAAAAAAACATAGCGAGGTCAGATATATGGGTTTACAAAGGATTGATTGGCAGATTTTTTTTAATGTTTTCTTTGTTATCTATAGCCGAAAAATATTCTGGATTGTTTAAGTAATTTTTGTTTTGCGTGCGAATATTTCGTAAAAGAAAAATATTTTGAAAATGAGTTTTTTTCCAGATGCAAGTGTGACGTCGCCCCCCCCCCTGGTCGCAGCGTCGACTCTGTCGTTCGATCTCGTTCGCGGCGCCAACTGTGACGTGACGTGGTCCAGGGTTCTGGTCCTATGGTCACGACACCAGATGTGACGTCTTTGCCGCTCCTCGCTGCTCCAAGTGTGACGTTCTAACCCTTTGGTTAGATGAATACCAGCCTCGCCGTTCCCAACTCGCTTCCAACGCCTGGTTACTAAGGTAACTGCACTGATCTCCGGTCTGCCTACCCACGTTGTGATTAGATCTTAGACAGACGGGATCAAACAGGGATTGGGGCCGTATGCAAGCTGAGTTCAACGGGGGTGATAACACACAAGAAAAATAAAATCTCACAAGGTCAAAAATTATTGAAGAAAACGTAACAACTTTTTATATCTAAATGTTCGTTACACAAGATTATTCCTACCTCTCGACCCGTTTTGTGGACTGTGGCACCAAGCTTCTACCATACAACTTTAAGGCTTCGAGTTGCCTACTCTCTAGAAATTTGCATTTCGGGGTGTGGATTGGTTTCGACACTGGCGCTGATCTCTACCTGTCGTTGACGGCTGATTTTTCTCGCCGTCAGTGCGCGAATCGACTTCTTCTCTTCGGCTTCGGTTGGACGAGTTTATTCACTTCGGCTTGAGTTGGACGAGCTTATTCACTTCGGCTTGAGTTGGACGAGCTTATTCACTTCGGCTTGAGTTGGACGAGCTTATTCACTTCGACTTGGGTTGGACGAATTTCTCTTCTTAGGCTTGGTTTGATTCCAACTTCTCCGAGGCGCAACTGCAACTTAACTTCTTCTTCGTCCGAGGCGCAACCCCAACTCCAACTTAACTTCTCTTCGGCTTTCGGGCAATTTTCTTCACTTCGACTTGGGTTGGGCGAATTTCTTCACTTCGGATTCTCTTGCCCGCAAGGGGGCGAATGAACCGGGCCCGCTGCCCGCGCTCAAGCTCCCTCGCTGTCTGCGGCCCAGCTCCAACTGATTTCTGTCGATTGGGGTCCTGCTTTTATTGACGCCGTAACAAACTGGGGTGGGTCTGTCGGCGCCAGGGTTTTCTTGATAATTCTAAAGTCGTATTAGTTCTGATTAGGGATTTCCCATTATCGCTCTTACTTTCACTCCTACTTCCTTACTGTGCCTCTGGGGGGAGGCGCATACCCGCTTCCCCTGGTCCCTCGTATGTCAGGTGACCGCTCTCGACCAATGGGGTCCTGGTCGGGCATCTTTCCTCCTCCCTCGCACATCACGTGACCGCTCTCGGCCAATGAGACTCTGGTCGGGTGTCTCTCCTCCTCCCTCATGTATCATGTGACTGTCCTCGGCTAATGAGACTCTGGTCCGTATCTTCCCTCCTTCCTTCGTGACGTCTCCAATCGGGAGTGTACAGTCCGGGGCTTTGTTCTGAGGGAAGAAACACCTTGCTTTAAAAAAAACAAAATTTAAATTGTCCTTTTCGTACGATCGAATGACGCTATCGGTCCCTTCCACACGTGGCATCTGTCAAAACAGCCTGCCGCTAATTGGATGCGATCTACGAAACGAATTTTTCCAGACCTGTCGGCGTCTCTCGCGAGCTAATACCAATATTCCATTTTTCTCTGGCCGATAATAAAATCTACATTATCTCCAAAAAGCATTTTCACTTTGGGTGGTTTTTTTCCAACCCCAGAAATTGTCTGGGTCCCGTGTATTAATGTTTTGTTTTCGTATACATTTCCCCATCTGTTACCTATCATCTCAATGACACCCTTTTCGTTTGTTACTTATCAATATTTTTTCATTGTCCCTAAAATTTTATTTCTTCAGCCAACTTTAACAAACTTCCATCTTCCGTGGACACGGAATTAGATCAAGTGCTTGACCTGATAATTTTGACATCTGATATGTGCCGGTCGAGCGTGTGTGTTTTCGCTTACGACCTTGTTTCGTATTATGTTTCTGTCTTTCCTTTTCTTTTTTTTTATTATCTCTAAACTCTATTTCTTCAACCAATTATAACAACTTCCATTTTTCGTGGATTTCGGTCAGGTACTTTGACCTAGATATCTTTTGACAACTGTTATGTGTCAATTTAAGCGTGTGTGCTTATACCCGGGTTTTGTACCATCTACTTCTCTTTCTTTTTTTTCTTTCTTTCCCTCTCTTTCTTTCCCTCAGATCGCCTAAACGGAATTAGAGAATTATTCTCAAAACCCAAATATTTCTCATCTCTAAATAACTATCAAATGGTTAACAAACCGAAAAAAATAAATCATATATTTATGAATAACTCTTTTCAGTTTTCTAATTATGCATGGTGCCACACAAGTCCGGCTATCTAACTCATAAGTGAGCGGAGAAGATGGCTTCATATCTTTCCCAAGGATATATGCGCGTAACTCAATGAAACTGAACCGACGGAAATTTGAAGCCAACCCTCCGATTTTAACTTCTGAGTCGTTATTCATTAAACCACTCGCACGTCCGCACCTACATAAAAAGCTGAGAATCGTATGAACTGGGCACGAGGTCTTAGAGTAAGTTCTAAAGAAAGTCTAACAAAGAGTTGCTTAAAAACGAGGAAAAAATTCATGTATTATTCTGGGAGACATTATAATAAAGAAGAATTTTAATAACGTAACACGTACAGGACAAGTTGGAGAAATGAAGAGAAGAGCACAGATTGATTAATCTAACTAATATAGCAAAGGTGTGTCAGCCAAATTAAAACACATTATACAAATTACAAATCATACTTATTATAAAACCCAGTTTGTGTGTGTGTGTGTGTGTGTGTGTGTGTGTGTGTGTGTGTGTGTGTGTGTGTGTGTGTGTGTGTGTGTGTCTGTACGTTTATATATTGGATCGGATTTCCTACATTTTTCAACCGATTTCAACAAAACTTCACAGGACTACATAAAATTACCTTGCGGTGGTTCTGACAGCGCCCAAAATCGGAAAAACACAGTTGTTTTTGCACGAAATCAATTTGAAAACACGATTACAGGCATCACGAGAATGAAAGGGAGACAACTTATATCGAGTTATACTTATTATAAAACCCCTGCTGTGTGTGTGTGTGTGTGTGTGTGCGCGGGTGGGTGTGTGTGTGTGTGCGTGCGTGTGTGTGTGTGTGTGTGTGTGTGTGTGTGTGTGTGTGTGTGTGTGTGTGTGTGTGTGTGTGTGTGTGTGTGTTCGTTTATATATGGGATCCGATTTCCTACATTTTTCAACCGATTTCAACAAAACTTCACTTTTTTGGGAGGCAGGTAGTGTTTCTTATTGTCTTGCACACTTTTTTCTTTATTTTTACATTCAGAATGATTTAAAAATTCCATTTACAAGACAATTGTTTATATTAAAATTCAATTCAATCGGTAGACTCATAGCGATTGAAAACAATGTTTTTGTTTGAGTTTAGGTTTGACCACTTTGTAAAAAAAAAAAAAATAATTAAGACATGCGTGTCCGTCAACCTTAAACAAAAATCTTTGTTAATTTTATTTTTCAGTCTTTATGATGTTCGATACTTGATCTATCTCTTACTGTTACATCCCCGGGCAACGCCGGGCTCTACTGCTAGTTAGTGATATCAAAATTAAGCAGCTATTACAATTTAAATATATGGGAAGTATTTGAACAGAAGACGAAAATTGCGACATCGAAATCCGAAGGCGGATATTGATAGCGAAATATGGCTTCCAAAAGCTAAAAAGATTAAGAAAGCGAAAAAAATCTTTTGGAACAAATATATAGGCACTGAACAGTTATGTTGTACGAGGCCTCCTAATGGCGCTGAATACTAGACCGACATCGCACAGATTAAATATGAATTTGAGGAGCAAAGAATTTGGTACTACCGGAGGATGCTGAGAATAACATCGACTAAAAATATAAGAAACGACGAAGTTTTGCTATAAAATGAAATTTATCTTACATAACATTTTTTTCAATAATGTCCAATATTTATGTGGCAACCAAGGAAGTTTTACGGAATTAGGAATAACCAAAACGGAGGTTGGAAATGAAATGGTAATCTTTATAACATCAACAAAATACAATACTCGCCAGCGGCGTGAAATAGGTAAACCACTGCTAGTGTTGGACTACTTAGACATCTGATTACCCCCACTTACAATAGAGCCCAACGTATTTATGAGGATTGGGACATAGTGTTGATAGGTAGGGTATATAACAGTTTAGAAGGCCTAAGAGCCTCTCAAGTCTTACAGAATAAGAGGCACATAATATAGAGTTATGTAGGTAATAAAAATGTTAACTATATTATTGTAGAGATTGAGATTGTAGCGGTCGGGAATATAAACTCCTAATAATCGGTCTAAGGGGAGAGTGGAAAAATCAGGCGTGGCTGACCACATATGGAGAGAAAAGGGTGACCATGGCCCTTTGTGGGATCAAGTTGAGATCATAGACAAAGAACATCATTGGAAAATTCGTAAACTTAAGGTATCAGCACATATGCAGGCCACAAAAATTTCCTAAACCGACCAAGCATAGAAATGATTACAATATGGGAACAAGTAATAAGGAGTGCCAGATAGAAAAAAAAAACGATAATAACAAAAAAAAATATGAACTCTTGTAAAAAAACATGCAATGATAACAGCAAAAAATGGCAATATGTGCACTGGAAAAATGGTTACTGAAAATATTGGGTTTATAATACCCAGAAATTCATACACAGATGTCCTCAAGGACACATGGCACTGTGGATAAAGGCGTTCGTTAGATCCATTGACAGAACCAAAAGAGTGTGAGTTCCATACCTTGTTAAGAGGGAAATTAACAGGAGATAACTGACATCTATTAGAAATGGCACGTGGTACTAGAACAGTCTACAAGGTTCCGTTCGTCATTCCAACCACCTGAAGAAGGCCGAAACGCTGTGATAAACATGGCGACAAAGATAAGGAAAATAGTCCGAATAATGTAAACAGTGTCTTAAGAATAGGTTTGACAAACAGTGATTTGTGGGAAGGAGCTAATCGAATGGAACGTCTTGATCCAATGGAATACAAATGAAATTGGGGTCGTCTGCTGCAATGTTTGTGGTATGGCGATTTTATATATTCAAGACAGAGGTTATAACTTAATTTCACGATCTACCAATTGCAAGCAGCATCACTTTGCATGCATTATGTCCGTTAGTATCTCAACAGTTACGATAATTTTGATAACACGTCGTATACACACACGAATTACAAGGTCTCTATTTTAATGCTGTTAAATCCTCGTTTTTGTCCAGTTAGTAGTACTAATCATTTAATGCCGTAGCTGAAAATTTATGGGACTTCATACGGAAAAGAATACAATAACTTTCCAGTTATACAGTAATAATTGTTATTTGACGAATACACAGGGTGTCCCCAAAATTTGATTTCCCAGGCCAATAATTTTCGGTATCCTTATTGAAATAACCTCAAATGTTCACAGAATGTACAGAAACACATCAAGATTTTATATATATTGTTATCTCAATGAGAGTCTGCCATAGAGATGGATCTGACATGGTGGAGATGAAGATAATTTTCTGATGAAAACGCCGCCGCGGTCACCGGACTTCTCCCCGTGTGATTTCTTTTTTATGAGGATATGTGAAGTGACTTGTCGATGTGCCCTTCTCTTCCTGCTAGCAATGAGGAACTCAAGCATAGAATCACGTCCGCGCTGGATAATGTTACCGTAGACATGCTACAGCGTGTTTGGCAAGAACTTAACTACCGACTTGACGTGTGCCGTGTCACAGGCTGTACATATATTGAACACTTATGAAATCGGTCAGATAATAAATTAGTTATGTTCAACACCTAAACTGTTAAATTTCATTATGCCAGACTTAGTAGTTTTCAAGATAATTGCTTTTAAAATGATTTTGGAACACCATATATATATATATATATATATATATATATATATATATATATATATATAATATTTTTTAAAAATATGATTCCTAAAAAATATAAAAAAAAATATAATATAAGCTCTACTTCTGTATAGAGCACTGTCTTCTTAGAAATAAAAAATATACTAAGGAACTCCGGATTATTTACCTGACGTGTTCCTTCCTATTTTTCTGCATACTTACGCGTGCACACACACACACACACACACACACACACACACACACACACACACACACACACACACACATATATATATATATATATATATATATATATATATATATATATATTGTTAAACATAGTCACAACACTACGCGATGATTCCTTTCATATTTACATAAAAATGAAGCGTTTTATTGCTTCTATTTGATATACTCTGTTTATCGGCATGTCTAAATTTTTCTTTAGTATTATCAAGTTTTAAGGAAGTTTATGTTACTGGAATTAATCCCTGGAAACAAAACCGCCTATATATCTAAAGACTGTAATCTAATTCTAATTTTGGCCATATTTCTATTTATCAAAGAATTTCTAAATAGAAAGGGCTCCGAGTTTGAATGGTTCTATAACATAAACAGTTGGAGATATTTATGAGTGACTAGCTCTGTCAGAATTACACCGACAAGAATAGAAAATAGGTGACTTAAAACTAAGAGTGCTTGCAGATGCAAAGAGGTTGT
Organism: Acanthosepion pharaonis; assembly: GCA_903632075.3. Lineage (NCBI taxonomy): Eukaryota > Metazoa > Mollusca > Cephalopoda > Sepiida > Sepiidae > Acanthosepion > Acanthosepion pharaonis. The sequence goes on along the minus strand of CAHIKZ030004925.1, from coordinate 1,099,596 downwards.
ACGAGAGCACGTAACTTCTCTCTGCGTCCAACTGGAATACATATAACAGCTTCATCTATAAATGAAGATTCCATTGGTTGATATGAAATTGCACTCCAAGAAATACGTGATAATAAAACAACTGAAATCCCATGAAGAGTTAGAACAAATACATGTTGGAATCAAATCGATGTTAATTTTATTTCTACGGAATAATCACAGAATAAAAGAGATAAACATTTATAGTTAGATGACGGAATATAGAAAACTATTTCCAATTAAAGCAGATGGCGCAACTATTTTTTTCCGGTTCAGACTTACCCACGAATGGTGCAGGCCGTTTGATATTACGCTTTCTAACCGTCAATATTTCTCGTCCTGGGTATGAAGATAGACTACATCCGAGTCCTGGGTAAGACGATAAACTACGTCCGACAGCAAGGCCTCTGATCAGGACGTTTTTTGGAGCGTAGGACCACCTCAATTGCTGGTGTTCTCAGCTACACACTGACCCGGGGGTGGTAGCAGCTGTTAGGGTCGCAACTATGGGCAAATAGTTAACGCCCGAACAGAGGTAAAACAATATAAACATGTGAAAAGAGGTTTTAATACCAGAAAAACCTTAAAAAAATTTACCAGCAATATATTTTTGAAAAAAAAAAATTACCATCAATATTTTTTTAAAAATTACTAGCAATACATTTTTGAAAAAGAACAATTCTTATCAGCTATACATTTTATGACAGAAATTAAAAAATGAATATAAGTAGCAATACATTTTTGACAAATAAAATATTACCACCGTTAAAAGTTTTGTCGGCATTAAATAACCCATTGAGGTTGATATGCAGTAAACCAAACCAAAACAGACGTCAATATTCCTACATTAACACAAATATTGACGGTTTTCTAACAGTTTCGTCTACACGATTGTTGTTTTAATTTTCGTATCTCCCATACTTCGATTTCTGGCATACATTTAAATAATATGGTTAAATCGGCCATTAAAGTAAATCCTTACGCATGCGAAATTAAGGGAAACTACTTTCTTATGTGTTAAAAAAGCAATCAATATTGATAAAATACAGGACGACTTAGCCTTACGTACACAATTGGTTACGAAAGACAGGTCGTAAATCGATCTTGTCGTCAGTAGGTCTCTAATTAATTTTGCAATCTTTTTATCATTCTTTAGGATATATTATTGTTTATAATTTTACTGTTTCTTTATGCTTGATAGCATTTTTAACGTCGAAATACACGTTGTTTCGCTTTTCATTTTTACGTTCGTCAGATTTAAGTAAAACGCATCATACGAGAATTGGTTTATTATTTGCTAAACAGTCAAAAACAAAATAGACTTACAAAAATAACAGAAAATATTTCAGTTGCAAAAGCAGTCAATATATACGTAAATAAAAACTTATTTACACTTACTTGCTTCCATGATAGCTATAGTCTTCAAATATTCAAAAGCTAGCGCTGCATATCGGGAGGTGATTGTCGTATGCTAACTAGAGAAATAGTCATGCTTTGACGGGAGCAGTTGTGACCAAACGACCATGTATATCAATTCGCACCTGTGTTTCTAAATTCGAAGAGATGAGAGTCGCATAGGCCCTAAGTTGACGATGGTCTGTACATTCATATATATATATATATATATATATATATATATATATATATATATATATATATGTGTGTGTGTGTGTGTGTGTAAGGTTCAAACATTAATATTCCATTTGTAGATCTGATAAATTGGATCGTGATTACGATTCCAATGTAATAAATGATTATAACCATGAAATATTAGTGTTTCAGCCATTTTATTATATCCTTACTCCGTCCTGGATATTGAGTTCTCCCTCGATTCTATCCTATTGAAAATTTATATATATATATATATATATATATATATATATATATATATATATATATATATGTGTGTGTGTGTGTGTGTGTGTGTATATATATTGACCACTAATATTATCTATCTATCTATCTATCTATCTATCTATCTAACCCTCTCCCTCTCTCTCTCTCTCTATATATATATATATATATATATATATATATATATACATATATATGTACACACACAAACACACGTATATATATATATATATATATATATATATATATATATATATATATATATATATATATATATATAAACTACAGTCTCTTTCTCACAGACGTGATGTGGATTCCCTCTGTAATTTCTACAAATATTTTCATAGCTTCTATATTCCCTGGTTCCCCAACTGCATGAAATTAAGCGTGCTACAAGGTCGGCCCTCGTTTCCACTCTTTCACTGTCGAAAAATTTAAATGTAACCGTCTGTTTTAATCAAGCAGCTTTTTCTCTCGCACTTAACGAGAGTGGAGCTCCATTCCAATTGCTTTCCTTATAGCTATAATATTCAAATAGTCTAATGTAATGCCAATCGACATCTTCTGACGCCTTGACCTTCATTCACATCCTTCTTTATCCTTTCCTTAAACGCACCTCTTGCTCTCACTCTCTGCAACCCCTTGAGTGCTAGTGGCACTCCCGCTTTTCTTGGGGTGAAATGCCTTTATATATATATGTATATTTTTTTTCTGTTTAAACATTATTTTTTTATAGAACAATATATATGTTTTTTTTATAGATACAATTATTTAAGTAAATGCTCTGTTTATAATAAACAGTATTAAACAACATTTACCGGCCTGAATATTAGAGAATTATACTTCACAGAAATGTCTTAAAATAATGTATGTATGTATGTACGTCTATTGTGTATTTAGGCAGCAATCCTTCATTATGCAAATTTCGCTAAAATCGACAGACAAGGTACTACAATTAATTGTTCTTCTGTTTGAAGAAATGCTTTCATTTTTGGAAACAGACTGTGTACAGACTGTCCAAATGTTTCATAATTCCGAACGATTTTAGGCTATACTTCTAGCCATTATCAAAAACCGATGTAATTATTTAAGTTTGTCTGTGTATTTAAATGGATTCTAATAGAACTATTGTCAGATAGGTGTAACTTATGTCGTCTGAATAAGTATGAAGTCATGTGATCGTTGTAATTATTTATCATAAATAATAATAAATAATTATATCGGTCGCACGTGTACATGCCTATCCAGACGCCTTGCGTTACACCTATCTGACAATGGCTTTATTAGAACCCATTGAAACACACACACTTACCAGATTCCATCCGAAACATACCAGTAGAAAACACAAACATAATAATCTCATCCACCTGTAAAAAAAAGATTAAAAATAATGGAATCCCTAATAACTAAAAAAGAAAAAAGCCAACGCCTAACAATATTAACTACGGACACGGCTACAATGTGCTGTGTTCGAAAAATAAAACATCTGTATAACACTAAAGACATACACAAAACGCAAGCACACAATGAAACAATGAAGAGTATAGACGAAAGCGCTCGGAATTATAGAACATTTCGACAGTCTCAAAACATTCTGTGTTTAAAAAAGAAAGCACTTGTTCGAACACAAGAAAAATTAACACTTTCACTGCTACTCATTTCCCCAGTGCTGCCCCCATCCGGTCAGCCATTTTGAAAGAAAATGACAAATTTCAACCTACATATTTTATTACACAGAAAACTGGCACCAGTGTGTTTTACAGCCTTACATTTTCATGGATATACCTGGGAATGACTTACCGCATCAGTAATGAGTATACACATGGTATCTTTTGAAGCATTGTCCTTTGTGGTGTGGGACTTCACACTTTTTTGCAGAAATACCTTGTTTCTGAGCGTTTTCCAGCTTTTTTGCCGACTCTGCATGACTTAGAAGGGTACCTTTTCTTATTGGTTGGTGGAATTTCTACCAAGTCAGGAGCTTTCATTCCACCAACGAGGCGATTGGCAGGATCAATTTTAGGTGCGCTTGGACATACGGTCACGGGCGATGGGATCATCAGCATGCTAGTCGCATTTTCGTCAGGAATATTTTCAAATTAGATACGAAACTACTATGACGTAGAGAAAAATCGAGGCTGACTAATAATTTGCATGATAGAACAGTTAGAATTTCCTGTATTTTACGATAGATGGCGCAACGGGACACTCATGCCAGCGGGTATGCAAAAAACGTAGGTTTCCGTACTTAGCCAGCTGGAGCAAGATAAGAAAAACGAACATCTCCGTAGTTAGCCGCGGAAGTGTTAAATAAAAAAGCTCAATCGTAGTACTGTGTCGTTTTTAATGAAACATGAATATATATATATATATATATATATATATATATATATATATATATATATATATATATGTGTGTGTGTGTATATATATGTGTATATATATATATATATGTGTAATTATATATATATGTATATATATATGTATATATATATATGTATATATATGTATATATATATATGTATGTGTATATATAAAAATATATATATATGTATGTATATATATATATATGTATGTACATATATATATATATATATATATATATATATATATATATATATATATATGAAGGATATGTGCTTGTGCATTTAGGCAGCGTATCATCATCCAAAATTGAAGGCTTGAAAAATACAGGCATATTGCGTCTGCTTATTTTTAGACTACTCCTTTACAGTTATCTAAACAGTTTCTTGACGTTAAGATGTCATTCATTAATTAAGCTGCCGTAGTTTTCTTTTTAACCCAAGTACTTTCGATAATTTAAGATCATCTTCAAGAAGTAATATCAAAGACACACTTATTGTAACTGCGATAAAATCATCATTGCTTTGTGACAGTGGCTTTTAAAAACACGAAGAAACGCATTGATGTAGTTCTGTGGAATAATGTATTATTCCATCTACGACATTTTACGCGCGCGCGAGTTTCCTCCCTTTCTTTCACACTCGCGGGTGCGCGCGCGCGTTTGACACCCCTTTCTCCCTCGTTCGGTCTAATACAGTAGTAACTGTTTTGGTCAGCAGTCAAACGACCTGCTACTCCTGTTTATGCAAATTAGATTTTGAAATCTTCCCGCGAAAAAATTTGTGACGTCAACGACAAAACTGTTGTTTCAAAAAAGTCAGTAGGTGATCCAGACTCAGACCTAAGCAGACTCATTTTTAGCCATGTCAATATGGAAGGTTGACTGACGAAGGATATCTTACGATGCCAACACCAAATATTAATTCTGCGTCCCCTTTTGGCTCGTCATTCAAAATCCTTTTATAAGACGATGCATATACCAAATAATTAATTCTTCGTCCCTTTTGGCTCGTCATTCAAAGTCCTTCTCCGAGATGATGCGAAACATCCAAAATATTAATTCCTCGGCCCTTTGTGACTCGTCATTCAAAGTCCTTCTACGAGATGATGCATATACCAAAGAATTAACTTTTCGGCCCTTTGTGACTCGTCATTCAAAGTCCTTTTCCGAGACGATGCAGAACATACAAAATATTAATTCGTCGTCCACTTTGGATTTGGTCATAAATCTGTTTTGAACCAGTACAAAAAAAAGAAATATGTACATAACATTCACTCACATTACCTAAAAACTCGCAGTGAGTATTTTTTTTCCTTGTATGAATATTATCATGTACATTGACTTAGCTGGAACTTTTCTTCTTCAAGAACCTTCCCGCCTTTAGCCATCTTGTTTTCTACTTTTGGCGCGGAACTTTTTCATTGATCCCGACTACGGGATGATTTACTTATTTTTCCTGCATTTAATAAAAATTACTCTTGTTGGAATCCAGTCTTTGTTCTGTCATTCTGTGTCGGCTATCTTAATATATTTTATTTTATGCACGTGTGGATTAACCACATTTCTTCGTTGTTCATTCACGCACATTTTTATCTTTTTACTTTGCTTGTAGACTCGGTAGTTTAGTGTGGTGTCTGGCACAATGCCACTTAGTAATAAACCAGTACTGCACCCTACCGGGCCTGCAACAAGTTTGGTGACCCGAGACGGGAATTGAACACGCAATAATTTTGCAACCTTGCCAACATAATTCTGAGCAAGCTGAAATATAAACGTGCATAAATTCGATAGCCAGAATGACGTCTAATGACTCTGAAGAGTTGGCGAACATGACCGCCGCCGTCACTCCTTTTCCCCCATTTCATGAAGGGAATATAAAAAAGTGGTTCCTACAAATGGAATCTATCTTTACAGTCAGAAGGATTACAGACCAGAAAACAAAGTTTGGCTACGTGGTGGCGGTTTTGCCACCCACCATTGTCGACGAAGTAGCAGACTTCCTAGAAGCCGTTCCTGAAGTAGAGCCCTACGCCCGGTTAAAAGAAGCGATCTTACGGAGAATGGGCCGTACGGAGGAATCATTAATCCGGGAACTATTTAGCAACCTAACTTGCGATGGCAGGACTCCTCCCAACTCCTTCGTTATATGAAAAGCCGACTCGGCAAAAAATACCATGGCTGACTCTATATTGAAAAAGCATGGCTGGACCGTCTCCCCACCACCATTACACAAATTTTGGCGCCCATGTCCGAAAACACCCCGATCGATCAATTAGCGGACGCCGCTGATCGTATTTTCTCGCAACTGGATAATCAGACAACGCCAGTACACAGTGCTGAAGCGACTAGGGACCACAGGTCCTGGAAAAACAGTGGAGGATTTGCAGCGCCAAGTGAGAGATTTAACATTGGCTCTAAAAGCCATGGTCGAAGCCGGTTCCCCTCCGCCGGCGCTGAAGTCGACCTCGCTCGTCCAGTCGGAACAAGGATGCCACTTCTACTATGTGTTACTACCACCGACGATTTGGGTCTGCAGCACACTACTGCACCAAGCCGTGTTCCTATACTGCGGTCGCGGGAAAACAAAACCGCCAGCGAGTGAAAGCGACTAATCTCGCTGGCAAGGCATTTTCACCAAAACTTAGTCGCCTCTTCTATGTGACGGATACACGTAATAATTTACGTTTTTTGGTTGACACCGGCGCTGCCATTAGTGTCTTACCCGTGCGTGATAAAGCTCGTCAACAACCTTTCCAGCTCCGCCTACAAGCAGCAAACGGTTCCAGTATTAATACTTACGTTACGAAGTCCCTTACCCTAAACATAGGGATGCGACGAGACTTTACCTGGAATTTTACTGTTGCTGACGTTCAGATGCCGATATTAGGTGCCGATTTCCTGGCGCACTATGATCTCGCCGTGCGAATGAACAACCATTCCCTGACTGACTACTTAACAAGACTGTGTGTTCTTGGCACTTATTCTAAACTTACCACCACTGGCATCACCGTGGCAACGTGCCACAATAAAGAGTACTTAGATTTATTGAATCAGTACCAGGACCTCATGTGTCCTGCTGGATCTATTGATTCAACTAAACATCAAACACAGCACTTTATTAAGACCACTGGTCAACCTGTTTTTTCCCGTCCTCGTCGTCTAGCACCTAACAAATTAAAATTCGCAAAGAAAGCTTTCGACGACATGCTACGAGAGGGTGTTATTCGTCCGTCCGACAGTCCCTACGCTTCCCTCTTCATTTTGGTACCTAAACCAGGAAAGGAGGACTATAAATTTGTGTGGATTATAGAAGATTGAATTCCATCACCGTCCGGGATCGTTATCAATCCCCCACCTCCACGATTTCGCTTCTGGTTTACAAGGCGCAAAGATTTTTACTAAAATAGATCTCGCAAAAGCATATTATCAGGTGCCAGTAGCTGCTGCTGATGTCCCTAAAACTGCTGTTACTACACCTTTCGGTTTATTTGAATTTTTGAAAATGCCTTTCGGCCTTTTGCAACGCAGCACAGACCTTTCAGCGTCTTATGGACGAGGTTCTGCGTGGACTCCCTTTTGTTTTTCGATTACATTGACGACATTCTGATAGCTAGCGAGGACGCTGCCTCGCATAAGCAACACCTACACGAAGTTCTTCAACGTTTGTCTCATTACGGATTCCGTCTAAACCTGGACAAATGTGTTTTCGGATCAGACCATATAGAATTTTTAGGACATCATGTCGATGCAAATGGAATTGCCCCTATAACTGAAAAGATTAAAGCTATCACTGAGTTTCCGTCCCTGTTTCTATTAAACAGTTGAGACGCTTTATAGGGATGATCAACTTCTACAGGAGGTTTATTCCAAACTGTTCTAACATTCTGACTCCCTTACCAACTTATTACAGAAGAAGAATAAGACTATTATACTTGAGAACGAAGCCTTGGACGCCTTTCGAGCAGCTAAAACCGCTCTAGGCAATTTTTTCTAAGCTCAGTTTCTTAGAGGACGACCCTCAATCGGATATCTACCTGACCACTGACGCTAGCGAAACAGCAATAGGCGCGGTCATTGAACAAGTCAGTCCTTCTCAACGTAAACCTATAGCGTTCTTTTCCGCTAAACTTTCTCCTGCCCAGTCACGCTACAGTACCTTTTCTCGTGAACTGTTGGCTATTTTTCGTGCTATTAAGCATTTCAGACACCTCCTCGAAGGTAGGTCCTTCGTCATCTTTACGGACCACAAATCTTTAACGTCCATTATGTCCACCAATTCGGACAAATACACTTCGAGGGAGATCAGATATCTGGACTATATATCTCAATTTACTACTGATATTAGGTACATTAAGGGTTCGGATAACACTGTTGCCGATACCCTATCTCGTACTGAGATGTTCGGCGTGCATACTGAGGCACTCAGTCAAGACTTGATCGCCGACGAACAGGAAGCGGACATAACTCTGAAGCAGGTGTTATCCGACACTTCTTTGGAACTTCAGAAATGTCCAGCTCCTTTATTAACAAGGTCCTATACTGTGATGTAAAATCCAAATCCCCGAGACCTTATGTTCCTCCGTCTCTTCGTAGACAGGTTTTTGACCACCTACACGGACTCTCACACCCTAGCAAAAGAGCCACAGTTAAATTAATTTCGGACCGTTTCGTTTGGCCGAATATGAACGCTCACATTCGCGAATGGGTCAATACATGTTTACAATGTCAGAAGTGTAAGGTGCATAGACACACAAAATCTCCTGTGGGCACTTTCAGCGAGCCTGATGCTCGTTTTTACTAATATACACCTGGATTTAGTTGGGCCCCTACCAACCTGCCATGGTTATTCCTACCTTCTAACTATAGTGGATCGTTTTTCCCGATGGCCTACTGCCATCCCTGTCAAAGATACCACTGCTGTGACTGTCGCAAAAAGCTATTTTTTATGCGACTGGATTTCGATTTTTGGGACTCCTAAAGTGGTTACTACAGATAGAGGAGCACAGTTCCAGTCGTGTCTTTTCAGGGAATTCACTGAACTCCTTGGTGCAAAGCATATACGTACTACAGCGTATCACCCCTGTGCTAATGGGCTGGTGGAACGATTCCATCGCACCCTTAAAGGCTTCGCTATCAACGAAGCATGAGAATAATAATTGGGTCGATGAATTACCTCTCATCCTTCTATCGTTAAGAAATATTCTTAAGGATGACTTGAAATGCTCCCCTGCAGAGCTTGTATTTGGTACTTCGTTATCTTTACCTGGCCAATATTTTTCACCAGCTGTGACCACACCCCCAGTTTCTTCCTCTTTTATTCAGGACTTACGCCTTAAAATGGCAAACTTATGCTATACACCACCGCGGCACTGCCCGAGTGATATCTATTTACAACACCAGCTCAAGGACTGCGAGTTTGTATTTGTACGTAACGACTCTGTTAAGCGGCCTCTTACGCCGGCCTACACAGGCCCATACCGCGTTCTTAAACGCGCGGACAAATATTTCCAGATACAAAAAGGTGTTCACACCGACAACGTTTCAATAGATCGGTTGAAACCTGCCTTTATAGAGAAACCGTCGTCTCATACTACTTCCCAATCAACTCCGCAAGTTCAGGATAATTTTAAGACACCTGTTTCTCTCGACAAGCCTAAATTATACCAGCTCCGGTCGAAAAGTCACCTTTCAAAGAAATTGGAAACATTCTACTATTATTAGTCAAATGTCTGCGACATTTGATCCAGGAGGAGGGATGTGTGGAATAATGTATTATTCCATCTACGACATTTTACGCGCGCGCGAGTTTCCTCCCTTTCTTTCACACTCGCGGGCGCGCGCGCGCGTTTGACACCCCTTTCTCCCTCGTTCGGTCTAATACAGTAGTAACTGTTTTGGTCAGCAGTCAAACGACCTGCTACTCCTGTTTATGCAAATTAGATTTTTGAAATCTTCCCGCGAAAAATTTGTGACGTCAACGACAAAACTGTTGTTTCAAAAAGTCAGTAGGTGATCCAGACTCAGACCTAAGCAGACTCATTTTTAGCCATGTCAATATGCAAGGTTGACTGACGAAGGATATCTTACGATGCCAAAACCAAATATTAATTCTGCGTCCCCTTTTGGCTCGTCATTCAAAATCCTTTTATAAGACGATGCATATACCAAATAATTAATTCTTCGTCCCTTTTGGCTCGTCATTCAAAGTCCTTCTCCGAGATGATGCGAAACATCCAAAATATTAATTCCTCGGCCCTTTGTGACTCGTCATTCAAAGTCCTTCTACGAGATGATGCATATACCAAAGAATTAACTTTTCGGCCCTTTGTGACTCGTCATTCAAAGTCCTTTTTCGAGACGATGCAGAACATACAAAATATTAATTCGTCGTCCACTTTGGGTTTGGTCATAAATCTGTTTTGAACCAGTACAAAAAAAAGAAAAGAAATATGTACATAACATTCACTCACATTACCTAAAAACTCGCAGTGAGTATTTTTTTCCTTGTATGAATATTATCATGTACATTGACTTAGCTGGAACTTTTCTTCTTCAAGAACCTTCCCGCCTTTAGCCATCTTGTTTTCTACTTTTGGCGCGGAACTTTTTCATTGATCCCGACTACGGGATGATTTACTTATTTTTCCTGCATTTAATAAAAATTACTCTTGTTGGAATCCAGTCTTTGTTCTGTCATTCTGTGTCGGCTATCTTAATATATTTTATTTTATGCACGTGTGGATTAACCACATTTCTTCGTTGTTCATTCACGCACATTTTTATCTTTTTACTTTGCTTGTAGACTAGGTAGTTTAGTGTGGTGTCTGGCACAAGGCCACTTAGTAATAAACCAGCACTGCACCCTACCGGGCCTGCAACAGTTCCTTTACAATGTTTATCCGTTTTAGCAATGCAATGTTTTGCAAAATAAGCGTTTCAATACAAGGAAGCTGACCGGAAACTGGTGGAAATGCAATATGTCATCATATATTATATGCACTTTAATATTCTGTGGCTATAGTAGTATTACATTTTGTTGAGTGTTGGTTGGTTATATATGACCTTCCTAGATGTAAAAAGCGTATTTACTATCGTCCCAATAGAAGACATTATCAAACATAACGTATAGAGTCACTCTTCGTTCCTATCAACTAAAATTAATTCAACTATTCTACAAAAACTTCTTCCATCCTGCACAATGCAAGTATCATTTTATGACTACTATGGCAACCTGTGTACCCAAACTGACGGCGTAGCAATGGGTTCGACCATTGTGCCGATTCTAGTAAGTATCTACATGTAGCATGTGGAAAATAAAGATTACGATATTTCTACCAAGCACCCCAATCCAGATATGCACTGTATATACATGACATATTCATATTAAGAAACATCTGATAAGAAATTTTAAAAAAATATGAAAGAAACCTTTGAGAATAACTCTGTCCTACACTACTTATATTATTCTGATAATTGTCATCATCTTTGTCGAAATATTTATTACAACATTTCAGCCGTCGTACGCTTCGGCCTTCTTCAGGTGTTTGAAATGTCGAACTGAAACCTTTATTTCGCTCACTTTGAGTAGACTGTTCTAGTTCCACGTGCAATGTCTAATGGATCTCAGTTATCAGGTATTCACACTCCAAGTTCTCCACCGGCTTAACCTGGTATTGAATTCACACTCTTTGTGTCCTCTCACTGGATCTAACTGACGCCTTTATCCACTGTGCCATGTGTCCTCGAGGATACATGGCACAGGTGATAAAGGCGTCTAACTTAAATATTATTAACACCGAGTCACGTCTCCCCCTACCTGCCATGTAAAAATATTGTTGTCTAGGAATCTTCATGTCTTCTAGGAGGATGGATCTTTAACACCAATTAACATAATATTAAATTTTACATTGTGCCCAACTGTATAACACTCTCTCGCAGACTGACCTGTCATCTCTCGAAAATATCACGATGAGACAAATATAATAGAAAAATATATATTTATCTTAAACAGTTTTTACTCCGCCTCCAGAAAACCCAACACTGAAAATCTGCTCTACGGCAGGTTTCGAACTGGCTTCCATATTTGTAGGCGGAAAGACTATTTGATCCAGTATAGTTTAATCCCTTGACCTCGGAGAGCTTTCGCAAATTTAACGAACCTAATTTCACTCTTAAGTAAAGTACACTTCGGCATTCCATTTTTTTCTCGAATGTTCACACATTAGTTTCGTATCCAAACGATAAAAAAATATTAAAAGGATTAATGGCTACCCGCACTTGGAATAGACACAAATTTTCACAAGTGCGCAGGCCGATTGAAGTAATACACACAGTTTAAAATAAAAACAGAACGTTTATTTAAAATGTGGGTATCCAATATACATAACGCCTGAAGTAATGACAGTAACACATGCGTATGTAAATTTTCTAAATGTGTAAATAATGGATTTATATGCATTGAAAATCATGCGATTAGGGGGATGTAATTTATGAAATCATTAATCCTAGAATTAGACTATTTTACGCACAATGCATATTCATTTATTAACGATTTTAACCATGATTCGAACCTGTCACCCCTATGCCGATTCTCGAAGCATTCATTTCTGTTCTGTATGTACAAATAACGTAAACGAAGATATTCTTATTTTATGAAAAGTATTAAATCCGACATATTTTAATTTGTTTTGCTTAAACTATATTTTATGGATGCTCATATTCGGGCAAATGCTCGTCTTTTTGGGTTTTTTAAATTAAACAATATGTATGTCGGATTTAATCAATTTCATGAAATAAAAATGCATTTCCTTACGTTAGTCTACAAAAACAGAACAGATATAAATGTTTCGATGAATCGGCAGAAAACGTGAGGCTCCCTGAACCACGTGATGCTCCCTGTACCATGTGTCTTTGAGGGCACATGGCAGAGTGAGCTAGATAAAGCGTTCAGTTCGGCATTCCAAACACCTGAAGAAGTCAGGAGCGTACAATGGACGAAACATTGTAATAAATATGGCGACAAAGATGAGGACAATATTCCGAATAATGTAGATAGTGTATATCATACTTCATCTCAGAAATATAGACACAAACTTTGTAGTAGATTTTTATTCTGTACTAAATGTCAACAATAAAATCACTTCCCTTGACGTATTAGTCGATGCCAATAGCCACAATTTTCTCACCACTCTTTTAAAAAAAAACCGAAAAGCAGTAAAAGAAACTCGTGTTCCTTAAACAAAGTGTTAATGTTCTCACAGACAAAATAGTTTTTTTTCTTTTTTTTTTAAAAAAAACATGTTTCCGAGACAAAGTAAAATCCTCCTCGGGCCACTTGTACTATAATGAACTTAGTAAAATTAAACAAACCCTGACCACAAACAATTTCCCGAACCAACTTGCTGATAAACGAATAAAATTATTTATAACGAAATTTAGAAAAAAAAATGAATCCCTGATGAAAAAAAGTATAAGTACACTCTTAACTAACGGGAAAATATTTACCCGACTTCAAACTCTCTCTCACTGGCAGGGCGTGGGAAGTCGCTCACTGCCCTATTGCTACTACTATGAAAAGTGCATCTCCTGGTTCCATCAGATCTGACCATCAGGGCTAGGATACACCATGGCACTTACGAAATCATAATGCATTCTCGTTTCCTACGTATTCCATTGGCGAGAATTAAGTTCATTTTAAACCGATTCTTTCCGTGAACCACTTCCCTATAGAACCGACGACTAAGAGGAATTTTCAAAGATTACTACACTCTAAATCTGTTCAGATCTAGAGTCAACCATTATCTTCACCTCTTATCCATATAAACTACTCCCTAACGTAACCCTCTACCTCGATGGGCCCCTGGGCATTCTATAGGGTGAACCTTACTCTAAAACAAAAACAAAAGTAACAGCTACATATCACTCAATGATTCTAAAATCACCTAAGATTTATTAATTTCTACAAAGATTTTAACATATCTAACTTCAATATTATTAACATCGAGTTACGTCCTCCCCCACCGCTATGTAAAAATAATGTTGTCCAGGAATCCTCATGCCATCTAGAAGGATGCATGTCCAACACCAATTAACATAACATTAAATATTTACAATGCGTACAGCTATACAACACTCTCTCACGGAGTGACCTGTCACCTGTTGAAAAATATCAATATGATACAAATATTAATAGAAAATATATATTTATTTTAAACAGTGTATACTCCGCTTGAGTACTCGAGACAACCCAACAATGAAAATCTGCTCTACGGCAGGTTTCGAACTGGCTTCTACATTGTGTAGGTGGAAAGACGATTTAATGCAGAGTTCTTTAAACTCTTGGCCACCAAGAACTTCACCGAAAAGAAAAACAAAACAAATTTCACTCTTAAGTGCACTTCGATGTTCAATTGTTTATCTCCAAAGCTCACACCTTAGTTTTGTATTCAAACGGTAAAAAATATTAAAAGGACTAATGGATGCCCGCAAGCCGATTGAAGTAATACACACAGTTTAAAATAAAAACAGAACGTCTATTTAAAACGTGGTTATCCCATATATATATTACGTCATAAATAATAAAAGCAATGCATGCGCACATAAAATTTTGTCAATGTGTAGATAATGGATTTATATGCATTGAAAATCATGCGATTAGGGGGTCTGTAATTTAGGCAATCATTAATTCTAGAATTAGACTATTTTACGCAAAAAGCATATTCATTATTAATGATTTTAATCAGGATTCGAACCTGCGACCCCTACGCCGATTCTCGAAGCATCCATTACTGCTCAGTATGTACAAATAGCATAAACGAAGATATTCTTATTTTATAAAATGTATTAAATCCGACATATTTTAATTTGTTTTGCTTAAACTTTATTTTAGATGGATTTTCATGTTCGGGTAAAGGCTCTGTTTTTTTAATTAAACAATATGTATGTCGGATTTCATCAATTTCATAAAATAAAAATGCATTTCTTTACGTTAGACTACAAAAACAGAATTAGATATAGATGTTTCGATGAATCGACAGAAAACGTGAGTTCAAAAGTACTACTTCAGGATTTGTTTAATCACAAGTCCCACAAAACAAATTAAAATATGTCAGATTTAATCCATTTCATAAAATAAAATATACAGAAATATATATTATTTTAAGTAATATGTATATTGCAAATGTACTGATAATTTTGATTACAGTATTGATATAAATTCGGCATTTACTCGATTATATACACACTTCTAGCACGTAGGTTTTGAAATTATTTTCCATTCAGAAAGTCCGCCATGATTATATGTATGCATTTGACGATTTTCTGCATGGACTCTTCTCCAGTTAGTGTCCAATGCAATACTGTAGATCATATCGAATATGTAACTTATTTGGCTTCACATCGAATATTTAAATCTCTTGTTATAGACATAAATTCACTCACGTTGTCTGATATTAGATCATTACAAAATTTTTTGCCCGATTAGAAAATTAAAATATTTTTTTTTAATTACAATTAAAATTATTTATTTGTCAAGTACATAGTCTCTTCTCCATTGTTTTTATCAATTGCATCCCATCTTTTTACAAAACTGTTGATGACTGTCTTAAAAACTGCTTGATTTTTGTTGGAAGAAAGTTGTGAGGTAGTTTATGACTGACTCTACAAAATCATTCTTTGTAATTTAAAATGTTCATTTGAGACCATAATCTCTATCTATAAAATGCAGGATGTGTGTGTGTGTGTGTGTGTGTGTGTGTGTGTGTGTGTGTGTGTGTGTGTGTGTGTGGCCGCATTTTTCGAAGGATTTACGCCAAAATGTTCAAGCGGAAAGGCCAAGACCGACTTTGCATTTCCCTACTCCCATCGATAGTGGAAATTATCGATTTTTTCATGCTTCTACGACAGCTTTCATGTAGTTTGCGGTCATTTTCTACTGGCTGCCACAAATAGGCAGGAAGATTCTACTGGCCAGCGTGAGAGCCAACAGCTGACTGACACGAATGTTAACTAGCAAGCTAGCATGCACAAAAAAATCGATAGCTGCATTCGTCACAAGTGGGAAAAATTTAAATCTGCATGGCACTTTACTCCAATTGGCTCATTCGCTTGCTTAAACTCAACGTTGATTCTGATTCCGCAGAACTGTGTTGGGTGTGAAAAAGTATTTGTTGTTAACATTCTTTTTTAATTCGATTTTTCCAGTTACGAGTCCTTTTTAAAGCTGGTCGTTTTGTGTTCATTTTCTTTAGTTCTTTTTTCGTAACAGATTTAATGTTTAGTAAAGAGGTTAGAAAAAATTCGCAGTGTGAGATAGGCAAGAAGTAAGGCATGTAGTAACATCAGTACGGCACAGGGCACTCCTTTAAAGGCAAGGAAGTGCAAAAATATTATAAGTGATAGCGATTGCTGTATGCGTCGTACAATTTTTGAATCAAGAACGGGAAACGCTGGGCCATGCTGCTAGCAAGTAATAATCCGAAGAAGACAATTCAAGAGAATTGCGTTGGGTGCCAGGGGGTGTGATATTTTGTATGTAGATGTTTTATATGTGAATGCTTGTGCGGTTTTCTTAATAAATTATCTTATATTCTGGAGATGGCGATATTAATCGGAGAGATATAGATAGCGTGGTTTTAACATATTTTTGTGGGGAATTAATTTATTCTTAAGGTTATTTCTGACCTGTTCTCCTGTTATTTTGAATTGCGTTCAAAATTCATAACAGGGTTTCCAATGTCATCTGGTAATGTCTCTGCAAGGACATGTTTTGCTACATGTGGTCTTGCGTTGTCGTTGTAGAAAATGACATTATATCGAAATGGTGAAATAAATATTTTCTAACGAAACATTCGCTTTCTTCTCAGCGATGGCAATCAGAACATCTTTATCGACGTACGTCGGTAGGTCGCTCCAAACAAGATTGATAATTCATGGTAAAATCACCCAGACGGAATCCGCCAAACATTTTTTTCATAGTGCAGGGTTACGATCAAAATAAACCTTCTGAATGTTTTCTTTTGCTTTAACACAGATATGAAGCTGACTCCTCTCCGAACATAATAGAAAATAATATATAAAAATGCAACGTTTTATTCTTCATCTTTAAGTCATTCATTATTGGACAAGACGGCAACATTCAACAAAGTCTGACTTGAAACTGAAATTAAATATTTCAATGTAGAACACACCAGCAATCGGCAGAAAATTTTAAACCAGTGTCAAGTTGCGGATATTTTGACATTTTATATTAACAATAGAAATCAGAAACGGATTTTTTCAATGATCTGATAGAATAACAACTACTAAAAATTTCAACATATTCAAGAAGATATTCCCATTATCATTAAGTCATAACCGCTTGCCTGATAGAAGGGTGATACCAACGAAACATTCTAACCTCTCCATCGACATTTCGTAGCAAAGAGTGAGATTCATGAGTCATGGCATACGTTTTCCAATCTATTTGTAACTAGAAGTAGAGCCCGGTGTTGCCCGGGGATGTAACAGTAAGAGATAGATAAAGTATCGACCATCATAAAGACTGAAAAATAAAATTAACAAAGATTTTTGTTTAAGGTTGAAGGACACGCATGTCCTAATTATTTTTTTTTACAAAGTGGCCAAACCCAAACTCAAGCAAAAACATTGTTTTCAATCGTTATGAGTCTACCGATTGAATAGAATTTTATTATAAGCAATTGTCTTGTAAATAGATCAAGTATCGACCATCATTAAAGACTGAAAAATAAAATTGACAAAGATTTTTGTTTAAAGTTGACGGACACGCATGTCTTAATTAGTTTTTTCTTTTTGTTTTTTTTACGAATTGGTCAAACTCAAACGAAAACATTGTTTTCAATCGTTATGAGTCTATCGATTGAATAGAATTTTATTATAAGCAATTGTCTTGTAAATGAAATTTTTAAAGCATTCTGAATGTAAAAATAAAGAAAAATGTGCAAGATAATAAGAAACACTACCTGCCAAGAAAAAAGTGAAGTTTTGTTGAAATCGGTTAAAAAATGAAGGAAATCCGATCCCATATATAAACACACACACACACACACACACACACACACACACACACACACACAAACAACCTGGGTTTTAAGTATAACTATATGAGATGTCCCCCTTTCATTCTCGCGATGCCTCTTAATCGTGTTTTCAAATTGATTTCGTACAAGAACAATTGTGTTTTTCTAATTTTTGACGCTGTCAGAACCAGTGCAAGGTAATTTTACGTAGTCCTTTGAAGTTTTGTTAAAATCGGTTGAAAAATGTAGGAAATCCGATCCAATATATAAACGTACAGACACACACACAACCTGGGTTTTATAATAATTATGAAATGTTTAACCTCAGTGGATCACATCCTCCGTTTCAAGTTCTTTACACATATTCATCATGTGTGATCAACCGATGCTGTAGCCCATCTGCTTCAGGATTCAGTGTTGTCTGTTCAGATATCTTTTGTTTTACCGATTTGTAAATGGAAGGTAATTTTACTTTTGATTCCGTTGGAGTCACTTCTGGATATTCTCTTTTTGATGCAACAAGGCATTTCAATTCCCTCAAAATTATCAGTGAGGGAATTTTTGTCCCTAAAATCTATGTAGATCCAAACACGTGTTGTCATTTTAAATTACATTTCTTTCCCATAGATACAGTACAGACTTCATTTTCCATTCCTGATGGAAACCAAAAGCTACTCCGCGTCGTTGTGACTGACAACTTAGATTCCACCCAAGAACTGCTTTCTCCAGAAAAGACGTCGCAAGTCTTTCGTTGCTTTATGGCTATATCCACGGAAAGTTATCAGACATACTACATCTATTAGTTCAGCATGTTCCATCATTCATGTCTGAGACCCACCACGCCACGCATATTTTAACATCCCCATTCTCTTTGTATTCCATTGATGAGATACAAGTTTCACACTAGTAGATTATTCCCACGAACCATTACATTATTGTTATGGGATCTTAACCATAATGATAATAATGGGCTATTCCATACTTAATAAATACTGCGCCTCAGGAGTAGGCAAGGAGTCAGTATTTCAAGTCGAGTCAAGAGTCGAGTCAAAGGCAGTCCGAAACAGAGTCGCGTTCAGACAATTACTGAATAGTGATACTGGTCGAGACTACATTGTTCTCTATACTAAACCTGATTGTTCATGCTAACACTTCTACTTCTCTGTATATATTCCTGTTTGTAATATATCTGTGTTATTCCATACCTGTTTTCGCGTTCTTCTTTGTTGGTTCTATCTTGGACTATCAACGTGGTACAAATAACCGGGCCATAACAATTATGGAATCAACTCGCGAGAGATTTCTACCTCGATCTCTACAATCTGTTCAAGTTTGGCCATAACCGTTATCTTCCTCACATATCCGCATATGTATACCCCTTATCCTGTAACCCGCTAACTCGAGTTGTCCTAGGGACTTGGACCAGGGGATCATCAATGTAAAAATATTGACGTATGAAAATAAATTCACCAGGTCAGAATGAACACGTTTAAATGGCCACGTATTCAAAATCCTATCTTCAATTAAAATATTTATTAGTAAAACTGCAGATTGTAGGGAAATCAGCAAATAAACGTTTTATTTCAAAATTTTTAATTAGAATATGTAAGTGTGACATTAACACAGATTAAACCAAAACCAGATTAAAGCCGGTCAGAATGAATACATTTAAAAGGCTACCCCCAGAAAACCTGTGTAACGACGTTGGCTAATTAAAAATTTGCCTAATGTATGTATAATGAATTATGTGACCTGCTATTGGGTATATATATATATATATATATATATATATATATATATATATATATATATATATATATACTGATATTATTAATGAATACATGATTGAACATGTATGAAAATGCATATAAAAGCGATTGTCTTTCATCCAGTGTGTATGGAAGCGTTACTGTAAATGCATGACTATTCGGGCAGTTTCACACCTTTGTATCAACAGTTCCAACCCTCAATTTCTCGAATACAGTGTCGGCTAATCTTCATTCCATTCGTAATGCACTTGTAAGGAGAAAGTCCATTCACATAACATATCTCCTTCTCCAGAATTAATTCTTCCGGATCACGACAAGTTTAACACATTATATCTTTACAACACATAACCCCTGTACCTTGCCTGGTTCTTGAATTGAGTTAAAATCCTTTGTTAAATCTTCTGCGTAAGTATTTTACATTAATAAATATCATGAAATATGTAGAACACCGAGAAGAAAATAAATGTCGTTAGTCTGGAATCAAGGCAAACGTTATTCAACGAAGCCCGTCTTTTTGCATGTAATAATAAACAAACTCATGTCGTTTTCAATGAATCCTATTGAAAATTATGTATGAAAATGGATTAGAAAATGTATGACAAAAAACTAAAAATCTTTATTATTTTTTTAAATTTTACTCATGCTTCAGCCGAGAAGATTGTTATCACTCCTCCATCAACCAATCTCCCCCCTCTCTCTCTCTCTCTCCAGTTCTCGCTCCATCGCTCCCGCTCTCTCTCTCTCTTTCTTGTTCCATCGCTCCCTCTCTCTCTCTCCAGTTCTCGCTCCATCGCTCCCTCTCTTTCTCCAGTTCTCGCTCCATCGCTCTCTCTTTCTCTCTTTCTTGCTCCATCTCTCCCTCTTTCTCTCTCCAGTTCTAGCTCCACCACTCCCTCTCTCTCTCCAGTTTTCGTTCCATCGCTCCCTCTCTCTCTCTTTCTTAATCCATCGCTCCCTCCATTCTTGCTCCGTCGCTCTCTCTCTCCAGCTCTCACTCCATCGCTCCATCTCTCTCTCTCCAGTTCTCGCTCCATCGCTCCCTCTCTCTCTGTCCAGTTCTCGCTCCCTCTCTCTCTCTCTCTCTCTTTCTTGCTCCATCATTCCCTCTCTCTCTCTCTCTCTCTCTCTCTCCAGTTCTCGCTCCAGGCTCCCCTCTCTCTCTTTTCTTGCTCCATCGCTCCCTCTCTCTCCAGTTCTCGCTCCATCGCTCCCTCTCTCTCTCCCTCTCTCTCTTTCTTGCTCCATCGTTCCCTCCCCTCTCTCTCTCTCTCTCTCTCTCTCTCTCAGTTCTCGTTCCATCGCTCCCTCTCTCTCTCTCTGCAGTTCTCGGTCCATCGCTCCCTCTCTCTCTCTCGCTCCATCGCTCCCTCTTCTCTCTCTTTCTTGCTCCATCGTTCCCTCTCTCCCTCTCTCTCTTCTCGCTCCATCTCTCCCTCTCTCTCTCCCTCGCTCTCTTTCTTGCTCCATCGTTCCCTCTCTCCCTCTCTCTCCAGTTCTCGCTCCATCGCTCCCTCTCTCTCTCTCTCTGCAGTTCTCGGTCCATCGCTCCCTCTCTCTATCTCTAGTTCTCGCTCTATCGCTCCCTCTTTCTCTCTCCAGTTCTTGCTCCATCGCTAACTCTCTCTCTCTCTTTCTTGCTCCTGACAATAATTTCGCATTCATCTGCACACATTGCATAACCCCGTGGTGTAAAATGATTAATAATATATATTCCATTATTCTGTTAGAATTAGACGATATCAGAATAAAACAAATGTTTCACAGGTGATGCTCAAGTAGACAGTCTGCTGATTCGTTGAAAATACTTCAACCGCTGCTCATTTTTCAAACGCGCATGCGTGTTCAATGACGCGCAGCTGCGGCTCCGATAACCAACAAAATCCGCTTATTAATGCAAAAAGGTTGGGAGTTAAAACCAATACGTCATTGATATTAGCACCTTATTGTTAAGAAGTTATCTGAGTGGTTAAACAAGGCATTAATTCTATATTTCACGACTGATTTTAAAAATGTACGATTGTTGTTTGAAATGTAATGCCTGGACTTCTTCAATTAAAAGACTTAATAAGAGACGCACAGAGATTAACCGATATTAAACACTAATGTTTTCATATTCAAAAGAATTTTTTTTCAAAAAAACTAGTTAATTATAAAAACACGATTATACGAATGCAAACAAAGACTTGCCTTCCAATAGAAGCGATTAATAGCAGATAGAGTCATTCAGATAAATCCGATACGTGCTATACACTTAGAAGATCATGTCTCCTTCGAGCCATGACTGACTAGACAGAAGGATTTCTCGCAGTAGATTGCCATAACTTGGTGCAGTGGACTGGTTACCACCCAAGTCTATTGAACAATGCTTGTCTATTCAACCCATAGGTGGAAGGAGAAGATATGGATTTGTTGCGGACTGGTTGTTGTGTTTTTATTAATCAGAAGGAATTTCGAGTATGTGTTCTAAAACATTCGTCCACAACAATTACTTTGAACAAATCATGCAAATAAAGTTGGAAAAGCAAGACAAAAGTTGAATGCATAACAATAACATTAATTTATATACAATTTAAATATATACAAATGAGTTGGTGATTTGTTGTATATTTGTGTAATAAGACATGTAGTTTGTTGTTGATTATGTTTAAATGCTTAAATCAATGTTTTGATGATTTATGGTAAGAATTAAAAAAAGTTTGCTGTTCAACGTCCAAAAGTGTTTGATTTTACAGTTCAAATGTTAATGTGTGTATACGAGTGTTATTGTAAATATTCTTAAGTTGTACAAAGTTGCGTACCTTGAACTGTTAATTGTTGAAAGTTTTCTTTGTTACTGTTACTAATATGTAGTGAATATATATTTCACTTTCTCAAGTAAAGTAAATGAATTTTTGAGAAGTTTGTTTGATAGAGAGATTGAGTAAACCATTAGGTTGCTGAGTCAGGTTAATTCGCGCGGGAAAGTCAAAGTTTAAATTGACGTGGAATTGGTTGGCATCTCTCCGAGTGTGAAATCCTGACATTATTTATTGTACTAAGGTACAAATGTGGCACAAGGCCAAAAAGGGGGTTGGGGTAAAGAACGGTCATCACTTGTCTTAGATTAAAACTTAGCTAGCCACATCCACTGACCCTATCATACTGAACAATATTCCTTTCACCAAAACAACACATTTATCCATACCTTTCTTACTACATACACCAAAAATGCCTCTTTGACTCCATGAAAAAACCTAAATGATCCCATTATGTACAAATATTGTCTGTGGGGGGAGGGGCATAAAAAACAACAACTTCTAAAAAGATCCCCAATGAAATATATACAAAATGACAAAATAATATTTACAAGAAACCAAATAAAATTAGTGTTAGTAATAAAACCCCCCACAAACTATTGAATGTGGCAGAAATATCAGTTAACCGGACGAAATCGATGCGGGACTTATGAAAAAATAAAGCCACACTCATTCATCCCAAGCATTCACACAGACACACACTCATTCATACACAACAACAAATACGAAAAACACACGCACGAAAACGAAAAGCGCCCCGCATCTACCAGAGAACTGACATCACTGACCACCTAAAACGAGGGAGGGGATGGGGAGTTAAACTAAAGGAAAAGAAAATGGGGACAGAAATAAAAGGGACCAATGAGCAAATACACCCTAGCTAAGTTTACCAGAATAGAAAAACTAAAAGAAAAAATACAAAAAAACCTAATCTAACCTAACTCCGGGATGGGTTGCCTATGTTCAACCCAGGAAAACAATATCCTTAATGCCTAACCGGCATCCAGATGCCACTCAAGGTCAGCCCCTTTTACTCGGCACATTCGCGCAAGAATCACCCACCTTTTGCTGAATTCCGATGAGGTGAGCCGCCGCCTTTCCGTCCTGATCTTGACTTTAAGCTGATGCCGAGTATCTTGATCGGCCCATCCGTCCAGAGGAAAGGTCCGGGAAGAGAAACTCCCTTCCACGCACCCAACCGCAAGCCCACAGACTTATCACGGTTGATCTTGGCCCCGTCACCATCTCATACCCACTTATTTCTTTGCTGACTTCGTTAATCTCGACTCTGCTCGACACAAGAGCCGAAACGTCGTCAGCATAGGCAGAATACCTGGCCGAGGTGGTAGCGCCAGGCAGGGTAATTCCGCGCAGGACCGGATTCGCCTTTAACTTGCGAAGGAATGGTTCCAACGCAAGAACGTAAAAAGCAAGGGCGATAGCGGACAACCTTGACGAATGGAGCGAGACAATACGAAAGGCTCCGACCTTACCCCATTCACTTCCACCAGCGCACCGGGGTCGCATACAAAGAGTCGGATCCAGGGCGAAAGTCGGCTCCGAAACCGGCCGCCGACAGGACAGCCTCCAGAAACCGATGGTCAACCCTATCGAAGGCCTTGGACTGATCTAAATTGATCAGCGCGGCTTCACTGTCGACTTGTTCTAAGATCAAGCGTACCATATGAAGGTTATCCTGAATCGTCCTGCCCTTCACAGAACAAGTCTGTTCCGGGGCCAATCAGACGAGACAGGACAAGCTGCAAAACGGTTGGCTAAGATCTTCGCCAAAAATCTTTAAGTCAGTATTTAACATCGTCAAAGGGCGAAAGTTCCCTAACCCATCCCCACCGTTCTTGTCCTTACGCAACAACTTGATCACACCCCTGGTGAAGCGTCGAGGTAAAGACCCTGCCACATCCAGTGGTTGTAAATCAGCTGCAGCAAAGGAACAAAAACGGGCGACAGCCTCAAGTACACTTCGTAGGGAAGTCCATCTAGTCCCGGAGACTTATCCAGGCCAACCTGCTTCAGCGCATCCCAGATTTCCGACTCTGTTAGGGGACCCTCGCACCTAGCCGCTTCAGCTGCCTCAAGGCAGGGAAAGTCAGCCAAATAGGCATCGAACTGAGCAGAGCTCAGACCGGGCTCCCTGGTGAAAATAAAGCCGAAAGGCCCCGCATATGCCCGCGCTTGTAGTCACGGTCCGCTTATCCGGCAATGTGACGCACGCTATATGTCGCTTAGCCGCGTTCCTATTCTCCTCTGCACGCAATTCAGCGGCCATATTCGTCGCCTCAGAAGACATTCTTTTTTTAGCCTAGCCCTAACTACCAGAGCTTGATCCTTCTTGATAAGCAAGGAGGCCAACTCTGCCTTAGCTACGACTATGTCCCCACTAACACGGGATTTCACGGCCCGATCAACTTTATCTTCTAACGCCGTTTGCGCCGCTAATCTATCTAGATTGAGTCGACGACTAAAATCGGCAGCAAACGTTCTAATCTTAGATTTTAATTTTTTTCCACCAGGCGTTACCCACAACCGCCCCGTCAATTCCCTCTGAATCATTAGTAGCAGCTGGTCCCGGAAATCCTGCTCACCAAATAATGAACAGTTAAATTTCCAGTAACCAGCCATCCTAACCTTAGGCTTATCTAAGTTTACACGGACCCGGACAAGCCTATGATCCGTATAAACTATATAGTGGAAACTTGGACACTCTAAGAGCCCTACATCGACTCTCCTAACTAACACTCGGTCCAGGTAGCTCGCAAGCGAGCCAGGATCCGAGTCGCCACTAGTTGTCCAAGTCCATGCTACCTCCTGAGGGTGCTCATTCCGGTACTTATCGACAAGATCAAACTTGCCGATAAAGCCCCGAAATGCCTTCACATCAGGATTGTTAGTACCCGGTTTTTTTACCTATACGATCTATATCGAGGTCAAGGACGGCATTCCAATCCCCTCTAAGACTACCCGACGAAAGTCGTCAAAACGGCTCGATCTGCCGAAACAAAGCAGGCCGCTCAGTATGACTATTGGGCGCATAAACCCCAATGATACGTAAAGCCTTATCCTTTATAGTAACATCCAGCACACAAAGCCTGCCCGCCGGATCTGCGAAGACAAGGGTACAAGCAGCCTTCAAAGACCTGCTCACTAGCCAAGAGACACCCCTCGAACGACCATCAAAACATGCTGAATAAAGGGCGAACCCTCTAGACAGTATATCCTCACGGTCATGAGAAGAAAACCGGGTCTCTTGCACACAACAAACATTCACCCCGAGGCGCTGAAGGTCACGAGAGAGCCTCGCCCTGCGAGACTCGGACCTCAGGCCCCGCACATTTAACGTAGCTAACCAGAGAGCCATTGAGAAGTCCGATTAGGGTTGTTTACCTGCTTTAAACATGGCCGGGGTAAGGATACCGACAGCCTCTCCCATAGACCCATGGCCCATTTCAGTTTTGATGGTACCGTCTAGGAGATTCCACCGATATCCCAGGGGAAAGTTAATTTCAAAGCTCTATACAGGGATGGGTGAACTAAAACGGGGACCCTCCCTGCACAAAGTTTAGATAGCTGATTCAACTGTTCATTATGAGTGATGGCAATGGGCAAGGCCATTTTAAAAAGAAGCAATCGCCTCCTCGATCATTGCCCAAATTGGCTTGGCCCCCACTTCCAGTCCGCACCACTGTTAAAACTCTTTGAGCTTGTGGAAAATGATAGGGTACTTCCACATCTTTATCGGCATACTGCCTAATTGAAAGCAGGTACTTTAGCTCCTTAATTCGGTTTCCGTAATCTCAGGCTCTCTCTGCTTGCTCAGAAGAAATTCTACAGAGGTCCTCGCCCGAGTTGAAGAAGAATTTTTCTTTTTTTTTTTTCCAGTTTGAGAGGGGCTTCGTTCCCGCTTGGAGGGGGGAGGAGGCATTTCGGATTTCTTTTTGACGGGGGAAGGGCTAGGAGTGTGGCGAGGGGTTTTAACAGGAGAAGGGCTGGGAGTGTGAACCGGGGTGTGAAACGATCTATGTTGATATGGGCTGGGATCTCTACTGAGAGGACGGGCTTTTGTTGGTGAAGATTGAGGGAAGGCTTACTTTGGATGAAGATGTGGACGGGGCAGAGGACGAGGAAGGAGTGGCATTTGAGTTGGTTTTAGCTTTGCTGTCCAACTTTCTTTTCAGCTCTTTAATTTTTTTTTCAAATTTTTCGAATCCTGGTCGAATTTTTTGCATTGCTCTTGTAGAGAGGCCGGAGCATCGCCCTTGACGTTGCCAGATGGAGGGGGGCTGTCCGTGTCTTTGGCCCTCAGGGCATCAGGGGACTGAGGGCCCGCTGTCCGGATCTTCCCTCTGGCCTTACCAGCCACCAGCCATTCCCCCCCCCTTCTCCACAACTGCACTAGCAGCGGGCGAAGGCTCTTTGGGGAATGAGGTCTTTGATGTAATCTCAACCGGTGGTTTAACCGACCCGGTCCCGGAAGCTGGTACGCCCATTACAGGCGAGGCGGAAGTTACAGACGCGGTCAGAGGGGGATCTTGGTTAACTGGAGCTTGACCACCAGAGGCCTTCTTCTCTGGGCAGGAGGAGGAGAGATGACCAGTCACCCACACCTCCAGCATACCGGTCTTCGGCCTGTTACTATGACCGGCAATTTCAAGCCTCCAACATCCAGACAGTTGGGGATGGAGCGGAAGGCTTTCTCATCCAACATGATGTCAAAGCTCCACCCCCCGCTCAGGCTATCACATGAGGCGCCCAGAATTTCGCCGTACTGGGTAAAGTAAGCCGCGAGATGCTCACTGATAACCTGAGGAGGGACCTCGTATACTGTTACCCTGGTCCTTCTGCGGCCTTCGTACTCCGTGCGCAGGATAAGGTCTTTTGTGATTAGCTCCCGGCTCGCCGCAGCTACGCAATCTTCTGCTGTGGGTAACAGTACGTCCCACATGAAAAACTTTGCGCCCTTAACTATTCTTTCTTGGGCTTAAACCCCAAGGACTCTAGTGATTTTAACACTATGTTTTTCGTCGAGCGACAAATTTTGCGCGTACGCTTGTCGACGACGAAAAACTGACACAATTCGTTTCTCAATCTTCTTCAATTCCTGGGGTCTTCTAAGAGTCCACCTTCTACGACAAGGTGAGCGTAACTCTTAGCACGCTCCAAGAACTCCGCAAGATTGATGATACATTTCGGTGGGGACGACCAACAAGAGGGCGATTCCCCGGCCTCTGCATTCGTAGATGCGTTGTCCTTTTCTTCTTCATTGACATTTCTTTTTTCAGCCTCCATATTTTCGGAGGCTTTTTTTAAAGTGTCCAAATTTCCTCATTTGTAGGAACTCTGGCCAGGTCCGGGTATTCCTCCTTATTATTTTTTGTCCGGGGGTCTTTTTTGGGATTAAAGAGGTGTTTCCTCATATTTCTTTTGAAAGAAGCAATTTTAGGCTTCTTTTTAACAATTAAGAATGAAGGCACTTTTTATCCTTCTTATCCATTTTTAAACAGCGAAGGGGGAGGGGAAAGGGGGGGGTGGGAAATAAATTTATGGGCGAGAGGAAAAGAAATAAATTAACTAAACAAACTCAACAAAATAATTATGCACACCAAAAACAATTACATTAAGGAATAAACACGGTTCACTTAAACGTATACAAATATCGCCTAAATGCGAAACAATAAAAGACAAACAATAAAAATAAAAACGTTAGACAATAAAAAAACAGAAAAACTTCGACAAAAGCCGAAGCTAAAATAAAATCAAAATGGCCGACGTCAACAAAAATTACGAAACAATAACACAAAAGCTAGTTACAAAAATGGCCGACGTCAATAAACAAAAAATACGTAACGAAGACAGACGAAGCTAGACACAAAAAAAAAAAAAAATAGCGACCCTAAGCGAGTCGAACCAATAAACAAAAGAAAATAGATTAAAACGATTACAAGCAAAAAACACGTAAAAATTAAAAGGATGAAAACAAATAAATAAATTAATAAGAAATTACAACAAAACACAGAATAACGAACAGGACGAAAATAAAGAAAATGACAATTAACACGAAAAACTAGAATGAAAAGAAAAATTAAAAGGGGTAGAAATGAGAAGAAATAACTGCGGAAATTACAGGAGAAAAAAAAAAACGAAATTCAAAAAAGCAAATTAGATTAAAAAGGAAAACGAGTAAAAATTAAAGGGAGTAAAAATTAAAATAGGAAAACTAGAATAAACAGAATAAAGAGTAAAAAATTAAAGGGGGAGGGTGAAAAAAAAATGGAGAGTAGAAAGAAAAAATCAAAAACTTTTACAATAAGGTCGTAAATGTACAAATAAAATAAACAAACTTTAAACAAAATGCAGTTCCAAAGGGTAACAGGTAAAATCACACAAAAAAGGTCAAGTTGTCCGCAAAAGTCCAAAAAATAACCAGAAACCAGCCAAGAACGGCTCCGAGTGTGGAGGTCTGACTGGTGAATTGGACTGAATTTCGTCCTTTTATTTACTTTGGGAAACCAAAGTAGGCTCCCAGTGTCCTGGCGTGAAAACAGATTTTTGACCATGGATACACATTCTAGGGTCGTCTCGACCAATCACAAGCCGAGTTTCACAATGTGTGATGTTGATTGGTCAAAGCTAATTCTTATAGAAGAGTCTATTTTTAACGAAGGTGAGTAGACAAACATTGACGATTCTATAGATTCCTACCTTTACCAGGGATATTCGAGCGGATAAACAGTACACCAAAATGCAAATGTTAGAAGTACACGGATTAAGCCGAATTAAGGCAAAAGTTTAATAGCTAAAAACCTTGCCGTCAATTAAAATATATAATACTAAAAGTCAACAGATTATGCCAAAATAAAATAATAAAATAACGTTAGGCTTCAAACCTAAGTCTTGGTTGAATTTATTTTAAGTCGTTATCTTACATTTAATTTTAATTTTAAATTTCGTTTTTTCTGTGAGCTTTCACTCTTAGTTCGGAATTAACACAGATTAAAACAATTTGACACAAATGTCCTCGAATTCAAAATCCTATCTTTAATAGTAAAAATACAGATTATACAAAAATAAGAAAATAATCTTTTTTTTTTCAAAAGACTTCTTTTCGAATTGAATATGTAAGTGTATAAATAACAGAGTTTAAAACAAATTAACACAAATGTCCTAAGATTCAAAATCATATCTTCAATTAAAACATGTAACAGTAAAACTACAGATTATACAGAAATAAGCAAATAAGAGTTTTGTTTCAAATAACTTGATTTCAATCAGAATATGTAAGAGTGGAATTAACACAGATGAAATCAAATTAACACAAATGTATTAGAACTCGACATCTTGTCTCCAATTAAAAGATTTAATATGAAAATCACAAATATTATACCAAAATAGACAAAAGTTTTAAGTTTCAAAATCATGTATTCGATTAGAAAAAGGGACAGATGTGATTTGTCCTTTATACAGGATATGCACGATTGATAATATTGTATACCGAACGAACATATATTCCGGTAACGATGTTACATTTTATTTTGGTGGCATTGAAAATCCTTGGAAATTCGTTTTTTACCATCATGAAATTATTTAAGTAAAATAAAGTACAAAAACTGTACTGCTCTCAACAAATATTTCTGGCATTTAAAGAATGATGGAAACTCATTCTCCATTTACCTGGACATTATAACAAAAAACAAATCTTATGAAGGGAAAATAAATAAACGTAACTTATGTCTTGTTAAAAACTTGGTTATCGTAAAACACTTAAATAACCCTAGCTTATTAGACAAGAGAAATGAATTGATTGATACGTGTAGGCATAAAAATAAATATCCACTTAAATACGTTGATCCAGGTTAATTTTAATATAATTTGCGTTTTATTTTTTAGGTAAATTATAATTTGTTTTTCTTTTGTATATATATATATATATATATATATATATATATATATATATATATATATATAAAGAGAGAAATGGAGCAAGTAATATTTCTTTGAAAATAAAATAATTAGTATTCATAACCCTAAATTAAAAAAAAATCAGATTTATTTTACAGAAATATATAAATCAATGTATATTTTAAATGACAAATATAATTTTCGTTAAATGAAAAGAAATGTAGCCCCACCATAATATATATCTATGACAATATTATGGTAACAAGATATATATATATATATATATATATATATATATATATATATATATATATATATATATATATATATTTAAAATTATGTAAAGGCTAGTCTATACACAGCGTCTGAACATTGCCCTAAAATACATATCACTGTAGGATGATATATATATATATATATATATATATATATATATATATATATATATATATATATATATATATATATATATCAATCCAAGTACATATAGACTGATGCTGAGAATTATTGAGTAAAAGAGAGGAGAGAAGTTGGAGGAAGAGAGAGATAGCTTATCTGCTTACTACCGATTTCAAGAAGACGACTTCAACTCCAAATGATATTCTATTTCTCGATTATGTTATCTTCATTCAATGTAATGAAGACATAACAGTTGCGAATTCACACAAATGTTTTTCTCTACTCGTTTAGCATAAATATTTGGCGAAGAAAATTAAAATTTCACTGTAAAAATTGTCGGGTCTATTCATAGCCCGTCGCGGAAGTCGATAAAGTTCAAAATAGTACAATATACTGCTATTACACCAAAAAAGAAAAAAAGTTCTTCCAAGTTAAGGACTACAGATACGAACAATTACACTATAGAAGAATTGAGGATAGTTATCCAGGGACTATTAAAACAAATGCAACGGGGGCAGATTGAATATCATGAATAGATAAAAGCAATCCTGAAAAAGTAACGATCGGGAAATCCTTCATTTTCATTTTCGCAGGGCACGGTGGCTAACTCAATTTGTAAATTTAATTATATCCCAGAAGAAAACATTTCATTCCTATCCTTCTTCAGAACTTACGAGGCAATCTTCAGAGTAGAATGACAAGGGTGTTCGGTGGAGATGAAAGTATGTTTCTGTTACGAAAATTTTGCCCTTCTGAACATGGCTAATATCTGAATTTAATTTTGTGGATACTCTCATTTAACAAAACTGTTTCGATATTATCAAACATCTTTGGTGAAAAGAAATCACTGTTTTATACACGTTGGCACTGCATGAAGCTTACTCAAGGCGAAAATGAAGATTTTGTCACATATGTCAATAACCGTGAGTATCTGTCTATATTTCTGAGATGAGGTATAATATACAATATTTACATCATTCGGACTATTGTCCTCATCTTTGACGCGATGTGTATGAAAACTTTTCGGCCGTTGTACGCTCCGGCCTTCGTCAACTGGTTGAAATGTCGAACTGATTCCTTTATCTGGCTCTTTGTGGAAGACTGTTCTAGTTCTACGTGACATATCTAATGGATGTCAGTTATCTCCTGTTAATTCCCCTCTAAAAGTTCTCCACCGCCTTTAAGGTTAAGGCAGTGGAGAACTTTCAGAGGGGGATAAACAGGAGATAACCGATAACTGACAGCGGCCGAAACGTTGTGATAAACATGGCGACAAAGATGAGGACAATAGTCCGAATAATGTAAATAGTTTCAAACTACCGGGCCCAGGAGTGAACTCGCAATTACCATGTCGCCAAATACACGTAGCGACAATTTAATTCACTGTTTTTAGTTGTAACACTTAATTTTTTTTATATAATTTTAAACAACGTTTTCGGCAATACAACTTATGAGTTAGGTCTGTCTTTGTTTTTCTTTCATTCTCTTATCTTTATGTTCCTCTATGGCACAGTAGAATCCATGGTAACCGGACTAAGGAGACTTTCCGGATATGAGGAATTGGTTACGAAGGTCGGACATGAAGCGTTATAATTAGATCAAAATAAAAGAACTGAAATCAGGTTTAACATTTGTTTTCAGTGTTTTATAATAAAGAAAATAAGCTAATGACAAGTGAAGTATAACGAAATTGTTTTTAAAGAAAAAGAATTAAATTATGTAATGTTAATTAAAATTCAATAAATTTAGTATGGCACGTATGCGAAATAAATAATATAACGAGGATTTTTTAATCGCTGTTGGATGATGATTCTTTCTCTTTTGATGTCATTCTCAACTTTTTTTGCATTTCGTTTTGCTTTTGTTTCTTGTTCTACATACGTTTAACTGAAAATTTTCGGAAATACCATTTGAATAATCACAAACTCAATCTAAGTGACGATGAATACAAAAAAACAACACAGTTCTCGTTAAATATTGCTGACAATGAAAGCATGGCAGTAACAGAGCCAAAATTAATAGGGAAATAATAAGAATTATTTTTTACAATAGTAAAAGCAAAGGATGAATATTTTGCCTTGCGAAAAATTAAGTATTTAAAATAAATTAAATGACCCTAATTTATTAAAAAGAGAAATGAAATAATGGACACATGTATACATAAAGTCAAATGCGTGTTGAAATATCCTGAATAAAACTGATTTCTATTCCAACCGATATTTTGAACTATGTTTTGTTTACCAATTTATTTACTTTTTCTTTGAGTTCAGATTTTTTTAATGTATGATTGGAATAATCTCTAGCTAGATTTAATCCTTTTCAATGGAAGTTTATGAATCCTTACGCTTTATATACGTTTTATATAGAATCCGAAAAAAATTTGGAAAAATGAGACAAGGTGAACAATATTTTATTGACGAGGCGTTCTGCCTTCGTTACATAGGCATCTTTAAGTTGGAATGGAAATTAATCTGTATTTTTCATGCTGACTTGAAGACGTCTACCTAAATAAGAATAAACCTCTTGTCATAAAAAGCTTTTCCACTTTGTCTGGTTTCTCCATATAAAATACAATGTACTTTTAAACAAACACACACACACACGCACGCAAGTAAGCACACATACTTGTCTGTGCGGCCTGACATATAACTTAGCAAATGCTATTTGGTGTTTGTGTCTTTTAAATCGTTTTCCTGTGTAAAATCATATTTTTCCTTCTGAAAATTTTATCACATTGCCGATCTGAACCCTGAAGAAATTGCCGACAGGTAGATCTTTTGTTTACAGTGCGTCTCTTACGTTATAGCCGCAGGTTACCAGACAAAAAAAAATTCAAGTAAGTAAAGAGAGAAATAAAAGACAAAACCAACAACAGCTATATTTAAGACGATGATTATCGCATCGTTTCCAGGAAAAAATATAATTTTATTTTGCAAAGAGTATAAGTCTTGGACATTTGCCAGATTCCAGCGGTGGTTAACGAGCTTGTCTGGAAACTAGACAACTGATTTCTAATTTCGCCGAGTAGATAATTAATGGTATTTTATCAGTTTATTTCCATATGACCGAATTTTGAGATCTGAATTTTGATTCTGTTTACCGTTCCTTAAAAGTTACATCCATTCGTTTGAATAAAATTAAAATAATGAACATAAATAATTAAATAAAATGAAGAATTTGAGGTAAACATAGTCGAAAGTTTTTAATGAATTAAAAAAAAACAACATAATGTGTGGGAATAAAGTAAGTAAAATCTTTCAAAAATCGTCGCCTTTGATGTCAAAAAATAAGTTTGAATGAAAAATAGAGAAGTGAAGACGATGAATTCAAAACAATGAATTTGAAGCGAAGGTGAACGAGATAGGATAATGCAAGCAAAAGAACGTGTTGAAAAAAGAATTATTCTGATGAATGAAAAAAGAGTTTGACGAAAAATAATGCGTGCGATTGAAGAATATAAAGAAAGAGCTAATGAAGGAGTAAAGGAAGAAAAAACAAATTAGCATGAAAAGCAAAATAAAAAAGGTATAAAGAAGAAAAAGTATAGGAAAAAAATTAACATGTAAAGAAAGAGAATAAAAAATGAATTTAGCGTCTAAAGAAAAACAGAAAGAAGAAAAAAAAACGAAAAACGAAAAAGTAATTAGCATGTAAAGAAAAAAGAAAATAAAACAAAAAAGAAAAAGAGAACACGAAAAAAGAAATCATACTGTAAAGAAAAACAGATTAAAAATAAAAAATAAAAGATAAAATGAAAAGGTAATAAGCATGTAAAGAAAAAAAAATCACTATGTGCATGGATGATTGAAGGAAGTTTTATGTAAATAGTCTCCTTCTTTTATTATGTGCCGTGTCTATTATATCGCCTATGTAAACTGACTACATCTGTAGCGAGAGCAGTGAGAACAAGATATACCAGTGGTCTTGCTTCGGCAATTCGAGATTTGTCTCCAGCTCTGCTTGTCGAACTCTCGGACTTCGGGCAAGAACCCAGACAAGGCTATGCTGAAGGGCAGAGTTTCGTCTGGGGTGGTAGACAGATAATCGATCCCGTTTTTAAGGGGTTTGCGGGGAAATTTTCCCCGAGCCTACGGGCTCGCATTTGCCCCTCATTAAAAAGAAACGGCCTTGTGCCACATCCCAATTAACCTACCCCGTGTATACGGGGACTACGGGGGACTTTTGCCCGAGTCTACGGGCTCGGATACCCCACTTTAAAAACGGCCTTGTACCACATCGGACCGTGTGAGGTGGTTGGTAAATATCCTTGCTTCGGGAATTACTAACCTCCAACCAGATTCCATGTCTTTCAGAACTGTATTCTCTTTTACAATAAACCTCTCCTTTTTTTCATCTACGCACGTGTTGTTCCTTGACTCGAGTACCACCTTCATTTGTTTGTAACCTCTTTAAGGATACAATAATTTATTATCTAATCAGTTTCCTATCCTATCTTAAATTAAACAATATCTAAAAGACATTATACTCATTTTTTTTATATTAATCCTTACAATTTTTATTTATGAAACGTTAATTTTAGTTGATATTCATAACTGAAGTAGATGATCCGTTTACTAAATAATCTTTTGATGTATTTATTTTCTTCTAGTAGCCTGCTTGAATATTCAGTCCGGTTGAGGAATATAACTAAATATACTGT
The DNA here is from genome assembly GCA_903632075.3 of Acanthosepion pharaonis. Lineage (NCBI taxonomy): Eukaryota > Metazoa > Mollusca > Cephalopoda > Sepiida > Sepiidae > Acanthosepion > Acanthosepion pharaonis. The sequence continues at coordinate 1,063,786 of CAHIKZ030004925.1, read as the reverse complement.
TGACGAAATCAACGAACATGTGCGCTGGAGCAGTCTCCTGATGAAGAAGGCCTTTAAGTCATTTTTTTTTGGGGGGGGATCTTTATAACCTTTCACAACTACCTCACCAAGTTAACGTAGTATTCTACATATATAGCGTGATTTTTTCGTCAGAAGACACATTGATTTTGCATCCATCAGCAGCTGTTGAATCCGATAACCATTATTCTTTGTGTTGAAAATTGCAGGAGGTCTATAATTCTAATCCTTTTCGAAATTCTTTCATTCTATCTTAAATTCTGCTGCTCACTTTTGCACTTATCATAAAGCTGGCGCGTCATCATCTTATATAGAACCATGTTCGCTTGTATGTTCGAACTCGGTTTTAAAAAAACGGCCTTGTGCCACATCCCACCTTGCAAGGAGGTAAGGTAAATATCCTTGCTTCGGCAATTAATTGGAGATTCGTCTCCAGCTGTGCTGGTCTAACTCTTTGCCTTCGGGCAGAGAGTAACCGAGACGAGGCTATGCCGAAGGACAGAGACTCATCTGGATTGGTAGACAGCTAACCGACCCCGTTTATACGGGGATCTCCGGGGAATTCATTGTTGCAGTTTTTTGTGTATATATGTACTAGTGAGCTAGCCCAAATAACTTGACTCACTTTATAGTCCACCAATAGAAGATTAACCAATCAGAAGACGTAAAATATTCAATCCGTTGTGTATAAAGGCGGCCATTTTGTTTACTCTCTCCGAATGTCCAGTGCCAGGCGAAAGAACAGAAGGAAGAACTACTGAACTACCCTCTGCTACTTTACCGGGATATCCACTGCTAACCTGAACAACGCTTCCCTACTGTCAACGAAATATTCACTGCTAACCTCTGGATTCTATACTCAAAGACCATCGTCATCATGAACACCATTCATAACTGCCTCACAACGTTAAGGTTGTATTCTACATTTATAGCGTAGCTTTTTCGTCAGAAAACACAATGTTGTCTGCAACCACACGCATGTATTGAATAATAACAATTATTCATGTTTTTTGCCAACTGCAGGACGTCTATAACTTTATTCCTTTTCTAAATTCTTTCTTTGTATCTGAAATTCAGCTGTTCACTTTTGCACTTTTCATAAAGCTGCTGCCTCATCCTATAATATATCACCGTGTTCACTTGTATGTACTTCGGGGATAAACGCTTTTTCAACAGGCAAAAAATATTTTTCTTTTTCAAGAAAAGTCGGTACAATTACTTTTGAAATTGTCAGGTATCCTATTACCTGGAAAGACCATATTTACTTATTAATAAGAAAAGTTGAAATTAATACATGAAGATCTAACAGTTCTTGCATCATTCTTTCATATTCAGGCTATAAACTTTTCAGCCAAGCCTTGTATTTGGACATCGTTTTACCTTAAGAAAGACCTTTATTATACTTCCAAATGTATTTGATGATCTTATGCAAGCACCTTTTCCAAATTTGTGTATATATTATCATGCGCTCCAAGAATGTTTTTACGGATATTTGGAAGGTTTTGCTCCACAACGAATCGTCGAATCTCTCTCTCCACCATATCAGAAAGTAGTTCTATGGCAATTTCTTGAAATAGACATCTAGTTTTTATTTTATTTTAATTTTAATAGACGTAATATACACAGTTTGATATGAAATTAATAAGGTAAGTCTATTTTAAACACTAATATACATTGAAATTAACATTTGAAGTGATACAAACCTCCAGTAAAAAGTAAATCCATTAATTCTGTCGTAATAAAAAATATGTTTGAGAATATTTTTTTTTTGTATAACCTTCGCTGTTTCTTTCCTTTGATATTTAGTATAAAGTTTATCAAAATTAGGTTATGTGATTTTATAGGTCATTATGCGTTTTAGGTAGCGTATAAGGAATTATTTTCGAGATTGCGTTGGAGGATTAATAAAAAGATTTCAAATGAAACCAGGGAAGATTTAAAAGTTCTTGCATTCTTTCTTTTATGACCAGCTTATGGACTTTCATCCGACCCTTTTATTTGGAAATAATTGGTATTTATTACACTTCACATGAATTCAACATTAATGAATTTTATAGGTCATTATACGTTTTTAGGTAGCGAATAATGTGTTATATTTGTGGATGACGTGGTTGATTATTTTTTTATAAAGCTTTTCAAACATTTGCAGGTTATTTAAAGCCATGACTTATTTTTAGATTGAATGATTGTTTTGGTGATGATAATTAATTCACACATAGCTGGGGGGAAAGAGGTGGCTTCATACCTTTCTCGCGTAAATATTTATAAAGAATCAAACGGAAATTGGATCTCGAGTCGCCTATTAACATTTCAAAACCATTATCCATTGTATCACCTGCATTACAAGCTTGGTATTCACAAACGGCCACCCATCTAGGCACTAATCAGGCTCGATGTTCCTTAAATTCGGTGATGTTACGGTAAATGGTGTTTCAGCGTGATGTGTCGGTCAGCGAAAAAAAAGATTGACAGTGGCCAATTACGCATCCCTTCATTCATTTCTCTGTTTCTTCAAATGAGTGTGGAATGCAGGAAACCATTTTCAATATCCCGAGAAGCTTTCGAGCTGCCCTGATGCAAAATGACAACTAACCAGAAGAGATCTGATTGCGCTTGCGCGGACAGTCAACACCGCGGCATCTGTGATTGATTACGTGTCCGGAGTCGGCCTCGTATTATACAGAAGAAGGTATGTTTATTAAACATCTCATCATACAAGTCTTTCGGCTTGTTTTTTTTTTTTTCTTTTTTTTTCCTGCGATGTGTTTCACCCAACCTTAAATCTGTTGAAAAGGCAAATATTTCAGACTGTGAACAGGATTAACATTTAAAGAGAGCGCGACAGAGGAACTAATGGCCGTGGCAACAGACTCCTTTCACGACAGTTTAGAAAAGTGTAAGCGATGTTGTGTTACGTCAACGCGACTCCAATAACGCTTTATCAAAAAGTCGTCGAAGAGTCTATTTTGTGTATACCACTAACTATTAAATATTTGAGTTTTGTTCCGGTAAGAACCTCCATACTATAGTCCTGAGAAATTATCGAGAAGAGACAGGAATATACCATTATTGCAGCGATATATCTAGATCAATACAAATATCACGATTGATTCTATCGAGTTAAGTGTTGTGTCTTCGCACACCACACATCAGAAACAGTATTCTTTTCCCATTTGACACGGTTTCATTAGTACTGTTCTAATGTTTTGCGATAGAAATTTAATATGAGATGGAGTAAAATATGAAAAACAAGAAGCGTATAATTCAAACTTAATTCAGGAAAGAAAGCAGATGAGCAAAAAAAAAAAATAAATAAATAAACAGTTGAAAGAAAATGACGGCTGAATTTCTAGCACATTTATCTACCAGAGATAAAAATGGAACGTTTATGTTTATTGCGAATAAAAGCCTTGACAAAGATAAAACTTTTATTGCCTACTGTGGGATCGTAGAATGTATTCCAGAATGATAGAGTGAAGATCATGTAAAAAGCATAAAACGGAAATGAATAGATATATATATATATATATATATATATATATATATATATATATATATATCACTGAAGAAACAGCATATATATATATATATATATATATATATATACACCTACATCACTGAAGAAACAACAAAGAACGTAAGGATAAAAAATGATAATGCAACACGCATTAGGGGATAACATCACGCACTCACACAAATTAATCCAATAGAGACGAAAATAACACTGAAGAGTGAAGGCATTAGAACAATTCACTCACGAAGATTCAAAGTCGGCATGTTTGAAATAACACGATTCAATTAAGTGACAATTATATCAACATTAATTCTTTTAATGTTATATCCTTACCTTTTAATATTGAACAATTTAATACGAAAACCTGTCTGCCGAAAATGTCTTTCCACCAATAAAGAACGGAAAGAGAACAAGCAATTTTGGCATCTATCTATCTATCTATCTATCTATCTATCTATCTATCTATCTATATATATATATATATATGTGTGTGTGTGTATATAAATAGATAGAGAGAGAGAGAAAAAAAACTTGAAGGCGTGAATCGAGAAAAAATAAAGCCAAAAAGAAGACAGACTGAGAAAATTGAATGATTGCTACCTACCTAAAATTAATATATAGTTTTCTCTGTTTGTCTCTCTATATATATATATATATATATATATATATATATATATATCGGTATAGCGAACTTCATATTACTGCTCATTACATTTTTTATTTCGGAGATAAAATCCTGACGGTAAGCAATATTTATTTTTTTTAAGATTTCCCGAATGCAGTGATTGATCAATACAATACACACAGTTTAAAAATATAAAGTAGCGACTATGCCAAATTTACCGGCTTAAATGTCCGAGAATTTTCATAGAAAATATATGATCTCTGAGAGGAACCGAATCTGCATCCTACACGGAACTGTCATATAACATTTAGATACAGAGGGAGCTTCCGGTTAGCATGTTCAAATTATTTTCTTTTAAACTACAAATTTTCCATGTCTTCTCTCGAACGCTCATATCTGCGCGAAGCGTATCTTAACGTAAACTAATTACATCATATATTACATATGATGACATATTATATGAAAGTAAATGCTCTGAGCACATATTTTCTATGAAAATTCTCTGAGATTCAGGCCGGTAATATAATATAATACTATTTATTGTAAACAGAGCATTTACTTAAATATTTGTATCTATAAGAAATAACGGTCGGACTTAGTCCATTCCTTTATACATATATATATATATATATATATATATATATATATATATATATATATATATATATATATGTCTCAAGGCTTTAAGCAATCGTAAGGCGGTCGGCAGTTCTAATGGGAAAATGGGAACTTTTATAGCCCCAGGAAAGACTAAGACGGAAAAGAATATGGACGATATTCGCGCAACGTGATTAAGGCTACCAATCCCGACTAGCGTGGGAAAACACTTATCCGGCCAAAATCAAAATAAAGCCGTAAACATAACTATACCCCTCCCACTTAAATATGTATAGATACGTCAAAAAAGTACTCAGTGACACTAATGGCAGGAGCTTTCAAATATAAATAGAAATAAGCAGCTCTTAAAGAGAGTAGTCGTTGTCGGAATGTGTAAATTTGAATGGTGATTGTATATTTTAGGAAAGTCTGCCATGGTGATTCTTTTAAGTATATTTATATATATATAATATATATATATATATGTATTTCTGGTATATATATATATATATATATATATATATATATATTTATATATATATGCTGCTATAAATAAAAAGTATATATAAAATCCGTATATTTTTTTTACAAAATAATATATTTAATATATAAATTATTGTAAATATCATTTTAAATCAATTATATATATATATATATATATATATATATATATATATATATATATATTTAATTTTTTTCAACCAATAAACTTCGTCCATTTTTCTTTTTTTATTTTACTCAATTTAGCTCTGTTGGGCGTATGAATGCTTTTAAACCACTCTTTTGTAAATCATTCATACGGCTGGTTCAAACATCCATTTGAAGATTTTGGAATCAGTCTGTATAGGATTAATGAAACCTTCTCTCTGCCGGCAGAAAGAATTTATAAAGTCCCTTAATCTGTTGGGGCATATTTTATTTTAACTGTCACTCGCTAATTATTTACACGTTATTTCCCCTCCCGTCGTTACAAGTATATTCACTTGTTTGTTATTTTAGTTTGTTCCCTTCCTTTTTTTGCTCTTCATTTTCGTTACTGTTCTTTTCGTTAATTAATTATCCAACGATTGCCTCCTGATGAGATGTTGGTTGAAAGGGTCTTAGAGACTAATAAAATTAAAATCAATAAATTCCTAGTTTTTAAAACTGTATATAAATTTTGTACCTCTAAATATTTGTTTATATATATATATATATATATATATATATAAAGAAAAATATAAATATACGGAAAAAACAAACAAAAATCCTAATATGCAGTTATGCTGTTATAATGTAAACGTCGGACGTTTCGGTCTAGTAGACCATCTTCATAAAACATAATTAACATTAGACTATATTCAATTCAACATGAAAATGACGATGGACGCTGCCGGATCTATATCCAAATATTTGCTTATATATATATATATATATATATATATATATATATATATGACACAATGAATAATATAATTTTTCACCAAACTCTATAAACCAGCCCCGAAATTTCCTTCCTTATGTCGTTTAGTCGTTGACGCTTTTAACATTTTAATTAATCACATTATATTTTCATACAAACTGAACTCAATAATGATATTCTCTATTCCTTTGCGCCGTGTCCCTTCAGGATCATGGCTCTCCACAATTACCTGTCCTTTGTAGTTCTTAAAAGATTTTGTCTTGTTTTCTCTCCTAAACCTTGTTTCTCAATACAGCGCTGCTTTCTCTTGTCTCTATTCACTTCCTGTGAATATCAAGTTTTCCAAGCCTACATTCCTCACTATGTGCCCTAGAAATTTACGCTATCGCATTCCGATGATAATTATAATGGTTCTTTTTCTTTTCATTTTCTCTAAAATTCTTCATTTAAGTATAAGTTTCTTTTGTTTCAAAAAACCTGTTCACTGCCATGGTATCCTCAGCATCCTTCTGTAGAAATTTCAATTGTCTCTTCCTGATGTTAAGTATAAGTTTCCTTTTTGTTTCCTTTTTGTTTCCATTTCGGTCCATGGTATCCTCAGCATCCTTCTGTAAAACCTCGTCCTGATTGCTTTCCATTTCACTTTGTCGTTGCTCACATATTCGGTCCATGGAAATCTCAGCATCCTTCTGTATAAATTTCAACTGCCTCTTCCTGACATTAAGTATAAGTTTTTTTTTTTTTTTGTTTCCATTTTTGCTCAAACTTCGTCGTTCCTCACATGTTCAACCCATGGTATCCATGCCATCCTTCTGTAGAAATTTCACTTCAATTATATTCCAAAATTCTCATTTGAAATAAATATTAATTAAAATTCTCCCTTCTAGATGTACGTCCTGGTTTGAAATTCCACCATTTTCCATCTAAAACATTAACTTCCAATTCCTGCCTTCTAACAGCGAATGTGCCGAAGGATATAAATTTGCTTTCATTAATAATTTAATCCAAAAATCTAAATTAATCTCCTCCTCCGAATCAATTGTCCTGAAGGAATTGATTAATTTAAACCAGCCGATTATTAATAACGCTTTCCCTAATTATATCGTTGACAGCCAAATCAGACTATACAACAATAAATTTAATAGTACACATTGTAATACTTGTGTTAATATTACGAATATTGCCGTCAGCCTATTTTATCAAAATCAAATACTAGAAAATGGATGAAATTCTAGTATTTAAACTATTTGCGTGTGGATAATTATCCACATTTTTGTTTTTGTCATCAGAAAATCAGGCAATCATCAGGCTGATTTTGTTCCGCTTAACCAACAGAGAATACCGTAGCGAGCTGTTTCTTAATCTAAGCGTACACATAATGATATCTCAAGTATTTTGACACGTCATAGTTTGTGAAGTATCTTTTTAAGAAAAAATATCTTCCGTATTCCTGCTTTCCTGTCCAAAAATCATGTTCTTTTATTGTCCTCTAATATTATTTTTTCACCGACGCATTCACTCTCAATAACCAATTGCATCTTAATGGCTTTATCGCCTTGCTTCTGGTCGAATTCGGGATACAATTGAAAGCAAATTAACACACGTTTATGCGCGTAAAGGGGATGTTACTGAAAATTAAAAATTGCTTTAGATAATTTATACTTGTTTGTGTGTATATATATAAGTGTATATATATATATATATATATATATATATATATATATATATATATAACATAGAAGTCAACACTTATAGGCGACAGTCTTTTTCAGGCTAGTCGCAATCGTCAGGCCTGTTTCATGCTAGATGTAGTCGTCGTGCTTGATGATTGCATCTAGCATTAATCAGAATGTCGCCTATAAGTGTTGACTTCTATGATCACTTATATTTACACATACCCACCTCTCATGTTGAGCAATTTATCCCATAAATATAGCACATCATGAGACTATATTTCTTCATATATATATATATATATATATATATATATATATATATATATATATATGTGTGTGTGTGTGTGTGTGTGTGTGTGTGTGTGTGTCTGTGTGTGTCTGTGTGTCTGTGCGCGTGTGTATGTATGAATGTGTGTGTTTGTGTGTGTGTATAAAAGCTTGGAAAAGTCACCGTTAACACTATCATGATTTCAACTTTATGGGCTCATCATGTGATTTACCAAAAACAAACTAATTAACCCGTAAGGATGAAACAGATTGAAATCCAGGTGGTGTTACCTGAGCGTTTTTTTTTTCAATCTTAATATTATCTGCTTTACACATTCAACAGGGCTGAAATTACTGAAGGGAAAAAATCACATCATACAATTAGTCACCGAGGCACGTTGCTACATTTGGTATATCGCTGTCACTGGATGTAACTAACGCCTTTATCCACTGTGCCATGTGTCGTCGTTCAGGACGCATAGCACAGTGGATAAAAGCGTTGGTCAGATCCGGTGGATAAAGGCGTTAGTTAGATCCAGTAACAGGACCCAAAGAGTGTGTGTTCAATACCTGGTAAAGGCTCTGGAGAACTTGGAAAGGGAAAATATCAGGAGATAACTGATGACATCCTTTAGACTTGGCACGTGGAACTGGAACAGTCTACTCCTGTGAACGAAATAAAGGGTTCAGTTCAACATTTCAACAAATTGAAGAAGGCTGGAGCGTACGACGGCCGGATCATTGTGATAAAGATGAGGGCAATTGTCCAAACAATGTAAACAGTGTACATAATGTTTCATCTCAGAAATATAGACGGATACAGTACGTGAATAAGTTTATCTTAGGTGATTTATTTGTCGGCCTTCCATTAGTTTTTAAGTCATAAATGCAATGCTTATACTTGGAGGATTATTTCCGTGTATGCATGTATGCTAGAGCTTGTAACTAATCGCTTTAGTCGACATCTGCTAAGGCTAATCTAGATTTGGTCAACAACTGCGGAGAGCACCTGTTTATATTTTCAAGCAGGCTAATACCGTTTTAATGACTAATGACTTCCTGCTTGCTTAACCATCGATGAATAATTTCAAATATACGCTCAGATGTTTGGGATTATCCCGTATTATAGTTTTCAGGTACTTTCTAATGGTGACGGAGAGTGCAATTTCCCTCAAAAATTCACTGACTTCAAAAGGCCACCATTCTGATAAATCCCAAATGGTGAGATCTAAACCCGCCTCATGATCAGAAAACCAACGTAATAGCCATTACGCTACGCGCTCCTTACACTACTTATTACGAAGGTTTCCTCTTTTCTTTCTGTTCCTATTGTTCGTAAGGAGCTGTGTTCTATAACGTTTCGGTTTTTACCTCTATTATTTTAAATCTCATCTGTCATCGGAAGTTTTTTTTAATGTGATCGTTGCAATTTTAATCAAACCTAAACATATGAAAGTGAGTTTATACATATCGTTTGTTCTTGAGATTTTAACAAAACCCAAACAAAAATGAGACAAGAAAGGAAATAATATGACAGAAGATGAGATACAAACTAAAATAAATGAGATACGAAATAAAGATCTCTCAGGAAATATGTAGAGATATGGCAGGAACTAAAATAAGAACTTATCTCGACACAGATATCCTTGCCAATGTCTATAGAGATATAATACGAAATAGAAAAGGTCTCAAATTCAGAAATCGGTAAGGTAAATTCTAAATAAGTAAATCATACATATCCCCCCTCTTAAAAACGAGGCAAGTGTTGATATAGATAATATGACAGAAGATGAGATAGAAACTAAAATAATGATCTCACATGAAATATAATGAGAGAATAGAGCTGCGATATATAAAATTGCACCTGATTCAGATTCTGTCATTTATGAAGCCGAATCAAATGACACTAGAACTGAATTCCTTGAAAACAACAGTGATGAAATTACTGAATGGAAAAAATCCCATAATAATAAATAACCTATAGTGTAATACAGGCTCAACCTACTTAACTGGACCATAGCTATGATCGTCTCTATGTGTCCAGATCTGAAGAAGGATGAGGATTAGTTCAACAAGAATTTTCTTATAAACCTCAACAAAGAGGCTTCAAAGATACATGAAAATTACAGAAGACTGGATGAGGAGCAGTGACGCAGAATATGAAAAAATAAGAAGATTTATTCAGTAATAAACGAAGCCAACAATTTCAAATAGAAATTTCAAGTGGGCGAAGAATATACCAAATATGGGAGATAGGGTAAGAACGAAAATAAGGCATTATCTCAACCCAAACATTCTTGCCAATATCCACAGGGATATAATGCGAAATAGAAAATCTCTCAAATTTAGAAATATGTATGATAAAGCTAAATAAGTACAATCAGACATAGCCCCCTCCCCTTAAATATGTGCCTAGTGTGGAAATAGATAATATGACAGAAGATTGGGTAGTAACTAAATTAATGATCTCACAGGAAATATAACAGGAGAATCTAGCAGCGACATATAAAATTGCACGTGATTAAGATTCTGTCATTGAAGATGAATCAAACGACATTTGGGTAGAGTTCCTTGAAAACAACAGTGATGAAATTATTGAAGGGAAAAATCACGTAATAATAAAAAACATATGGTGCATTAGAGTCTCATCATGTTTAACTGAACCATAGCTAAAATCAAGCGAATGGATGGAAAAATGAGAAAGCTTCTTACTTGCCACAGCATGAATTATCCGAATGCTGATGATGTCGTCTCTATGTGCCCAGATTTGACGGAGGCAGAGGATTAGTTCAACAAGAATTTTCTTATAAACCACAACAAACGGTCTTTAAAGATACGTGAAAACTACAGAAGACAGGATGAGGAGCAGTGTCACAGGACATGAAAGAAATAATTAATTTTATACATTAATAAAGGAAGCCAACAAATTCAGATGGGAATTTCAAGTGAGTTAAGAGAATACCAAATATAGAGAGATATAGTAGGAACTAAAATAAGACCTAATCTCGACACAAATTTGTTTGCCATTGTCCACAGGGATATAATGCGAAATAAAAAAGCTCTCAAATTCAGAAATAGTTAAGATAAAACTAAATAATAATATTTGACATAGCCCCCCTCCCACCTTAAAAAATGTGACAAGTTTGGAAATAGGTAATATGACCGAAGATGCGATAGAAACTAAAACAATGATCTCAGAGGAAATATAACAGGAGAATCTAGCTGCGACATATAAAATTGCACCTGATTCAGATTCTGTCATTGATGAAGATGAATCAAATGATATTAGAGCAAAATTCCTTGAAAACAACAGAGTTGAATTCACTGAAGGGAAAAATCACAACATTGAAATAATCATCAACGTAACTGGCACACAAATATTCGAAAGATACCCGCTACCGAATGCCAAAGTCCAATAAAGATATACTACAACTATATAACGTTGCAAACATTTCTAACGGACAGAACACAAGAAAAGATCACAGAAGTAAATAATGTCATATATGCAAAGTCTTTGTCAGATACTGAAAAACTTAATATCAAGGTAAAAACATAATTAAACAACAGACAAAAAGAGCCCACTTGGAAAGCAAAATTAAAGCGAAAAATTGAGGAAATAAGATGTAAGATATTGATACTAGATGATATTTCAAAAAATTCAAATGGTTCATCACGGAAAATCAAGAAGATCCAGCAGAAATATAAAATTATAGCAATAAACGAAAGCTCCACTAATCAAAGAAATACTTAAACAGAAACTGCAATTAAAGAAACAGAGAACAAAACGATATGTAAAGCGTTTGTCTATATTTCTGAGATGAGGTATTATGTACAGTATTTACATTAGTCGGACTATTGTCCTCATCTTTGTCGCCATATTTGTCACAACGTTTCGGCCGTTGTACGCTCCGGCCTTCTTTAGGTGGTTGGAATTTCGAACTGAACCCTTTATTTCGATCACTGGGGTAGACTGTTCTAATTCCACGTGCCATGTTTGATGGATGTCAGTTATCAGTTATCTCCTGCTAATTTTCCCTCTGAAAGTTCTCCACTGCTTTAACCAGGAATTGAACTCACCTTCTTTGGGTCTGTCACTGGATCTAACCAACGCCTTTATCCACTGTGCCATGTGGCACGTGGAATTAGAACAGTATACCCCAGTGATCGAAATAAAGAGTTCAGTTCGAAATTCCAACCACCTAAAGAAGGCCGGAGCGTACAACGGCCGAAACGTTGTGACAAATATGGCGACAAAGATGAGGACAATAGTCCGACTAATGTAAATAATGTAAAGCGTTGTCTGTTCTATCGGCAAAATAAGGAGTAAAAACAGCATGCATCTATTGAAAAAGTGCAAAGATATGGGGAGAGTATTTGAAACAATGGAAAAATATAAATAAGATAATGTTAGACAAGGTCTAAAAAATCCCCAAATTGTCAATACTGAAGGTACGCAACTATTGGATCTATCATATGTCATCAATTCTTGCGCAAACTTTACCAATGCTTATTAATAGCCCCAATGAAATTCCAGAAAGAATCACTGAAGGTTTTACATATCGCCTACCAAAAACGGGTGTAACAGATGATCCAAACAATTACAGGCAAATAAAATGACTGTCGACCACATATACATTGATGGCGTCTGTCCTGACGAACTGCATTTACACTTTTCTCAATGCAAACATTATTCTTCTGGAATAAAAATGGTATCGAAGACGTTCGTATGGGTGCAAAGAGCAAATACTAAGAAATAACATTTCAAGAAAAATGTATAAATCTCAACATAGCTTGGATAGATTGACGTAAAGCATTTGAGAGTTTGCAACATTCTTGGATCATTAAGGCTTTGGAAATATGCAAAGTCTAATCGGTGATAGTAAATTCCCTTAAATATAGCATAAAACTGTGGAAAACCATATTATCCCTAAATCACACCAAAGGTAATGCCATTTTTAATTGTTTGGATGTCCGATGAGGAATCTTTCAAGGAGTCTCCCTGTCGCCCCCTCTATTTTATCTTTAATCCCTGTTTAATCCTCGCATGAACCATCTTTATCTATAGGTATTACTGTTTAGTAATGACTATAGATATAAATTAAAAAAAGGCATTCTTAATCATCAGTTCTACATGACTGATATCAAACTCTTTTTTAAAAGACGATAAAGTGTTGAAGGTTATCATCAATAATGTAAAATGTTTCAGTAACAACATCGGTATCGATTTCAGATTAGGTAAATATGTTAATTTAACATTCAAAATTTCAGAAATACTCTAAATGCATTTAGATTATGTCACAAAGGAACTTGAGGAAAATAAATCTCTAAATGACTAACAGACAGCGACAAAATACAATACAGCATAGACAAATGAAGGAGAAAGTAAGAAAAGAATAATATAGGCATGTTCTTCTGGTCATAAAAACCGAGTTGAGCTCACATAGCAGAATATCAACCATAAACATTTTGCTTGTCCCTGCCGTTCAAAACAATTTCAGCATCCTTACTGGCATTCGGTGAATGGATGTCAAAACGAGAAAGGTTTTATCTTGCCACCGCATGGGCCATCCTAAGGCTGATGTTGATCATCTTTTTGTGCCTATACTCGAAAGAGACAGAAGATTAATTCAAGTAGAAATATCTTACTAAACTACAACTGCTTCATAGATTCCTGGAAACTACAGAAGCCTGGATGATAATCTGTATCAATGAACATAAAAGAAATAAGACACTTTATTCAATAAAAAAATTAAGCTAATTCAAAAGGAAATTTCAAATGTGCCCAAATAAACTATAAAAACACCTACTACAACGACAGATAACCTAAACATGCAAAAGCAAATACTCTGCATTAAATGCATAAACTATGGCAAAATAAAGCTCTTCGTGGTCAATACTCTGAACCTAACAAACACAGACAAATCCAGTACTCAGTGGTTAAGTAGTTCAAGGTTAAAGTTGAAACCAAAGGTTTTATTCTTACTGCACAAGAATAATTCTCACAAAAAAGAAATTGCCAAGCGCACATACAGAAACATTATTAACCACAAATCCAGATTATGTGCTAAATATAGATCTTGTATCAGGTTATACGGTGTTCGTACTAAATGGATAAAAAAAGAAAAAAACTCGGCATGGTAGAATTTGCCAATATTTGCACTAGAAAATATGTAATATCTACCGGTTGGAAACTGCAAAAGACTGGCATGAACATCCCCCAGATAAGGTCAACGACATAGGACCTGTAATAATTTTCGTGAGACTTTACAATACACAGACAAAACAATAAAAACTAAGCGTTCAGTTATCGTGATCAATGATCACAAAAACAGAATATACTTTCTTATCAAAAAGCTTTCAAAATACAAGGGTCTTTAAATGAAAATCTAAAAAAATGAGGCACCTCATGATATCAGTATTTCCAGTGATATTTGGAGGCCTCGGATTGATTGGAAATCGTTCCGATAAAAACACTGAATGGAGTTAAAGAAATACAAATAATTGTACAACTCACACATTACGAAGAGAATTATCCACGTAAAATGTATGTGACCTTTTCTTTTACAAAAAATGATCAGTGGAAAATACCATGTAGCCATTTATGACGTAAGGTCTCTGGTTGGGACCCGGAAGCAAATTTGTTTACAATAGAAACTCAAGGAACTACTACTACTGCCACTACTACTAGTACTACTACTACTACTAATAATAATAATAATTTGGTTTTATTGGAAGAGGATTTGATTGCAGGAATTCCTGATATCCTATGTCTTAAAGAAGTATTAACACTTGTTTCACAAGCACATTTTGAAGACCTTTATTTATGTAAATGTGGATGCTCTTATTTTATTGTTTATAGAAATGTTAAGTGGAGAACGTCATGAAGCTATTTTAGACATTAGGTCTCTGTATACAAGAGAAATCAAAGGAAATAATAATAATAATAATAATAATAACTGAAGCAACAACAACAGCAACAACAACAATAAATACCAAATACTCTTTTGCTTCACCACTGATGTTGTCTGCTTTGTAGACAGTAGTGACGTTGACAAAGAAGGAAAAAAGCGGACATCTATATTAGATTAAAATGTGAATTGTAAAAGTTGTGCCCAGAGAAGAGGGTGGAAAACATCTCCATTGTTGTTGGCGCTCTCGGCTCAATAAGTAGTAAACTGCTGAAGCGGCTAGAGAAGATTGGGTTAATCTCAAGATCGGACAACGATAGTAGACGACACTCATTGGAACTGATCGTATGTTACGATGAGTTCTCGAAAGCTGATGGAAATCTGCCACCTCCATCCGACAAATAAATTCCAGGCAAACGGAGCCATTATACTGAAATAAGTTTCTCACTCATATTAGTTTCTTAAGAAAAGTATTTTTTTTTCTGTTTAAATTGGAATTGTGGAAAATATTATTGAAGTTGATGTATGCCTTTTCATTTCTAGCCAAACCTAATGAAAAAAAAAATGTTTGTTCCTCTACCGGGATGAGGCACTGAACATTAGGCTGACATACAAAGACATTTAGGTTGAACCAGAATTTAGACCGATATGTACAGTTGCTAATAAAAAGCTAAATGATGTGTTTCTTTCTCCAAATGGAGTCAGATATTGAGTTTTTAATGAAGTTCAAAAATACTTATCTTTCGCATCAGAAGATCGAAATTCACTATATTTTAAATTATTTAAAAAAAATTCTATGCTCTACGACAATGGACAGTAAATATCATAGGTTTACTATGTAGGAATGATGCTAGATCTGTGAACACTTGAATAGATTAATTTAAACACTTCTTATTACTAAGTGAATAGTAATTTTCCATGTAAACTGATATCTGACTGTTGAAAACGTCTTCTAATTTTATTAGTACCGAATTCTCTTAAACATGGACTAAAATTAGCATGGACGTGTTTCATAAAGTACCTGAAGAAATAGGGTTTAATAACATAGTTGCTATATTAGGGGATAACACCCCAGCGTTATCAACAGTAGGCAGTTGAATTTGGGTCCAGCAACTATCACCCCCAAGGAAAATATTGATGGTGTTCACCATATGCTGATGGATGACTATAAATAAAACTGACTGTAAATAAAAAAAGCCAATGCTATTAGCTTATTCCGTGAGAGAGTTGACACTATTCTGTATAGTGAACTTTGCATGACAAAGTTTCTGCTAGATTTAAGCTACATCTTCTGATAATTATCTTATAACAATTAGGTGAAAATGCTTAAGGTATATCCAGCTTGTTTTCCAAACCAGGCTGCGTGCTGAGTTCATCACTTTGAGCCAGAGACAATGAGACAATTCATGCAGTGCAAGAACTCTTGAACTACCCCAAGGAAGACCAATGTCGTTTCATCTGCAGGGAAGGTGATAACCTCAGGTTTTTGTGATGCAAAAGACATGGAGTTCATTGAATATCTCTAAACGTGCCACAACATCAATGGAAAATGCTATGTCAATTTATTGAGGCAGTTACAAACCTCTGTCAAGACCAAACGGCAAGAAAGCCTGTCTAAATATGTTTTTATTTTCATTAAGGCATTGCTCCAGCACACATGTCCTCCGTTTTAATGGCTGATTTGCCTGACAGTGGATTTGAATTAGCGGGTAACTATTCTGATATGACAATGATCTGTTCTTCAACATAAAAAAAAAAAAAAAAACTTTTGGCTGGGAGCTTGTAACGCAGTAAAAATAACGAAATATGTGTGGTTCATTATTTTTGATCAAAGGGATGAAGAGTTTCCTTTGAACATCCAGATGTGAGTTTATCTGGAAATAAAAGATGCAGCTCTTAATAAGAAGAGTTGAAATTAATGCATCAAATTTTCCAGCATCAGTCATTCGTAATCTGCATACGGAAATTGCAGCACATTCTCGTCACCCTCAGATTCTATTCGTTCTCATTTAAAACACACACACACACATTTAAGAGCAACTTTTCGGCCGTCAATATAACACATAACAACCTCGAGCGCTTAACCTTGGAGCGGGTAGAATGGAGATCAACGTGTTTTAATGGATTCAGCAGTTATCCATCTGCTCGTCTGAATCGTCTTCAAAAAGCGAGAGCAAGATCTAAAAGGTAAGCAAATCTAACAGTGATCACATCCCACAATCCGAACTCTTGCTCCATATGCGGCCTCCTTTGTAAATCACTTGCCGGTCGTAAATGCCACTTACGATTATAGCACAACATTTCATAGCTGAATTGGTTAAGTTGTCAGACCCTCATATGTGGAAACCGACGGGAGAGTCCATTACACACACACAATAAATATATATATATATATATATATATATATATATATATATATATATATATATATATATATATATATATATCATTGACATATTTCTTGTGAAAATTTGTAAGACGTTACACTATTTCGATAGCCATTGAATGATTAGATATTGAGGAAAGTGGAAACTAAAGTGGTAAATTCGTAATCCATTCCTCCCATGAAAAAATAGACCTTCGTAATAATAAAACAACCTTTGAACAAACACATTTCAGAGAGATAAAGCCTTTCGTTGCATGTGAGCTGAACTTGTAAGATGTTTTCTTTTTTTCGTTATGGAACGGGTAAACAGGGTTTCGTTCGATTAGTCAGAACCTTTTCCAAGCAACCCGAGAGCTCCATCCATAACTAGAATTATAGATGTCTTTATATGTCATACTTTTGAGATTTCTATTTCAAGATCTTTGTATTTTATAGTTTTTGAAGATCCTCCAATATACCATTACAATCTGCAGGGGCTACTAAGTCAATAACAAGTCATATTTTATCTTTGCGGTCTCTAATCACGATGTCTGGGTGATTAGCTTTGATTGTTCTACCTTCGTGTATTGTAAATTCCATAAAATTGCTAAAGGTCCTATCTCTCTAACCAGGTGTTGGATGATGTTCACAACAGTTTCTTTTTATTATTATTATTATTATTATTATTATTTCCATTGATTTCTGGTGTATACTCATTTCTTCCCGGTTCCTGACCAAAGACCTAAATTCTGAAACGGCATCATTCCTTTCTCGCCAGGCCCAAACCTCCAATTACTACTGGTACGGTCACAGTTTTCATTTCCCAAATCCTGTTAATCTCGATCTCCAGTTCCTTGTATTTAGACAATTTCTCGATACACATATACTTCCGAGTCAAAATCAGAAACCTAAAGTCGGAATTACCTTCATGACCAAAAAATAAAAAAATAATAAAATCACATTTTACATAGATAAAGCTCTTCGCAATGTATGAGCTGTAATTGTTAGGACAATTTTTTGTATTAATTTTTTTTTAGTATATAGGACATTTTGCAATCAATATATATATGTGGGGAGGGAGTAAGGAACGGATATGTAAACATTCACTATTACTGGTGATAATGCAAGATTCTCCTATATATCAGAGACAGAGCATATGTAAGTATAAAAGTGAATATTGAAGTCAACAGTCACACGTGCCATGTTAATAAAAAAGCACATTCTGTTTTTGCGTTCTTTGATTGTAATGTCTAGAAGGCTTATATTTGTTTTTTCTGTGTGTATTGTAAAGACTCATAAAATTCTTACAGGTCCTATATTATTATTATTATTATTATTATTATTAATTATGTTCTTTGATCATGATGGCTATGCGATTAACTTCGTTTTTTCTGTCTATGTGTAGTAGTGATTTCTATTAAACTGATTTCGATTAAACCAGGGTCATCAAAAATCCTTTCTGATCGATCAGAACAAAAATCCACGCGGTTTTAAGCAGCTGCGACAACAAGGCATTTACATCGATAGCAAGGCCTTCTGATAGTGAAAAATCGGTGGAAGCAGCAGAGATTAAACCTCGACTACTACAAATCAATACTTTGTGTAACAGTTCACACCCAAATCTGTTTCACTCGACTACATATGCGTGAAGATTTCATCAACGTATCAACTTTTACTACTACCTTAGGCTATATCGTGAAAGAACTCCCAGTCTCCCACGATACCCCAGAATGAGCAAACGATTGACCCTTTTATATGACTAGAACTAAAACACATTTATTTACCTCAAGCACGTCTTATCTCTATTTGTTATTTCACCTTTTTCAAATTTTGGTCTGGTTGACGGTAAAGGCAGCCGCTACAAGTTTTATTTCCGGCTGATTTCGTTGCATCCACTTTCGAAGAAGATATTAATTCATCACTTCTAACCTGACTAAATATATGTTAAACCGAATAACAAACTTGGGTGTCTATAGCCATTCTAGAGATGGAGATACATTAAAGAGACCTGTCTATATTTCTGAGATGAGGAATTGTAATTATATACATTGCTTACACTATTGTCCTCATCTTTATTGCCATATTCACGACGTTTCGGCCATTGTACGATCCGGCCTTCTTCAGGATCTGTCTATTTATTAGAGAAGAGATATTGTAATTATTTATATTATTTACATTGTTCAGACGGTTGTGCTCATCTTTATTGCTATATTCACCTCGTTTCGGCCATTTTACACTCCGGCATTCTTCAGGATAAGTCTATATTTCTGAAATGAGATATTGTAATTATTTACATCGCTTACACTGTTCGGGCTGTTGTGCTCATCCTTATTCTCATATTCACGACGATTCGCCAATTGTATCGTCCCCAATGGGTTTTTTAGGATCTGTCAATATGTCTGAGATGAGGTATTGTAATTATTCACATTCTTTTACATTGTTGGGACTGTTTTATCATCTTTATTGTCATATTCATGACGGTTCGGCCATTGTATGCACCAGCCTTCTTCAGGATCTGTCTATATTTCTGAGATGAGGTATTGTAATTATTTACATTATTTACATTGTTCGGACCGTTTTCCTCATCTTTATTGCCATATTAATGACTTTTCAGTCATTGTATGCACCAGCCTTCTTCAGGATCTGTCTATATTTCTGACATGAGGTATTGTAATTATTTACATTGTTCGGACTGTTTTCCTAATCTTTATTGTCATATTCACGATGTTTCGGTCGTTTTTTTTTTCTTTGAACTTCTTCAGGTGATTGAAATTTAGAAGGGAAACCTTTATTTAGCTCACGGGTGTAGAGTACATTATTTATATTATTCGGACTATTGTCCTCATCTATGTCACCATATTTATCACAACGTTTCGTCCGTTGTACGCTCCGGCCTTCTTCAGGTGGGTGGAATGTCGAACTGAATCCTTTATTTCGCCCACTGGGGTAGACTGTTCTAGTTCTACGTGCCATGTTTGATGGATGTCAGTTATCAGTTATCTCCTGTTAATTTCCCTCTGAATGTTCTCCACTGCCTTAACCGGGTATTGAACTCACATTCTTTGGGTCCTGTCACTGGGTGTAACTAACGCCTTTATCCACTGTGCCATGTGTCCTTGAGGACACATGGCACATGACCATTTTCTGCGCAGATAAACTTTACGACATTCCAACCACCTGAAGAAGACCGGAGCGTAAAACGGCCGAAACGTTGTGATAAGTATGGCGACAAAGAGGAGGACAGTAGTCCGAATAATTTAAATAATGTACATAATACCTCATCTCAGAAATATAGACAGACGCAGGGGTAGAGTGTTTTCATTTTCACGTATCATGTCTCTTCGAGATGTCTCAGTTAACTCAACTGTCCCTGTTTTTTCTTCATCACTTATTTAACCGGGAACTGAACTCACAACTGTTTTGGTCAAGTCAGTGGATCTAGCCAACGATTTTATCCACTGGTTCACCCTTGAGGATATAAATGAGTGTAGTAACTTGTGGGACGTAAGCCTAAAGTCACTAGTAGCCAAGTATAGAACACACAAGTCCTTGGGTCAACTCACTGGATTCAACCAACAATTTTATCTATTGTGTCATGTGTAATTGAAGAGATCACTGTATGAATTTTAGGGATTAATAAAACTAATGTCTCGTTAAACAATAAAATACTGGTTCAATTGCGAGGACCTTTGAACACCCCCCAAAAAAAAAAAAAAAAAAAAAAAAAACTAAAACAAAAAATAAAAACAATGACTGCAATGAATAAATTGCACAATCTGCCACAGGCGGAGATATCCAAGATAAATAGTATAAATAAAAAAAAAATAGAGAAAAAAGCAAATTTAAAAAAAAAAAGATAAGAACAGAGTCTCAAAATACAATAACGAAACTTACTATTAAACTTCTCCATTCGAAAGCGTCCTCATTAAATGAAAATTGTCGTCATCATCTCTATCCGAAGCAGTGCAGTTTTACGTTTGGTTAGCGATTGTAAGCCAGCCAACGTCTACGTTAATAATTATGATTATCATATCAATAAACATGGTGTTATTTGGAAAGACAACAATGCCATTCTCTTCTCTTTACCATCTTCCGAATCGACAGACCAAGAACAACCATTAACTTAGCCACTAATCGTCAGTTGATGAACGACGAATCAACACGGATGATCACATGATATTATCTTGAAAGGACAGCTATCAGACAGTGTATACGACAATGAAAGCGTCGTATAAAGTTTAATAACACCGTTGAGAATAAGATATGTAGACACTCAGTGGTCGATATGCACAACCACACAAACAAACATATGTGTGTGTCTTATGTTTTTATATATATATATATATATATATATATATATATATATATATATATGCAATCCATGTGCAAACAACTAATCCGTTTATGAGTGTTTCTTATTATGTGTAGCATTTTTATTTAAATGTATTGTAACCTTCAAGAGGAAGGCGATCACATTTCTCTATGTTTTCCTGTTTTCTTTACTACCTGTGAAATTTTGGGAGATATACGGGGCAGGATTCGCGTCTCCTTCTCCGTGTCAGTGAATTTCCTACTCATAGATTAGATGCCATCAGCGGCTATATAGCGCAGATTATTTTACTCAAAAAGAAATATAGCGACGAGAATAGAACACGTTCAGATAAATAAATTTGATCCAATAGTACCATTTTCTGCGCCGATAAACATTACGGCACTTACAAATATCCTTGAGAAAGTGTTGTAAGAGCTAGTTACTCTACGTAATATGATGAATGGGCGGTTTACATCACGATAAGTAGTCCTGGGTAATTGTCTCAAAGTACTATTGTAGTGACTTGTCTAGCTGAGTATTGAATACTACTATCAAAAGTGACTATATCGAATTAAGTGTTGTGTCTTACCAGACCCCACATCAGCACAGAAATGAATCCACCCCTTTATTCTCCCTTCAGCTATGTGTTAAATATCCAGATAGACTAGGTTCTCTTTTGCCATGGCTAACAAACAGTCTATAGAAAGGACAACTCTGAATTCAAGACCGTGTAGAAAGCAATGGAAACACTCAATTATTTCTAAATAAGACAGTTCACAATAAAGTTAAAGAAAACAAATATGTGGCTTATTCATCTTCTTTGCACAAAATAATCTAATCAGAGTTGCACTTGACCCCCGCTTTCTCCTCTTTCTCCCTCTCTTCTTTCAAATCCTCTCCATTCCTTTTGTCTTATAAATACCCACTACCAAGAGCTCGTAGTTAAATAATAGGGATTTTATCTGGGAAAAATATTATTATGCTCAAAATATTTTTAATATAATATTAATTCGGAGTAAATGGATTATTCTTAGAATACAAATAATGTTGCACCCTTTGTGACAGAGAGAGAGAGAGAGAGAGAGAGAGACAGAGAAAAACACACACATTTTTTTGTAAGGATCGCCGTTAAATTATGTCTTTAGCACATTTATACAAAACGAATTCCATTTCAGCGTCATCGCCGAAACATTTCACTGTTTTCAGGAGAACTTCCCGCTCATAGTCTCTCCTAGCATACAACTTTAAGTCATCCATGTAAAACAAATGACTTACTTTCTTTTGAGATATCTTACAGCCATATGACATCCTGTTAAGTTCACTGGTTAATGCTATTAGTGATATACAAAATAGTAATTGAGACAAAGAGTCAACTTGAAATATTCCTTTGTTGATGTTTTTTTTTTTCACTGGAGTTATAGATTCCATTTATATAAATGAGGGGAAGTGTTGTATACCATTATTGTGATTATTATTATTATTATTATTATTATTATCTTTATTATTACTATTATTATTATTGTTATTACCAACACCACCACCATTATTATTATTATTATTATTATTATTATTGTTCTATGTCCTTTGGTTTCTAGTATATATACATTTCTTTCCGTGTCCGGACCATAGACCCAAGGTCAGAAATCAGGACGTTTTCTAGTTAGCAGTTTTGAAAAATAAATCACACATATTTTACATAGATAAAGCACTTAGTAATTTGTGGGCTGTACTTGTGAGTACATATTTTTTTTTGTATTTCTTTAACGCATGGTTTACCAGCATTGCTTTAATGTGTCTATTGAAATCATTTCCAATCAATCCATGTTCTCCAACTACAACTGGAATTGATAATGTCCTCATCTGCCAAATTGTTGAGATTGCAATTTCAAGGGTTTTTTTTTTGATAGTTTTTGAAGACCTTCAAAGATACATGGCAGTCTTCAGGGACCTCTATGTCAATAAGGAGACACATTATATAGTTGGGCGATAAGTATGATGTCAGGGCGATTAGCTTTGAATGTTCTGCCTGTGTGTATTGTAAAGTCCTCTAGAATAGTTAAATGTCATAATAATTATTATCATTATTATTATTATTGTTATTATTATTATTATTATTATTAGTAGTAGTAGTAGTAGTAGTAGTAGTAGTAATAATAATAAGGTCAGAAATGGCTTTCTGTCATCTTCCTCTGATCATTTTTAGTAAAAAAATAACTAAGATAACACACATATAACATAGATAAAACACTTCCTAACGTGTGAGCTGGACTTGTAAGTACATTTTTTAATAATTTCTTTAAAGCATGGCTTACCAGGAATCCATTCAATTGGACTATCGGAACGTTATTCAATACAACCAAGGATTCCAAATAAAACTGCTGATGAATGCAATGGCATTATTATTTGTAGTAGCAGTAGTAGTAGTAGCAGCAGCAGCAGTAGTAGTAGTAGTATTTCCTTTGATTTCTGTTGTATATATATATATATATATATATATATATATATATATATATACCTTACTAAGGTCAGAAATGGCTTCGTGACATCTTCTGCTGATCATTTTTTTGTAAAAATAAAATTTAAGGTCAAACACATTTTACATATAAAGCTCTTCATTACGTGTGGGCTATACATGTGTGTACATTTTTTTATCATTTCTTTAAGCTATGAGTTACCATGAATCCATTAAATGTGTCTATAAGAACCTTATCCAATTTAACAAAGTGCTCCACATACAACTGGTATTACTGATGTCATCATGTGACACATTTTTTTACATTTCTACTTCAAGATCCTTGTATTTTGATAGTTTTCTTTTTGAAGATCTTCGAACATACAATAAGGAATTCTTTTTTATTAAAACTGCCAGTGTCTTTTAGACTGGAACGTTGTCTACTTCATGCATCATTCTATTTCGACATCATTCTTGAAACACGCATTCTGCTACCATTCCTAATATATATATATATATATATATATATATATATATATATATATATATATATATATATATATATATATATATATATATATATATATATGTGTGTGTGTGTGTGTGTGTGTGTGTGTGTGTGTGTGTGTGTATTAGCGCACTCTTTCAGAGAGACACAATTTAATCGTCTTCGGTAGACTTTTAATCACAAATGAAAATAAACTATTCTATTTATTACCCTTCTTTATGTATCCGGAGGCCGATTTGTCTCTGAATATTATAATAACGTCAACACTTCAACCATTTCTCGATAATTATTCCACTACTGTTTATGTACATAACGCCTTGTAACCCCGTCTAAAGAGTAAAATGTATTCTTCTGTTGTCATCGTGTGGAAAGAAATATATTTCATCGACGCTGTTCCCTTCCAAGAAAGAAAGAAAGGAAAAGAATAGAGGATAGAAGAAAGAAAGTAAGAAGAAAGAAAGCCATAATAAAATAATGAAATGAAGAAAAAAAGAAAGAAAAAATTAAAAAATAAATGAAGATTGAAAGGAAAGAAAAAAGGGGAAAAAACGAAAAAAAAAAGACTATAATTTGATCCTGGTCATCTTGGTCGGAGAGTGTTTTATTTGTCCCAGTGTCCCTGATGTGACACAAGATTGTGTTTAATGTGCAGAAGCCGAACGTCTACATTCTGGACAATGTTAAAAATTGTACAGCCCCCGTAACACTGTAGTTTGTGAGAGAGTGCAGCTCCGGGCAGCATTTGCTCGGGATCGGAAACCTCATTTTTTTATTTTACCAACTCCGTGGACAGAGCTACAAGTTAGTCATCCTGGCTATGACGATGAACTACATCCGCGTCCTGGGTAAGACGATAAACTACGTCCGACAGCAAAACCTCTGATCTGGATGTTTTGAGGAGCATAGAAGCAGCACATAATTGCTGGTATTCCCAACTTTACCCTGACGAGTGGGGGTACAACAAGGGCAAATATTTAACCAATAAACAGGATTCAAAACACTATGAATGTGTATAAATAGGTTTAAATACCAGAAATAATTTTTTGTAAAAATTATAACCTCCAATACATTTTTGAAAAAAAGAAATACCAGCCATATATTTTTTGAAAAAAATATTACCAGCAATTGATTTTTTGAAGAAAAAAATATTAACAGTATTAATTTTGGGGGAGAAAATATTACCAGCAATAAAAAAACAATGTCGGCATTAAATAACCCACTGAAGCTGATGTGCCGTAATACAAACCAGACCAAACGATACCAAACCAATTTTACAATTTAATTGCATTCTGCTCAAAAACAGAGACGCAAAAGAGAAATCATAATGTTCGCTCAGCATGGGCCGCTGTTTATTTAATTTGTCGATTTTTGAAACCTTTTTAAATGCTGGACAGGTTTTACTACAGCTTCTTTTCCTGGAAGGCGAAATCTCTTTTTCCTTTTATTTAAAAATAAACTTGCCAGTGATGACAGGATACGAGAGAATCACATTCCAGTTACCCTGAGTGTCCACCTCATCCGTATAGGCATCGATGGCGGAAGAACCGATGTTTAAAATGATTTATTTTTATTCAGCTAATTAATTACTAAGAACAACTACAAACATTGGTATTTCATCAATTCACCACAGGCAAGGCGATTATGCCCCTAAGACACAAATGGCACCAGGGGGTAAAAGAAAACACGAATAATTTAGAAGTAACAACAAATTAATCCTAAACAGGAAAAAGTGATAAATCTCTAATCTTCTTCAAAAACAGGGAAAATCGTAGGCAATGGGCGAACCTATCGACTCATATTAAGATGAAATAATGAAAAATAAATAGTAAATAACATTTCGGTGTTCAAACTGAGCCGTTAGAAGTACTGATTTGAAGTAATCTTTAGAAGGAACGAGAAACTGAATACTAAACAAGAAATTAGGGATATTCCGCGACTCTTGTTCAAATGATCGAGGAGGTGAGTGAACCGGGTGAGTTTCCTTTCTTCACAATATGGTTAGTTTTAGACCCAGTGGAATGGCAGGGTGTAATCAATCAATATTGCGTCATCCGAGATTGTATCAGATTGGTATCACGCCTAGACACTGTTGTCTCAACTGTCGATTAGTTGTGCTACGGGCATTGTCTGTGATGGACGTTACTGCAAGGAATCATACGAACTTGTAACACTGCATATATATATATATATATATATATATATATATATATATATATATATATATATATATATATATATATCTTAGTTCACTTCTAGCAGCAAGCAGAAATATTTATTCTCCTGATGATAGCCATGTTGACCGAAACTAGTCGAGGAATCTAAATAAAATAATAATAATAAAAAAGCGAAGGAATATTATCCTACAACCCAGTGTGTCTGAAGTTTTTAATTTTTAATTTTCCTTCGTTTTTTATTATAAGCTATTTCACCATAACCTCCTCAGGTCTACACATACGTATTACCTAAGTTTGCATAAACTATATATATATATATATATATATATATATATATATATATATATATATATATATAAATAAAATATATAATACTAAAGATCCAGGCAAGCCTACCTACGTTTCACCTAAACGGATCTTCAGGGTAAAGATTACTCTTTAGTGCAGATGGGCCTCACTGTTTCTTCAGAAATAACTATTTGTTTACAAGTAGGGTCCGTCGCGAGATGCGGACGTAACGTGATATGGAACGAATATTCCTAAGGTAAATCTAACTGTAATAATATCATAGATGTTGTTTAAAAATCTAAAAAAATAAAATAAGAAATAAAAAAAAAACAACTATATCTAAAAAATGTTTAACTATTGAAATATTTCTAACGATAGAATCTGAAATACCAAATATATATATAAATAAATAAATACTTTTATAAAAGAACATTATATTTTTTTAATTTGCAACTTTTTTATATATATATATAAGAAAGTATAAGTGGTTTTTCATTATGCTATATATATATATATATATATATATATATATATATATATATATATATATACCTAGTGAGCCAGATAAACCTACCTAGGTTTCACCTAAACGGATCGTCAGGAAAGCTTTCCCTGACGATCCGTTTAGGTGAAACCTAATGAGGTAGGTTTGTCTGGCTCAAAGGTGTATCTAGGTCTGCTCTACGGTTGTATTGAGCTCTTTTGTTAGTTAGTTGTTACTCGTATCGGGGTTTTTCTTTGGGCTTCAGACCTGCATCTGTGCGATTTTTTGTCGGCAGAAGTTCATGTCTGTAGCTCTTTCTTTTTTAAAACCTTTTTTTCCTCGAAATTGATTTGATTAACAAATCAAAATTCGAGGGTTTTTCGAAACGAGTCTAGTTATATATATATATATATATATATATATATATATATATATATATTATTTGGGAGTATTTTAATAATTTGTGGTGAATTAACAGAAAAAATGTTAAGGTAAAATAACTGCTACTGCTCTTTTATGGGAGTTTCTTTCCTAATATTTTGTTTAGGGTTATATCATTATATGAAATTCTTATTGCATTTTAATTGTTTCAAGTCTTAAATTTTGTTATTTGGTAAAGATTTTCGTGGGTGGATTCTGTAGCGCCAATCAATAAGGTCAGTCTTCTTTAAGACCGAAAAGTTTCATTTCCTTAATTCTATTTTGAACCTTTGATCTGAGGAAATAATTGCATATAGCTGTGAGTAATTTCTGAAGGACCGTTTTTTTTAAAATTTAATAATCCGATGAATTTTATCACTTAAACGTTATTTGAATTGGATAGCCATATTCGAGTACACGATCAGTTTTTTTTTTTTTTTAATAAACACTATATTTATTTATTTTTGTCAACAGGCCTGAATATTTGAGAAATGTTATTAAAGAAATATATGCGCCCTCTGGCAGAATGTGACCCCTCCCCGGTAGGAGAAACCAATGTCAGTTCGTACATGCTTTAGACTTATTTGGCCAAGGAGTGCGTCGTCGGTTAAGCAAATGTTGATTAGAGCCTTATAAACGCAAATCTTTCCCCAACTCTCGAAACAAGTATATTTTCTTAGTTTCGTATCTTAACGTAAACAAAGCATTTTCTAAGAAGTGATGGAAATTTAATTATTAACCCGACAGATTTTTTATTATGTTATATTTAGTGGATACGCATATTTTAGTAGACACTCCGTTTATTCATTAAACATTATATTTATTTATTTTTATCTATCGGCCTGGATATTCGAGAAATATACGCGCTCTCGGGTAGAATTTGTACCTGTGTTCGTACAAATTGGCTAGGTGAAATCATCGTTACATTGTACCTGCTTTTAGGAGTTTTTTTTTAACGAATTGAACGACATTCATATGAAAGTCTCGATATGATGAAGGGACTTGCGAATATAACAAAAATTCTTACGTTAATAATTTGTTTTGCAGCATCTTGTGATAATTTTAACATTAGTTCAATTAACATAACGAAACGATTATTAACGTCAGCAGAGAGATTTTAGAATATACAATTCTTATTTGCACCTCATCACAGCATACTTGCAACTAAACTGGCCGTACAGCTAGCAAAATGACTGGCTTCCGCCCCCTTAAACCATGAAAATAGTGGAGAGATTGTGATAATGTTTAGCGCTTACTATTAGGCTAGACTGACGTCCATTTATTTTTTGACATATCCAGTGACCCCCTATATCTCTATGTAATAACATACTCGAATAACTTATGAAAATTAATGAAAAATGGGAGAAAATGTTTTCGTGTGACGCGTTTCATCCTTTAGGACTTCATCTGACTAAATTGATGTTTGTATTGATTGACAACGCATGCGCACGAAAGAGTAGGATATTGAAATTTTAAACATTTAAAATATTTTTTTATAATATGTGCTTGAGTATATAGCCTCGCCAATTTTATTTAGTTTATTTATCTTTTTGCTTATATTTTTTTATCGATTTTTCATTATGTATCTATTTTTTCAGCACTCCGGCACGCTAACGAATGAGACACAAGGTCGAAGATAATAGTGTGTTTATCGGCAATACCATAGAAAAATTGCTCAAATCCCTGTGACACTTTCCCTTTTGAGGACGCATCATGCGCCGGGAAATAAACCGACACCCACCATCCCGAAGAAGAGATACTGACTGGAGGTAATCAACTAAGGGTTTGGGGTTAAATAGTTCGTTTTTTTTTGTTTTTTTTTATATTTCCCGGTATGTTATTATGACACATTGTGATAATAGAAAAGCTGCGAAGAAATTTCAGCGTCAAATATGCATGCGTTGTTACATCAACGTAAACATCACTTGTGCGATGCCATATAAGGGATGCATCATTTAACACGAAAAGTGTTTCCCATATTGTTATTAAATTTTCTAACATTGTTCTTGTGTATCAAAACTGATATATAATTTCCCGACACCCATTAGTTTTATCGTATGAAAAGTGGTTTCGTCGTGCCATCAGTTGCGATTCATCTCGGTGTAAAATAGCAGGGCACGCATTGCTCTCTTGCCTTGATAAATATATCTTTGAACTTTGAGATCAGCTATGTAAGGCAAATGGATTGTCCCTACAAAAATCCGGCGTAAAATACGTGAAATGTGTTCAGAAAAACGGATCTGCTACTGTACTCAATTGAAAGTGGGGAAGACGATGAAATAATTGTTGAAATCCACATGGTTCACTGCTAAACCCATACTGCTCTACGCTAGACATTCGTCTCTCGAAACGGACACACAGAAACACAACGCTACTACAACACTGTGTCAGTATATATATATATATATATATATATATATATATATATATATGTGTGTGTGTGTGTGTGTGTGTGTGTGTGTGTGTGTGTGTGTGTGTGTGTGTGCAGTGTTGTTCGATAAAAGTGACTCAGCTGATTTTTTTTAGTAAAAATATTTTTTGCCTATTGATTTTGGGGTTAAAATAATTTTTAATCTTACTAATATAAAGACCCCTTACCGACCACATAGGAAAAAGTTTTTCACCCTAACGTATTCTCTTGATAATTATAAATTTGGATATAAATGAGATTCAGGAAAAAAACTTATTTAAAAAAAATTCCGTAAAAAAAGTGACTCAGATATCGCATTCTAATGATGAAACTGGTAAATTTGAGGAGCTTTTGACAAAATATTGAAAACTATTTTACAATACACTCAGAACAATATACTAGAGAATTCTAGAACATCTTAAATTAAATTCCCAAAAGCCTCATACAGTATAAAAACAGATTGAAATAGACACTCAGAACCACTTACGGCATCTATTATTGCCCTCTCAAACGCGGGCAAGTCTGCGGGAGATATTGCTGAAATTGCTATAACCTCGCAATCAACTGTCTCTCGAGTGCTTAGGGCACATAATGATGCCACTCCTGCTCCAAGGAAGGAAACAAGGGGATGAAAGAAAAAGATTGATAATAGAATTGGAAGGGTAATGAAGCGAGGAGTTGCGAAGAATAGGATTATTACTGGCCAAGAAATTGCAGCCAGTCTAAGCGAAGAGCAAGATGTTAGTCTCGATTCTTCAACAGTCCGTCGGTGGCTGTTACAACCAGGCTACAAATCTCGTACACAAAGGTTTAAGCCGCTAATAAGCAAAGCCAACAAAGCCAAGAGACGTGAATGGACTCACTATTACAAAAATTTCACCGTAGAAGACTTGACGAATATTCTCTTTTCCGATGAAACGAAAGTTGAGCTAAATTCAAAGGATAAGCGATCTAAAATGCGAAGAAGCTTTGAAAGCTCTTTGAATTTAGCAGTAAGTACACTCAAGCATTTGTTCAGTATAATGTTCTGGGGATGCTTTTCTTATCATGGAAATGGTTTCTTAAGACCTATTGAAAAGACCCACAGGAGCGAGCAGTACAAGATAATTTTAGAGTCTTGTCTGCTCCCTTCTGCTGAAAGGTTGCAAATCAACCCCACCAAGATCATTCTTATGCAGGATAATGCTCCCTGTCACAAATCAAAATTGATGAAGGAATACTTTGATGAGAAGCAGGTGAGTGTCATGACATGGCCGCCCCAATCTCCTGACCTTAACCCCATAGAAAATTTATGAAGCATTATAAATTACAGGCTCTCGAGAAAGCAGTTGAGCAACAAATAGGATTTGATTTTGAATTTCATATCCGAATGGAATTCAATGAGATTTGCGAGAACCTAATCAAGTCAATGCCAAAAAGGGTTGAAAAGGTTATTCAAAATAAACGAGGACACATAGATTATTAAATATTTCGAACTATATTACCTATTATAAATAAATTATACCTCTATTATTATTCATTTAAAGCTGTTCGGTTATGTTTCTATTGATTACTAATTGCAGGAAATAAGTGAGTCACTTCTTTTTGCACAAAGTTTTTTCCTAAGTCTATTTATATCCAAAATTATAATTATCAATAGAATACCTTAGGGTGAGTCAACTTTTTACTAGGTGGTCGGGAAGGGGTCTTTATATTAGTAAAATTAAAAATTAGTTTGACCCCAAAAACAATAGGCAAAAGAAATATAAGTAAAAAAAAATCAGGTGAATCACTTTACTCGAACAGCACTGTATATATGTCTGTATGTATATATGTATATATAATTTTCGGATATGCTCTATGTAAGGATAAAAAAATATATATATATATATATATATATAATATATATATATATATATATATATATATATATATATATATATATATATATATATATATATATATATATATGAAGAAATATAGTCTTAAGGTGTGCTATATTTATGGGATAAAGTGCTCAATATCAGAGATAGAGCGTGTGTAAATATAAAAGTGAACATAGAAGTCAACACTTAGAGGCGACAGTCTATTTCATGCTATATGCAATCGTCAGGCCTGACGTGGCAGCCAGCTATAGGTTCTCACTCTGACCAGTAGAAAATGGCCGCAGACTACATGAAAACTGCCGCAGAAGCATGAAAAATCGATTATGCAATTGTCAGCCCTGACGATTGCATATAGCATGAAACAGACTGTCGTTTCTAAGTGTTGACTTCTATGTTCACTTTATATATATATATATATATATATATATATATATATATATATATATATATATATAATTTACAAGTATGCTCTATGTAATGGTAAAAGTTATTAATAGCATTGACAGAGCATATGTATCGATATATTGAATTGAACACTGAGTCCAACTATGGGCGCTTATAGTCTTTATCATGCTTCAGAAATAAAGATTGCGCTTAACCATGAAACAGACTACAACTGTTCATTGTTGATCTCAGTGTCATATTTATATATATATATATATATATATATATATATATATATATATATATATATATATATACCAGCAGCATGGCCCGGTGTTTGCCCGTGCTTGATTCAAAAATCATATGACTCATGCAGTAATCGCTATCACTTGATTTAAAATACTTTTGTTCTTCCTTGCCTTTAAAGGAGTGCCCTTTGTCGTGCTGATGTTGCTACATGCCTTACTTCTTGCCTATCTCACATTGCGATTTTTTCTAAGCTTTATACGAAACATTAAATCTGTTACGAAAAAAGAACTAAACAAAATGAACACAAAATGATCAGCTTTAAAAAAAGGACTTGTAACTAGAAAAACTGAATGAAAAAAGAATGTTAACAACAAATACTTTTTCACACCCAACCCAGTTCTGCGGAATCAGAATCAACGTTGAGTTTAAACAAGCGAA
This sequence comes from Acanthosepion pharaonis, assembly GCA_903632075.3. NCBI lineage: Eukaryota > Metazoa > Mollusca > Cephalopoda > Sepiida > Sepiidae > Acanthosepion > Acanthosepion pharaonis. Next base: position 1,030,430 of record CAHIKZ030004925.1, on the reverse strand, counting down.
TGAGCCAAATTGGAGTAAAGTGCCATGGTTTTTAAAATTTTTCCACTTGTGACGAATGCAGCTATCGATTTTTTTGCATGCTACTTAACATTCGTGTCAGTCAGCTGTTGGTTCTCACGCTGGCCAATAGAATCTTCCTGCCTATTCACTCTGACCAGTAGAAAATGGCCGCAAACTACATGAGAACTGCCGTAGAAGCATGAAAAATCGATTATTTCCACTATCGATGGGAGTTGGGAAATGCAAAGCCGGTCTTGGACATCCCGCTAACTTGGAGAATGTGCATGCAAATTTTTATGCAAATCTGTCAAAAACTGCCGCCGTGCATTCGTTACACACACACACACACACACACACACACACACACACACACACACACACACACATCCTGACTTTTTTATATATATATATATACATTCATGGTAATTGACCTGATTAATTTTCCACTATGGTACAAAAGAATCTGCAATATTATTGGTCCTTGCCTGGCGTCTCAGCAGCTACAGTCACTTTCCCACCTCCGTGACGTAGCTTCCATGTGACCCTTCTGTAAATACATTTATGGTAATCTTTCGGGTCGATGCGAACAGTTTCTTTTCTCGCACTTTTCGCTTGTGGAGCTCACTTTCATTTCCAGTCATGTTTGATCATCAAAACTTTACATTCAATACCAGTCTTTCTTTTTAATTAATGTCCTTTTCATATTCTGGCTCCTTCATAATGTTCTTTTCTTTTTCTATTATTCCACACCCATTAACCCCCTGCCTTGTGTGGGGTGAAATGATTTAAAAAAAAAAACATTGGTTCCGAGATAAGCAATAATTCGACGCCTATTTAATTTTATTAATTTTGCTACCACTAGAACTTTTTTACGTCTGATAATAAGAAAGCTATAGAAATATTTATATTTTGTACATTAATGTGTATTTGGGGAAAATAGTCGTAAAAAACGAAAACAGTACTGATACTGATGATAATATTTAAAAACAAAACTGCTCTCTATTACTCAGCACAGAGAAACATCCTGCCCCCCCATTAGAATGTCTGACGCTCAACTTCTCGAGAGCTCCTCTTTGCGACTACTCAGCCTCACATTGACTGCTGACCTGAGATGGAAGAAATACATTGAATCAATAGCTTTGTCCACCGCAAGGAAAGTTGATCCTTCAAATCTATATATCAACCATTCCCCCTTACATGGAGCATTGCTGCCATATATGGCCTGGTGCCCCTTATGTTTGTCTCAAGGTTCTTCATAAGATCCAGAGATGATTATGCAATGTAATTGGCTTTGATCTAGTATCATGTCTGCAGTCGCTGTCTCATAGCTGTGCCGTCCCCTCACTCTGTTTTTTTTTTTCTTTTTTTTTTTTAACAAATACTTTCGTGGCAACTGTTCCGTGAATCAGTTTTCGCTGGTTCCAAGACTTCATCATTTGAAGCGTTCTTCTAGTCTGGTATCTCGCTCACACCCTTTCACTGTCGAAACTGTTAAATGTAGCCGTCTCTTCTACTCCAATAGCTTCATGTGTCGCACCTCTCGACCGTGGAACTCCCTCCCCTCTTCTTGTTTTCCTGCTAGCTATAATCTCCATGTATTCAAATGTAATGTCAATCGACATCTCCAGATGCCCTGATCTATCCCCTATCCTTCTCTTCATCCTTTCCTCTATCAGTCCTATTTGATTTAGCTCTAACTCTCTGTAACCTCTTACGTGCTAGCGGCTTCCCGCCTTGCTTGGGGTGAAACGCTAAAAAAATACATCCTAACTGTACATTAAAATACATGTATAATTAATCTGTTATATTTCTGAGACAAAGGCAAACTCGTTTATTACCACACAGACGCATACACCCTAGACTGTAAGATAAGTAAATGCAACTCTTACACCAACATTATTATCTAATTCATTGACTACGAATCATCATTCATTGTTCCACTGCCAACACAGCCCAGAACTTTATTTTCCCTTTATTTCTCTTTCTTGGAGAGGTGGGTAGATATGCACCTTCGACTCCCTCTCTGGTTTCTCTTACCCAATGGACGTTCCCATCTACCTGAGCAATTATCTTCACCATTTCGCCGCTGTATAAGTCCTCCTACAGCTCCATCACTGTCGGTTTGACTGTTTGTTTTTAATGCAAAACACTTGATGCTGGAAAGACAGAGAACGCCGCCTAATGACCGCCTTGCGAATAAAGGGGATGTTACTCGGAGGTAAGCAGGGAACTCTTCAGAATGCTAAGTCACGTTTAATACTTCGAGTCATCAATCAACGTACTAAAGGCGACATTCCTCTGCTTTTTTTTCTTCCTTTTTCACTCTTTATGTGTTTATTTATTTTTCTACATATTAAGGAAAAAAAACAAAAAACTGTTGTATGTTTTTAAGTTTGAACACTATTGTGTCACTGTTCTTCCTTTGAGAAAACGTGATGGTTGTATTTAAACGGATAGATGTTTTTCTTTTTATTGTTGTATGTTCAGCCTCTTAACTTCCCTGGGGATTATAAGGTCTCAGTCTCACAACGCTATATGTTGTTTCTGCAGAAAATAGGTAATTTGGACTATACGGTTTCAGATTTATACTATTAAAGAAGAAAATAATATTAATCTAATACATCAAAATATCAGTCCTAAGAAACCTGCTAGTTGTCGCTGTTTTAGTAATATAAAAGAAAGGAGCAATAAAACATCGCCTACTTTTTAGCTATGAAATATAATAGCGAAACCAAAATAATAAATCTCCATCATGGAAATATTTCACTCACCGGCAAACCCATTTAATTTTTAGCCAGCCGCTTAGCGCATCAGTTTTACCACTAAAGAGTATAAATGTTTATTGCCGTTTTTTTTTTTCAGATATATGTGTACAGAAAATTATATTTACTCTTCCCTTGAATGTTATTCATTATTTAAATATTTTTATTTCTTTTCTTTATATGCATCGTGTTCTTTCAGGACTTAAGAGATTATGGCTCTCCACTTCTCTCTATCCCTTGTAGCTCTCAATATGTTTCGTCCCTCTGCACCCCCAGATCATGTTCTGTCATCCACTTTCTTAATACCGGTAGGTATGTCATGTGTTGCTTTCCCTTATCTTTCTTTTCCTCTATTCGAGCCGTGTGTATCTGAAGGTCCTCCATTCCCATTCCGTATCCCAGAAATTCCATCTGCCTCTTCGTGATGCTAAGTATAAGCTTCCTCCTCGTTTGCATCATCTCTAAAACCTCATCGTTGCTCACACGCTCGGTTCATATCCTTAGCATCCTTCTGTAGAACCATATCTTCATTGCTCTGTGTCTCTTCTTCATCTGCCTCTTCTTCCAGTATTCGCTGCCGTATAGAAGGACAGATGCCATGTAACAACTCAGTACACTTTACTTTATCACCAAATAGATCTTCCTGTCTCGCAATACTCTGCCCATCTTTTGGAATGCATCCTTGGCCATCCCAATATATCCCAATCGGATCTCACCGTCGCACTTACCGTCCTCAGTGAAAATGTTTCACCGGCATTTATGTAAATATACGCTACCGATTAATAACTCATTCGTTTCTTTCGAAAATGTTGAATTTGCTTTGAATGCTTTCCACGTTTCTCGGAAGAAGTAGTAAACCCCACTGCCGGTAAAGAAATGATCAGCAAAAATTCGTTCAATAATAATTCGTTGATTGATGACTCGAAGTATTAAACGTGACTTAGCATTCTGAAGAGTTCCCTGCTTACCTCCGAGTAACGTCCCCTTTATTCGCTACACATCAATAGAATGGAGAAAACAAAATAGGAAACTGATGTAATGAATATGCATACACCTGGGTTCCCCCTTACAGTAACATGATTGGCTGGTGTCAGCCATAAATACAGTGTGATGTGGACGACTATTGACTACGCCTATTGTCTTCGCCTATTGCATACACCTATTGCCTACAACTGCTACGAGGACGAGTCTATTACGGTTATCTGCTAGATTGCCCTACCGGGTTACAGTAGTAAACAACCGCTTTGCTATTTCGAACAAATATATCCTTTTCCGGGACATATCAGAAAACAAATCAGACGTAAAATTGACGGCTGGTTCAGAATCTATACCTGTTATAAATGTAAACGTGTTGAAACTTGACCATTTCCTTTGAAAATGTATCTTTTTCTTTGAACGTTTTCCACGTTAGTTACAAGACGTGTTGACCGCTGCCGCTACAAACATAACAAGCAGCGGCTTCGTCAAATAGAATTTGTCGCACTCTTCGCAAAACATAAAGAGAGTGCTGAAAAAACGATGTAGGAAACCCAATCAGACTTACAATTGACCCCCTGTTGATACAATCTAATTCCTCTCTCTCTTGCTTTCGGGCAAAAGCGACTGCAACGAACTGACTTGGAATTGGAACGCATCACTCCAATCACATTTTCTACGCTGATAACCGCGACATTATCCGCTTATCGAAGTTTAGGATTATCCAAGTATTAGACTGAAAAGATATATTCAGTAAAATTCTCAATGCCGCCTGCCTTTTCTTCTATTTAGCGGATTGTATCAAATAACAGAAACTGCAACAGAAGCAAGGCCTAAAATGAACAGCAGAGTTAACTCGAAGAGAAAAAGAATGGAATAATGAATACGTTGACATTTCACACTACTTCAGAAAATGTTAGGAAGCAAAACCCATCAATATTGGAAAGCGTGATAAAAACTACTGGGCTTGAAAGACTTATTTTGCCGAAAAAGATGTTATAAACTTCAATGCTCAGTCAATGAAAGACAAATGTTTCCTTGTAGGGAAATGACTAATACGACAATTTTGAATGTTAATCCTTTATGCTTTTTAGCTCATAATAAAGTTTATTCATCTGCTATCAATCTTACCCCGTTTTTGCCTTAACCGTTAGTTGGATAAAATCGGTGTTCCTCTGTCTCTCTTTGTCCAATAAATCCTTTTGTTGTCAAAATTAAAAAGCTTCTTTCCTCATTATGTGTCTCATTTATTTCGACTGTCCGTTTCCGATTCTAAGTTTGTGTCCATTATTTTTTTTTTGTTAAACTTTCTCTCTTTCTGTAGATAGTCCTGGGTATGACGATAAACTACATCTGGCAGCAAGACCTCATATCGGGAGATTGGATGTTTTGGGGAGCATGGAACCACCTATCTGTTGGTGCTGTTCCTAGGTCCATGAATTTTGTTCTTTTTTCTTTATTTAAATCTACTTATGTAAATATCAGGACCCCAGCATTTGGCACATAGGCAACCCGCAAACAAAAACCTAACACAAATATCAAATAAAAATACATTTTTATATAAAAATACATTTTTATATAAAAATACCAACAATGCATATTTATGGCAAAATTTCCAAAAATGATTTTTAAAGTAAAATTACCAGCAATAAAATTTATAGTAGACTAGCAGTAGAGCCCGGCGTTGCCCGGGAATGTAACAGTAAGAGATAGATTAAGTATCGACCATCATAAAGACTGAAAAATATAATTGACAAAGATTTTTGTTTAAGGTTGACGGACACGCATGTCTTAATTAGTTTTTTTTGTTTCGTTTTTTGTTTATTTTTTACGAATTGGTCAAACTCAAACAAAAACGTTGTTTTCAATCGTTATGAGTGTACTGATTGAATAGAATTTTATTCTAAACAATTGTCTTGTAAATGGAATTTTGAAAGCATTCTGAATGTAAAAAATAAAGAAGAAAGTGTGCAAGACAATAAAAAACACTACCTGCCCCCCCCCCAAAAAAAAGTGAAGTTTTGTTGAAATCGGTTGAAAAATCTGGTAAATCCGATCCCATATATAAACGAACACACACACACACAAACAAACAAACAATCAACCTGGGTTTTATAATAAGTATAACTCGATATGAGTTGTCCCCCTATCTTTCTCGCGATAGCGATGCCTCTTAAGAGTTTTTTCAAATTGATTTCGTGCAAAAACAATTGTGTTTTTTTCCAATTTTGGGGGGTGTCAGAACTACCGCAATGTAATTTTACGTAGTCCTGTGAAGTTTTGTTGAAATCGGTTGAAAAATGTGGGAAATCGGATCCAATATATAAACGAACAGACACACACACACACACACACACACACACACACACACACACACACACACACACAAACCTGGGTTTCATAATAAGTATGATTTACTTACAATACATTTTATAGAAAAAATGACCCACATTTCGGCATTAAATGTAAACCTCTAAACAAAATGAAACAATGAACATGAAGAAAATGTTCAAGAAATTAATTCATATAACATCATACAATTCATCCTTCATTCAACTTAAAGCGTATTTCAAAGAACAACTTCAACAACCCTACAACATAAAACACAGATATATCAGCCTGTAGTAATTATGTGCACAAAAACATGTATATGCACAAAAGCTGAGAATCATCTACCATGTATTCAGTTGTGAAGGCAGAATAAGTTATATTGTATTGCAAAAAAGCTTCAAATTTCAGCATTAAATGACTCATAAGGTGTAGATATGCCATTAAACAATCAAACCTGTAGAAATACGCATCTGTTGATTTATATCTCCTTCAATTGTAAGCACATTGGCCAGTATTAACTTTCATATAGGAAGACTGGTATTAAAGACAATTAAAAACAGTTTCTTTTTATGTATCTAATGATTTTTACGTTGTTTTTTTTAAGTTTCTTAAGTCATCTACCGCTCTTACAAAAAAAATAAAAACTGATGAAATACTTCAGATTATGTGAATTTCTGCACGTATTTGATCGTGATATTTCACATTCTTAACTGACAATTTCGGCTGTTCACCTTCCTGACGAAATACATACTGTATCATTTCTTTACTAAAGTTAAGGTTTTATAATACAAAAGCTAATATATAGAATACATTCGACGTCGTCTTATTTACTCAGTGTGAAATAGCTGCCATAGATTTCTTGAGTAAGTTTACTCGACACGTAAGAAACATGGTTTGGAATAAGATCTTAGTTTTATAGTATATTTTATTGCAACGGCGCCAATTTCTATTTTGTAAAAGACTTACGTCCATCTGTCAGAATAATCCTTCGATTGATATAAAGATCCCCTTTCCTTTTTGCATGAAACGACACACAAAGATAACAATATAATCACATTCTCCTGCTCCGTCGCCGCCTCCAAGTTTAATTTGTTCAACGATGTATAGGCCTTTCGATGCAAGTTGCGGAATAATATAAGATTCAATCTAAGATGGCGACGCATTCAAATAAACGAGAATGTTAGAAGAAACAATAAAATTTTAAATAAAGAAACAACGGTGAAGATTTTGGGTACGCGTTTTATATCGTGAGGCTAAATAAAAAATCCTGACTCAAGAAATTTGGTAAAAAAAAAAAAAATTGAATAGTTTAGATTCTTTTGATTTTAGATTTGAGTTAAGGAAAAATTATTCAGCATGGCATAGATATACTCCATATATTCTATTTCTCGTAGTATCCATACCCATTCAGAAATCTAATAATCACAGCTCTTCACAACATCCTATCATATATAACTCTGATAAAGTTCTCTTTTTCTGCTATCCCTCGTATTCCGTACTCTGCGAATGATTTACACAATTTCCTTATGTACATTATTTACTGCGTTCTGTCTCTATTATTTTTAATATGTTATGTGAATGCCAGTTTCTCCAAGCCGTCTTTCCTTATTATGTCATTTACACCTGTCAACAGCCTCTTTCTGATGCTATGCTTAAGTCAATTTTTGTTTACCTGTCCTGAGTAAGACGTTAAACTACATCCACGTCCTGGTTAAGACGATAAACTACGTCCAGCAGCAAGGCCTTCGACGAGGAGGTTTTGAGGAGCGTGGAACCATCTCTTAATTGCTGGTGTTCCCAGGTTCACCCTGAACGGGTTGGTAGCACCTGTTAATGTCCGGGCTATGGGCAAATAGTTAATTGTTACTAGCAATACTTTTTTGAAAAAATTATTGCCAGCAATACAATTTTGAAGGAAATTATTACTAGAAAAAGATTTTTGACAAAACAAAATGTTAACACTAATAAAATATTTTATTGGTATTAAATAACCCATTGAGGCTGATATGCCGTAAAACAAAATAAACCAAACCAATGTAAACCAAAGAATCCATATTCTATTCATACGAATCTATCCTAAAAATGTTGTCGGCATTAAATAACCCACTGAGGTTTATATGACGTAAAAAAAAGAAACCAATCCTTTTTGTTTCCATCGAAAATATTTTCAGATATTGCGGCCTGATGGGCGTTGCGTCTATTGCAATTGACTGCTAACATATGCAACAGGTGTAATGTGATCAACCTCCAGCTACTGTTAAGAAATGTAGAGAGGACAATGGCTTGAAGGGTTTCAAACACCTATGAAGCAATCCATAGCCATGTACGGAAGACTCCGTAAGTAGAGATAAGAAAATCTGCCAGAGAATGTTCTTATTGTTTAGAAACGTTTCCTAATTCAGAAGGTGGGCATGAATATGATCTATCTTTGGGACAGAGCAAAAGAAAAACTTTATTCACAAGAATTTTGGTAAACTTGAAGAGTTCTGGAAGCATAGCTACTGAGAATTGTTCATAACTATTGAAACTTTTCCTGCGCAATGAAGCAATGATGTAATAAGACAGAAGCTACACGAAATATTCGCAATATATATATATATATATATATATATATATATATATATATATATATATATATATATATATATATATATTTTTTCAGAGTTAACCTGTAGAAAAAGAAAATATTTATAAATGTAAAAAAAATATGAAAAAAAAAACGTGACAGTACTAGACGTAATTTTCAGTAAAAGTATGAAAATAGCCTTCTCTAAATTCTTCAAGTTGTTAAGGACATTTTGTTTTGTTATTATTAGTTACTTGGTTTAATGAATTCGTTTCGTTTTTTCCTTGAAAATGTCCAAATTAGACGAAACACGTCAACTACCATTGCAGTTTTCCTATTGTTTTTTTACATTTATATCTATATATATATATGTATATATATATATATATATATATATATATATATATATATATATATATATATATATATATATATATATATATATTCGTGCAATGAGAACGAAAATGATATATACATTCTAACGTTCACAGCATTAATACAAAAAAGCGCTTGATTCCGTTATTAGAGCTATAATTATTTATTATAGTTTATTCATATAGATAAAAACAGTTTACTCGAAGCTTAATTGAATTTCACTGAAATGAATTTTCATCTTTGTTGTGAGTAAACTGTTTTTGTCTATATTTCGGCGTATGAGTCTTCCATTTCAGTTAAGTTTATATATATATATATATATATATATATATATATATATATATTCATTCATTATAACATTATGGAATAGATTTTCGGCATAAACATTTTTTTATAGACAAGTGCATGTAATTTGTTTCATGTGACTTTATTCTTAGGTATTTTGACGGGTTGGTTTGCATCTTCCCATCTCATTCTGAAACCCTGCTATAAAATATGATAATTAAATATAAACCTTGTGGAGCAGTATTTAGAACGTATTAAATCGCGAAGCGTAAGATCCATTTAGATTGATGCAATTCTCATAAAATTTCAGTAGTTTGAATTAGTGCAAACCTCTACAGAATACAATAAACAAACGCTATCAGGCGTAGTCTGGTACTCCCTTTTCGATTAAATCCAAAACATTAATCAGACAACAATATTTGGGTAAAAATATTTATCCCTGGGAGGATTTGGAAATTTGAATGACTAATCTTTGTTCGTAAACTGCTACCTGATTCTTCGTTTCTTACGATTAGTGCTGAGGTAAATATCAGTTCAGATTGAAGCACCAGAATAAAGCTGTTTAAAATCTAGTGAGGATAAGATTGTTACATATATACGTTCTTTTTTATAATTTATTTTTGTATTTATTATTTCATGATAGTTCGGATAAATCGTTGAACAATATATTGTCTTTAATTGTTTACGACCTCCTGCCAACGATCCAGTAATTGAACAAGGCCTCGACGAGATAAACCACTAAGCTTTTGCACGGATAAGTCATCAAACCAAGTTTAAAGCTTCATATCTTTGTCAAAGTAAACAACAATCAAATTGTTAAAAAGCAACCGGAAAAAAGGTAGTAGGTTGAAAGAGGCTTCATCAGAAGAATATGGTGGGTGTTGCAGAACTTCCAAAACGAGTTTTTTAATCGCCTGCTTGGTCATGTTATAAGCGTGAGAGCGAGCATTTCTATGATGAAGGACAGCACCCTGTCGTTCGTTAGGTCTTTTTCAGTTGAATTGGGCCTGTTCGTTTGATCAACATACAACATAGCATTAGAGGTTTGTTTGTTTCGATGCATGTCAAACTCCGTACGCAGCGGAATGGTCTCGAGAAGCTTTTGGCAGATTTATGACTAAGAGCAAAGAGAAGTAAACCTCACACATGTTCGTTCTTGTGTAACCGGCATTTCATCTCATATGGGTGTGATAAAATTTCATTAACATTAGAAAACATTTTCAAAGGATGACCGTATTTACAAAGAAGCCAGAAAAAAAAAATGCCGCGAATGATTATTCTTCGAGCTCAATAACCGAACACCAGAAAAACGAACAAATATATGCCACAGCCTAATAATTCATCAGACAGTTTTTTCTTCGGCTCTTTATTAATGTATAAATAAACGACAACATGGTAACTATTTTTTGCTGCCTCGTTGGACAGCAAGACAGACTTGATTGATTGATTTGATTCTTCGACATTTTGTGACTATATAATACCGGAATATATTTCGCTTTGTAATAGTGATTCTTCTGTTTTTGTTCGTGAATATTACATTAAAACTTCTTTTTGGAATAGCTATAATTTGTGGCAGTGGAGAAATGGATAATGGCTCGGATTGAGGAATCGGAGAGCCGAGTTCGAATTCCAGCCGAATCCATTACTTTCACTTCCGTGCTTGGGAAAAGTATGAATCCACTTCTTTTCCTACCTGTAGCTAAATAGCAGGACAGAATTGGTTCTATAGCATTGGATGACAAATGGTCTACCGCAGAAAGAAATGGCAAACTACTGCGGAGAAAAAATGTGTCTCGTCAGTCATAAATCAAAAGATACATGATCGCCTAAACTTATATCACGGATGACGCATAACTGACTGACTGACTTTCCAGTCTAATCCATTACCTTCACTTACGTGCTACTACCCTTAGGAAAGGTATGACTCCTCTTTTTCTCCCCCCCCCACTCCATGCTATGGGTAAATAGCAGAACAGACTGGGATCTATAGCGTTGGATGGCAACTGATCTAACGCAAAAAGAAATGGAAAACTACTGCGTTGATATACAAGTCCTGCTACACAGCTAAGGTGGAGCTATTGATTCATGCGTCCTCCATGGATATTTGCGCGTATGTGAATATAAAGAAAACAAGTGAAATTCAAACTAAACCCAAAGATTTTCTCATTCCCTGTTACTATGTGAGGCAGTTGAATACAAGTTAAATATCATTCAATTAGAATTGTTCTGTAAAACGTTTTGACTGTAAATCTAAACCTCTTTTAGTGTTGTTTTATTTTATGAAACCATGTTTTTAACTCTCTCCACGTCTATATTAAGACCATGGTTTGAGCAAACGAATCTTGCGTACATGGTGAGGTACGCGGTTCGAATGAAAGACAATCGGCTCACCAAGATATTCTCATGAAATGTGAAAAAAGGATGGTTTTACTCATCATAATCCTTTTTTACGGTTCACGCATCTCCATTGCTGCTGCAGTGATTGGATCACATTGGTGAAGAAACTTTCATTATGTTAATCAAAAATACAGTGATTAACCAATGAAAATAAACCAAAATAAAAGTAAGAATACCATATCTTTTTCCCTTTTTTCCCATATCTCATTCTCCGATGGGAATTTAATAAAAGTGAAACATGTTAGACTGATGAAAATTTTCTATTTGATATTTGTCGTATCACACTATGGGATTCCGATTCCTATTTGATCTGTAGTTCATATATATATATATATATATATATATATATATATATATATATATATATATATATATATATATATATATATATATATATATTTATATATATATATATATATATATATATATATATATATATATATATATTTATATATATATATATATTTATATATATGTATATATGTGTGTGTGTACATGCCTAAGTGTATGTACCTACTTGTATATTTTTTTTTTTTTTTTTGTGTGTGTATTAGTATGTGTTTTTGAACATAGAAATATTTGGTCCTTGCGAAATGAGACAATCGTTATATTTATCTTCATATATTTATTTGATTTTAAATTTTAAGTAAACACAATTTTTATTTTCCTTCGTCCCATCCCTCTCCCCCACCCTTTCCCTTTTTTTTTTTTCCTTCCTATCTGAATTGTCTGTGGTGTGTATATGTCACCACGAAATGTATCTTTATGTATTAGACATCCGTCGACTTTTCTTTCTCTCCTCTTTTAAATCCACCCCACCCACATCTCCAAAAAATTCTCTCTGTCACTCATCCTCATACTTACACTTTCTCTAAATTCTGTTTTGATTTCCGGAGTTGTTTTTTTTTTGTTTTCATTTTGAATTTGTAGGTCTGATGATTTGGATCGTATTTACGATTCCAATGGAATAAATTATGACCATGGAATATTAGTGTTTAAGCCTTTTTTATTATATATATATATATATATATATATATATATATATATATATATATATATATATATATATATATATATATATATATATATATATATATATATATATATATATATATATATATATATATATAAATTCCCAGATTAATTCTATGGACAAGACAGATTGGTATAAAATGACAAGTGGAAAAAAAAATCGTAGATTTTCCCGACGCATTACGACTTCCAACTTTTTTTCAAGGCAAAATGTAATCGAAATGTTTTTTGTTGTTATGCTTACATTAAAAACTCGAAATTTAAAAACATAGACGCTTCTGTCTAAGCCTTCTTTTCTGCTTAATGTAAATATACCTTTATAGTAAGGAATATTTTTTCCATGGCGACAATAAAGTTAGATTCTCGGATCAATTCTGTGGTCAATACAGATTGGTATAAAATGACAACTTGAAAACAAAATCCCTTACTATAAAAGTAATTTACATTAAGCAGAAAAAAAAAGGCTTAGACAGAGGCGTCTATCTTTTGAAATTTGGATTTTTTTAATGTAATTATAACAACAAAAACATTTCGATTTCATTTTTTCCAATTGTCATTTTATACCTTATATATATATATATGTGTGTGTGTATGTGTGTGTGTGCAAATTGCTTCAAACCATTAAACCCGACTGCTGTAATTTATAATATTTAATGTATATTTTCAGTTGTATCTTGTAAATATTAGTTTTCATATATTTTCTTTTGTATCCGTAAATTTATCAAGGTTTAAATTGCGTAAGTTCATGTAACGAACCAGACCCGAATTCGAACTCGGCTCACCAAGTTATGATCCTTAGCCTCATCCACACCTCCAGCAACACATATATTTAGCATATTACTCTTTTGAAAACAACCACAATTTTAACTTTATAAAGTTGTAGTCCATTTAGACTGTAAATTTGTTTATAAAGTCGCTTCATTGGAATATATTTATGTTTTATAATTATTCGTACTCAAGAGTTCATAACCCTGTGCCCATTATATCTATATAGTATGCTCCTCCCTTGGCTATATATTCCGAGTCCCAATGTGGGGCAGTTTTCTGATGGCAAGAGAATTATTTCTCTCCAACATTTTAAAATAACATTTAAATATGCAGATTGAGCAAGGAAAGTCTGTTATTGCCTGCCTTAATATTCATTGCACTCTACCTGCAACAGAGTGAGAATTAAATATCATATATTAATTAAAACAAAATCGATTAAAAGTCAGAGTTTCTTTTCTTGACTCGTTGCAAACCACGGGTAGAAAGCCCACTGTGTGAACAACTATTGCAAACAAGAGCTGACGTAAGAAATGATATAAGCGTATAATCTCAAGAGTGTGCGAAAACAACGAATTTAACGTCATTTGTCGGGCATGTAACCATTAAATATCCATTGGAATATATTTGTCTTTTTGCTTATTTTTCTTAAAGTCATCGTGCTAGAAAACAAAAAAAAAATGTAATGCCATTTACCATGAAATATTCCAACATTATTTTTCATTAGGTTTTTATTTTTTTTTTATTTTGCCCCGGCCAACTTATAATCAGAACTTAATGACCGTGTTGATGTGTTTTATATTTGCAATGCAAGTGTTAACTCGAACAGGTTTACAAACTGACAAGTAGTCATTCAACTACAGTTTATTGCTTGAATAAAGCAAATAAAAATGTAGACAACATTTGATATCCCATTCTTGATAAATAAATTTGGTCTGATCCAAGAGTTCCTGGCTATTGATCCCAAATAGATAGGGTTCAATAAAACTAGTTAAAATCCATTTCTGGAATTAATTTCCCATTTCGTTTGTTTTTTTCCCACCCAGGGGAAATTAACTGTAAACCTGCTTGGTCAATAAATGCTGACATTTTTTTTTTATTACAGGAAAACGGTTAATAGTACGATAAACAATTATTCTGCAGAAGGGGTTTACAAATAAAAATGACATTTTCCTATAAAGCATTTTATTCGTCCATATTAGTATATTGCTGCCACATATGGTTCGATGCTCCTGTTTTTTACCTTGAGATCTTTGATAAGAGCCAATATTATCGGTCGTGACGAGGTTGTTCGGCTTTAGACACTTTCCCACCGACGTAAGGATACATCGCTCTCTTTTCTATAGTAATTGTTCTTTTTAACTCTTCGTTATAGTAACTAGAGTGTATGAGGCACAAAAACTAGACTAATGACGAGACCCCCTCAATTTATGGTTGAGCTGATTAGATGTAACCGTAAATTATATGTTAATAATCACTTTTCTCGCAATTCTCGCTTGCGAAACTCGCTTCCGGTCCCTTGCATTCCGTCCAGTTTTAAACAGCAAAAATATAAATGCAGTGAAAATCGATATCTACTGTCCTCATGAGTATCTTTTCTCTTCCTTATTAATGTTTCTCATTATAATACTTCCCTACCCTGTAACCCTGTGGGTTTTAGTGGCTTTACTGTCTTGCATGGGGTGATACCTAATCTTGTTTTTTTATTTTCTGAATCGATCATTTTCATGAAATCTTATTCAATATTCGCAAAAATTGAAATCAAGTTTAACCGATCTGAGGCAATGAGACTGCAAAGAAATCGTTATAGATCCATACATTTTGAAGCGAACGCTGTGTAAAACATCAGCAAAATGCTGCTTGGTCTGAGTCAAGAAAAATTTATCAAACGGTAAATCGAATCCTGTGACGTCTGGCACACATTACGAAAGAAGTAATAATTTTTGCTTTTCAACTAAAAGACGGACGACAGCAAAAAAAATGAACGTTATAAAAAAAGATAGTAAAATATGAAAAAAAAAAACAAAATAACCCCAAAATAAAAAGATAGTTCCGGAGATTTACACGCTGTACAAACATCACTGTAGCGCCGAGGGAAACACAGTGATTTGACAGAAAATAGAGTTAGGCTGGTACTTGCCCTTAATTCAATCAGGACTATTCGCCTGGGTTTTTGCATCTATCTACGGAACAGTTTGACGAAAATTATACATGGATAGGTTTTTGTGAATACATACATACATAGATACATACATACAAATGCAAACGTATATATATATATATATATATATATATATATATATATATATATATATATATATATATGCACAGAAACGTATGTAGCTATATGCATACACCAGGACAGCGGAAATATATATATATATATATATATATATATATATATATATATATATATATATATAGAAAGAAGAGAAAAAACAATAGAAACAATAGAACAAAAGTAAAAGATATATGCAATTATATATATATATATATATATATATAGGGACAGACACACTATATATCCGTAGATACCCGCACACATGTGCGTACAGACACGTACATATATTTATACTTTGTCAGTATCTTTTCTAAACATTTAAACCTTCCGATTTATTTCTTCACTCCTGGCAAGGCGATAATGCTACTAACACGCAAGCGGTTGCCGGGCGTGAAATAGAATGAAAAGACCTGAGAAGGAAACCCAACTTTAAACAGAAAACAAATCATAAACATCAACTCGAGGAGTATATATATACTGCAGGTAATAGGTCCTTTGGTATATAATCCCGGTAGAGCCTAGTAATAACAGATATTAAAACTGATCCACAGAGAGCACAATGTCTTTCCTATGCGAGAGCTTTTATATATTATACGGTAAAACCAAACTGCCATGCTGAGTTAATTTTCGTTTCTACTGTATTATATATATATATATATATATATATATATATATATATATATATATATATATATTTATATGAAAGTAAACATAGAAGTCAACACTTCGAGGCGAGAGTCTGTTTCATGCTATATGCAATCGTCAGGCCACGACGATTGCATATAGTATGAAACACACACACACACATATATATATATGTGTATATATATATATATATATATATATATATATATATATATATATATATATATATTTATTTATTTATGAATGACACGATTCTTACAGTAAAGCCCGCATCGTCAAGCAGGAATTACATCACTACACCAAAACTTTGGCCTACATTATCACTTTTCCATCTTAGATTAGACCCCTTTTTCCCTGATTCGTCAAAAAAGACAGGATACATTTAAAATTTTGAAATCTCATTCTACCTCGAAGATAAAGTCTTAAACATAATACTACATTCCCCAAAAAGTAAATGATTTTTTTTCTGAAGTTTATCAACATCGCTTGAAAATGTAACAAAAATTTTAATTTTAATTATTAATTCGAAACATAGTAAAAATCCGTTTCGTGATGAAAACATAATTTTAATAAAAAATAGTCTGATACTATATAATATATATATATATATATATATATATATATATATATATATATATATATATATATGTGTGTGTGTGTGTGTGTGTGTGTGTGTGTGTTTTGTATGCGTGTGTGTGTGTGTGTTTGTGTCTGTGTGTGTATGTTCAGTTTATATATGATGATCTAAGTTATTTGAGATCTCGCTTTTCACTTTGAATGGGGTATAAGTTCGTTTGATGTTTATATTATGTATAGGAGATGTAGTTAAAACTTTTCAACCTACCAACTTCGCCATATTCTATAACATATTAAAGCGTGGGGGTGAATAAGTGCCGAAGGGAAATGATGCAGACTAAGAGAGTGTGAGAATGAGAGAGATATTGACACAAACAGATATATCATCAAACACGCACATACGCAGATACACACACACATATAAAATCACTGCACATATATTTATATATAAACACACAACACAGACAATACATACATAAATACACACAGACACACACACACACACACACACACACACACACACACACATATATATATATATATATATATTCAATTTAGTCTTTTCTACAAATATTTTCATGACAATTGCTCTGACGAGTTTTTTTGTTCCTTGATGCCTCGACTGAATTAAATTTAGTGTGCTACTAGATTTGCATCTAGGTCCTGGCTTTTTACTATTGAAATAGTTAAATATAATCGTCACTTCTACTGCAATAGTGTTTTTTCGCACTTTATGCCTCTGAAAATCCATTCTGTTTAAATACTATCTTCAAAAATTCCACTGAAACATCAATCGCCATATTGTATCATCTTGAAACCTGTTCAGATTTTATCTTTTCCTAAATTCATCATACTCAGTCATTCCCCTCACTTTCGCTCCCTGTAGTAACCTGCCTCGGGGGCAGTATTGTTGTCGGGCCGGTGTACGCGTTTAGAGATAAACAAGTGCCGCCTGAAATGACCAAAACAAACATGGCGGTCTCGGAGTATGAGTCCAACTAAAAGAAATTCAAAGAAGTAAGAAGAAATGATATGTATGTAGAAACAAATGAATAAGGATTAACAACAAAAAGGTTACACATAACAAAGACAATAATCCAGTGTAACAAATGAATGTTGAAAGTTTGTGTTCCAAATTATGTGTCGTGAGTGAATGTGCATACGTACGTGTATCTGTATGTATGGTCATGCGTGTTCTACGAGAGGGACCACATTCTTCCGCTAGAAATTTACATTGTTGTCGTATTAGCGGAATAGTAAGAATATTTATACATGTGTTGAATAGCGTCCTCTAGTAACAGTTTCGGAATTAGGAGGAAATAACCCTACAAGATAATAATGATTTACTGATAAAATTCTTTTAAATTAATCCATAGGTGGCGTGGTGGTAGAAGAAGTTAATTCATAACTTTCGCTAGGCCTGTTGTTTATGAGTAAATAAAATGCACACAACTCGATTTAGAATTCAGCTCCACGATCTCCAATTCTGAAACCGTTACTCATTGGATCACCAACATAAAGAAAAAAAAATAACTAGAACCTATGCAGGTATATTTTCGAAGAAAAGGTGTAGATAAAAGTATATTTCACAAGTTTTTTTTTTCAATCTTACAACATTTATGTCTACCGGGAACGAAATGAACATCATATGTATACACACACATTACCTAGTACAGTAATAAAACATTTCATTTTAAAGACTGGTCCCGTTAAAAAGGAAAGAAAACTACATGTATGCTAAAATGTCAGGGGTAAGATAGTGGGTGTATTTATATAGTAAAACTCCCCCTGTCTAATATTATAGATAACCAATATTTTTCGATTTTGACATAATTGCCTGAATACAGGAAGTTCTTTTATATACTTGGCAAAATAAATTAGTCGATAAAATATTTTTGTCTATAGGAAATTACTAACTAATATTCATGTCGGAAATAAATGATCGTTTTTGACATTTACTGTACATATCTTTTGTTTCAGAAGTTATTTGGATTTTATGCTGAAAAAAGCTTTATATTTTTATACAGTAATACAGGAATTTCGTTCTTTCCACAAAATAATCTATGTTTTAAGGTTTAATGTTCAGCTGCAATGTATCATTGTTAATAACTCTAGTGGTCATAATCTTTATTATTTGTCAATGACAATACTTCATTTGAGTCCTTTTGTTAATTTTTATTATTTATTTCGAAAGATTTTTCGTTACTATTATTTCTTACAAATATAAAATATAATTTTAACCTAGGCAAGATGGGGGGGTGTAACGAATGCACGGCCGCAATTTTCGACGGTTTTGCACCAAAATTTACATGCACATGCTCCAAGTTAGCGGTAAGGACTAGACCGACGTTGCATTTCCAAACCCCTATTAATAGTGGAAATAATCGATTGTTTTCATGCTTCTACGGCAGTTTTCATGTAGTTGGTGGCCATTTTCTACTGGCCAGAGTGATAGACTATAGCTGGCTGCCACGAATAGGCAGGAAGATTCTATTGGCCACCGTGATAGCCAATAGCTGACTGACACGAATGTTAACTAGCTTTCTAGCAAGTAAAAAAAAAACGATAGCTGCATTCGTCACAAGTGGGAAAAATTTAAATTTGCTTGACACTTTACTCAAATTGGCTCATTCGCTTGCTTAAACTCAACGGTGATTCTGATTCCGCAGAACTGGGTTGGGTGTAAAAAAACTATTTGATAACATTCTTTTTTCCTTCAGTTTTTCCAGTTACGAGTCCTTTTTTAAAGCTGATCGTTTTGTGTTCATTTTGTTTAGTTCTTTTTTGTAACAGATTAAATGTTTAGTATAGAGCTTAGAAAAAATTAGCAGTGTGAGAAATAAGGCATGTAGCAACATCAGCACGGCAAAGGGCATTCCTTTAAAGGCAAGGAAGGGCAAAAATATTTTAAATCAAGTGATAGCGATTGCTGTATAAGTCGTACGATTTTTGAATCAAGCACGGGCAACTCCGGGCCATGCTGCTAATATATATATATATATATATATATATATATATATATATAGTCAAACCTAGTAAGCCAGTCCAACCTACCCAGGTTTCATCTAAGCGTATCGTCAGGGAAAGCACGCCAGATTTCCCTGATGATCCGCTTAGGTTAAACCTGGTTAGGGTTGTCTGGCTCACTAGGTTTATCTAGGTCTGCTCTACAGTTGTATTCAGCTCTTTTTAGTTAGTTGTTTACTCGTGTCGGGGTTTTTCTTTGGGCCTTGAACCTGTATCTGTGCGATTTTTTTGACAGACTTTCATGTTCCTGTCTCATTTTTAAAAAAAGACTTTTTTGCTTCGAGATTGATTTGATTATTGGCAAGTCAAAAATTCGAACGTTTTTCGAGGTGAGTATATATATATATATATATATATATATATATATATATATATATATATATATATATATATATATATCAAACCTAGTAAGCCAGTCAAACATACGCAGGGAATCGAAGAATACATTAAAGAGGCCAACAAACAGCTAGCCGACAAAGAAACCTATAAAAGCCTATTCCCCTTCCCGAATACCAAAAAGAATTAGCTAGCTTACTAATCATAATGCTTCGCAACAATCTAATCGACAAGGAAAATGCACAACACTTACACCTACAGACATTACACCTGCTCGTTTCTATCTCCTTCCTAAAATACACAAAAGCAACAACCCAGGAAGGCCGGTTATTTCATCGTTCAACTGCCACACGACAAAAATTTCCAAATACGTAGACCATTACATACAACCGCTGGGTAAGGAAGTAAAATCCTACATCAGAGACACAACAGATCTACTGAACAAAATGAATCTCATACAAACAGTTCCAGAGAATGCTATTCTAGTGACTATGGACGTTAGGTCACTCTATTCAAACATTAAACACATCGAAGCGCGAACTAGAAAAGAAGAAAACAAGACCCCCCAGTAGCCATCACAAAACTCATGGAGCATGTCCTTACATTGAATACTTTCAACTTCAATGGAGCACACTACCTTCAAATAAGTAGTTGTGCCATGGGCACCATTGCAGTTACATCATATGCTACAATATTCATGGGAAAATTTGAGGAGACCCATATCTATCCAATCATTGGTAGCGACTGCGTATTCTATGCAAGATATATTGATGATATATTCTTTGTATACACGGGTAGTAATGACAAACTTACCCAATTCCTTATGACCCTAAACAAAGTGCACGACTCAATTAAGTTTGACTATGAAAAATCCACAACATCAATAACATTTTTAGACACCCGCATTTACATAGATGGAAACAGGAAACTACAAACGACACTACACACTAAAATCACCGACACCTACAACTATCTACATTTTAATTCTTCCCACCCTAAACACCTCAAAGAGAACCTTCCCTACTCACAAGCACTTAGACTCAGAAGGATATGTTCAAACAATGAAGAATTAAATAAACACATTGAAAATCTGGAACATCAATACACAACACGTGGCAATAAACAACACCTTATCAGGGAACAAATAAATAAAGCAATTTCTACACCTAGAGAAGACACCCTAATGTACAAGATTAAAAATAAATCTAGCCGCATCCCTGTAGTAACCACTTTCAATCCCACTCTGCCTCCACTATCCCAAATAATCAAACGTCGCTGGGAAATACTACATCTCAAACCAGACCTAAAAAAATTGTTTAAGGAACCCGGCATTCTTGCATATCGTAGACCTAAGAACCTAAAAGAAATCATAGGTAGTAACCACATTTCAGGGGACAAGGTAATCCGTAAGGAACTGAGAACAAAAACAACATGATTTTCCCAACCATGTAACAACAAAAGAAGCTTATGTTGCAACCATATTAAAAACACGAATTCATTCACTAGCTCAATCACTAAATCTACTTTCAAAATCTACCACGATTCTAACTGTAGAAGTCATAACATAATATACCCCCTAGAATGCACACTATGCCAGAAACAATATGTAGGAAAATCTGAATGGCACTTTCACTACAGAATTAATAATTATCGCAATAAGTCGACTCCCTATGAAAAATTATTACCTGTAGAACAACATTTCCGCCTGGAAAAACACGATTTCAAAACCCACGCCAAATTCACTATAATTGAGAGAATAGAAAAGTTCAGAGCAGAAAACATTAGGAAGATTTTAGAGTCGCATGAAAATAAGTGGATACAACGTCTAAAAACAAAATACCCAGCCGGGCTAAACCATAAATTTAACAATACAGATAGTACCAATATATAACTCAACAAATCAAAACATACCCACATATCTCACCTACAAAAGACAGACATGCTTACAGAGATGTGGAGGCCTCACACTTATACACTCACCTGCACGAATATACACACTTACACACATCATACTCACTCACTCCCTAATGAGCCAAATGATAACACACACTCACAGCAATACACACGCTTACATATAACACACTCACTCATTCCCTAATAACACACACACAAACACTAAACAGAGACACATCCCCTCACCAGGTCCAATAAAACTGTCAAACTGACCAGAGAATTCAAAGCAGCATGTATCTATCCAGCACTTATCTCAAATAACAACTTAAAAGAGACTGTTTGACCAACACAAGGATTGTTAAAAGATTCATGTTAAAAAGATAAAAAAAATAAAAAAAACAAACGAAAACTACAGACAAAAGTTTTCTCCATCAAAAGATTAATTTCTGTAGTTTACTATTATCAGCAAGCAGAAATATTTCTCCTCCCGATGATGGCCATTTTGATCGAAACTAGTCGAGGAATCTAAATGAAATAATAATAATAAAAAAAACGAAAGAATATTAATCTACAACCCAGTGTGTCTAAAGATTTTAATTTTTTAATATTTTTTATTGTTTCAAATATATATATATATATATATATATATATATATATATATATATATATATATATATATATATATATTTAGAGAGCAAAATTTATTTTAAAGATCTTTCATTCAATATGACTGACAAGGAAAATTTTATTAATTTCTTTCTTTAGCATTTCCTGCGTTATTAGACTTTTGTTTGGTGGAATAAGGGTGTAAAATCTGTCCATACTGCCTATTGTCCCATGTGCTTTCGTTCAATTCGTTAGAAATTTTCAAGATGGTTTTAGTAGGGGATGATTTCACAGATATACAGAATTAGCAAGTGGCATAAGGCAAGGATGTGTCATCTCAATTGAATTATTCAGCCTATGCAACGAGACAATTCCGAGAGAATTGGAAATCCTACTAGGGTTCATCATTGGTGTCCACAATCTTAACAACATAAGATAAACAGATAACTAAGTGCTGATAGCAGACAGTGAAAATCTACAAAACTTCTTACAAAATGTAACGAAAGGGGGCGTGAAAAAGAATTGAGTATAAATTACAAAAAAAAAAAACCAGAATGCTTGGCTATCAATAAAAAGCATGAACCCGAAATGAGATTTAAAGTTCGGGGATACTAAAATTAAGCAATATTGAAAGCTGCAAGGTTTAGAGAAAAGTGGAGCGCTATGATCGCCTACATCCTGAAGGGATACGACACATAAAATAAGTTTGCCTTAAGGTTTATACTGTAGTGATGCATTTTTGTGTTTTTTAATAATAGTAGGAGTGCTTATATATATATATATATATATATATATATATATATATAATAAAGCTATAATATATATAAATTTATATCTATCTATCTATCTATCCATCTATCTATATACATATATATATATATATATATACTATAAAATATAAGATATATATATAAGATTTGTATATATATATATATATATACTATAAAATGTATATACATATATACTATAAAATATATATTCATATATAATATATAATATAAAAATATTTATGCATATATACTATAGAATATAAAATATATATACATCTATCTATCTATCTATCTATCTATCTATCTATATATATATATATATATATATATATATATATATATATATATATATATACTAATAATATCAAATATTAAATCTGATCCACAAAACTGTTTGATGTATTTATTATAACAGAACATATACATTACACAAAAAAATCCAAAATTAAAGGATGTGGGTATAGATCTTTGGCTGAAATTACTATATATGGTTATAAATCGTTGGCTGAAATAGATCTACAATCTATATGAGGCAATTTTGGATTTTGACGAGTAATCTATCTATCTATCTATCTATCTATCTATCTATATATATATATATATATATATATATATATATATATATATATATATATATATAATAAAATGTGAAAGAATATGTGGAAATGAAAAACTTATTTTCAGTGAGAGCGAAAAATAAAAGAACACATTGTCTTAACGATCGACATTGCCTTTGTATTTTTTATTTCAATCTTGATTAGAAACCAAGAGGCCAGATAAGATCGTTACAAGCCTGAAAATTAAGACAGTCCTTGTATTACGATAATCTACATCCGAGTCCTGGGTAAGACGATAAAAAGCAAGGCCTCTGATAAGGAGGTTTTGAAAAGCGTGGACCACCTCTTAATTGGGGTTACCACGTCCACCCTGACCCAGGGTGCTAAACTTTATTAGGCTCTCAGCTGCGGCCAAATAGTTAACAGTGAAACTGTGATCTTATTACTATGGAAGTGTAGCTATATGTTTTAATACCAGCAATACATTTTGTGAAAAAATATTACTAGCAATGGGTTTTTGTAGAAAAAATATTACCAGCAATAAATTTTTGAAAAGAATATTAACATCAATTCATTTTTTGACAAAAATATCATAAGTACATTTTTTTGGGGGAAAAAAATATACTGTCAGTACTTTCTTGGCGGGAAAACATACCGTCAGTACTTTCTTGGCGGGAAAAAATACCGTCAGTACTTTTTTGGCGGGAAAAAATACCGTCAGTACATTTTTTTGAAAAAAAATACCGTCAGTACATTTTTTAGGGGAAAAAAAAAACCGTCACTACATTTTTTGGGAAAAAAATACCGTCAGTACATTTTTTGAAAAAAGAAAGAACGATGAATACAGTTTTGAAAAAAAATATATTACCATTTATATATTTTTGGAAAAGGAAAACGTACATTTATTGCCAGCAATATATTTTTGAAGTAAAAAATATAACCAGCAATAAATAAATAAAAAAATCTTGTCAGTATTAAATATCCCTTTGAGGCTGATATGACGTAAAACTAAAAACAAACCAAACCAAACAGAAAAGCGAGAGAAAAAAAAGTTAGCATAAAAGTTAGGGTTGCATCTAACAAATCCATTACAACAGTCCAAGTTATTACTGCGTTTAAATTCGTAATGTTGACCGATCCAAAAGGTAAGCTCATCAGTACAATTACCGTAAACATATTTACAGTAAAGTCACAGGGAATCTACCTTATGTCGGTTTTATACTCTAAGTGTTGCACGGCAATTTTTATTTTCCATCAGAAATATTTCCAATACAGACACGTTATACATTCACATTGCAGTATCCTGATAGAAAAACAAGATAAACATATTGATACTTATTCATCACATTATTTATGTATTGTAGATCAATTTACACAATGTCTTAAACATAAAGCTCAATACACATGCAGGCGTGTGTTTGAAATTATTTCCTTTATATTGTCGTTGGATAGAAGCCATTTCTATAGATGTGTGAATGTACTAACATGGAAATCATTATAAATGCGTGTTCCGTTGTACCAGACAACAAGTGTATCGATAGAAATGCAATTTATTGTTTGTAAAGCTATTCATTTCGACGTGTGAGACGCAGTTGGCCCTAAGGATGCAACTAGTTAACTGACAGTTTTAGGCTTCACAGTCCTTTTCCTTTTGCTCTGCCAATAATCCACTTATAAATCCCAAATTGATGCAGATCTATTGATTGAGACAGCTGCTCACAGTCTGCACGCCCCAAAGGGACTTCACGTTCTTGTTCAACATCCCCGACAAATATATATATATATATATAGTACATTCAAGTTTCCGTCGATAGATTTTATTTATTTCTTTACTGATGCTCTTTATATTTCTTGAGATCATTTGATATTTGTCTTTCGTTCTTTTTGATCAGAGTCAAAACAGAAAAAGGGCGGTTGACAATACGATATGATTAAATTAAATAAATGTGCACATCGTTGCCGTTCCGAAAACAAGTACTTCTGCTTGAGACAGTTGCTTAACTATGATATCATGATCGAAGATAACCCGAAAACAACTTTTCTATAAACAGATCATTTTTTCCTGCTATTGTCGATTATAATATTTATTACCTTTTTGCTTTCTAGTTTTCCTGATATAAAGTTCGGCTTCAACGTGTGTGCAAAAGACGTGTTAGCCAAAAAACGTGTACTCATGTCGCCAGAAGAGAACTTTCGTTTTCATCCATTAATTTGTATTGAGTCCAGTGCATATAAAATATGTTAGTTTTATAATAAAACTACAATGTTTTTTTTTCTTCTATTTTTTATGTATTATCATACCGTTTCTTAAACAACATGGAGAGTAAATTAAAAAAGTCCTTCTGAACAAATATGAACTCGCTTCCTCAGAGTAAATAACGTTGGCTATCGGTCTATCCATAAATACAAGCAGATCATTAAAATTTAGTAATACAACGAAATTTTTCTCGTCTTCTTGGAACCTAGATTCTTCTACTTTATATGCTATGTTCCTTCAGTACGTAGGGGACCATGGCTCTCTACAAGTTCCTGCCCATTGTAGATCTCATAAATTTTGTCTTTTTGTTATTTCTCCTAAACTCTTTTCCGCCATAAATTTACTCACATATTCGGTCCATGGTATCCTCAACATCCTTCTGTAGAAATTTTAACTGTCTCTTTCTGATGTTAAGTATAAGTTTCCTTTTTGTTTCCATTTTCTCTAAAACTTCGTCTTTGCTCACATATTCGGTCCATGGTATCCTCAGCATCCTTCTGTAGAAATTTCAACTGCCTCTTCCTGATGTTAAGTATAAGTTTCCTTTTTGTTTCCATTTTCTCTAAAACTTTTTCGTTGCTCACATATTCGGTCCATGGTATCCTCAGCATCCTTCTGTAGAAATTTCAACTGTCTCTTCCTGATGTTAAGTATAAGTTTTCTTTTTGTTTCCATTTTCTCTAAAACTTTGTCGTTGCTCACATATTCGGTCCATAGAATTCTCAGCATCCTTCTGTAGAAATTTCAATTGTCTCTTCCTGATGTTAAGTATAAGTTTTCTTTTTGTTTCCATTTTCTCTAAAACTACGTCTTTGGTCACATATTCGGTTCATGGTATCCTCAGCATCCTTCTGTAGAAATTTCAATTGTCTCTTCCTGATGTTAAGTATAAGTTTCCTTTTTGTTTCCATTTTCTCTAAAACATCAACGTTGCTCATAAATAGAATCCTTATGTAAAACCAAAAGTTTGTTACCTCAAGTTACTTCCTCATCTTTAATGAAATTGTCCAGCATTCACTGATATCAAGTAATTGTTCAGTCCGCTTTTCTTTGTTTCTAACAATGTTTTTCTTTATCTTAATACTCTTCTTAGCTTTTGGAATGCATCTTTGGCTATCCCAATACGTCTTCGGATTTCAGTGTCGCACTCTCTGTCTTCTGTTAGAAGACTTCCCAGATATTTCAATTTTTGGTCTTGTTTGAGGTTGGCATCTCCAATATGAAACTTGTATTTTGGGTTCATCCTTTTCCTAACAACTTTGCAAGTTGACATTTAATAATTTCTACTAGTTTTCCTTCACTACTTTATGTAGGTGTTTTTGATATTTTTCCCGTGTCTGCTATCGACAATGTATCATCTGCATATCTTATGTTGGTAATATTGAGGCAGCCAATAATGAACCCTATTAGGACATCTAATTCTTTCAGAATGCGCATCGCTGTATAAGTTGAATAAATCAAGTGAGAAGACATATACTTGTCTTACGCCTTTTTTTTTATTTTTTGTATATCAGCTGAACTAATTTTCTGCCAGGATTCAAACGGTTGTCACCATTTTATGTTCTTGATTATTCCAATATCCTTCACAAATATGAGCAAATTGCTGAGCAGTTCCAACAAATCAGTTAGCGTACGTTATCGAAGGCCTTTGCGAAATCTATAAAGCACAGGTACACATCTGTCATGGGTATGACGCTAAACTACATTCGCGTCCTAGGTAAGACGACAAACTACGTTCAACAGCAAGGACTCTGATCAGGAGGTTTTGAGGAGCGTAGAACAACCTTTTAATTGCTGATGCTCCCAGATCAAACCTGACCCAAGGTGGTAGCATCTGTTAGGGTCACAGCTATGGGTAAATAGGCAACCCCCAAACTGGGATCAGAAACATTTTGAAAAAAGAATTATTACCAGCAAACATTTTTGAAAAAACAAATATTAATAACAATCAATTTTTTGAAAAAAAATGTTACGGGAGAAGAAAAATTCTCACCAGAAATAGATTTTTGAAGGAAAAAAATATTACCAGATATAGATTTTTGAAGGAAAAACTATGGCCAACAATGAAAAATTTGACGGCATTAGATAACCCATTTAGGTTGATATGCCGTAAAACAGACCAAACCAAACCAAACCAAACCAAACAGGTATACATCGTGCATTTGTATTGATCTTTCTGATAGCATGGTTCGCATAAATATCACTTTCCTTATTCCATTGTCTTTGACGAACCCGCAATGTCTTGTCCTATCTCCGGTTTTATTTTGTTGCATGCCCTATTGTGAGAAATCGTATGTTGAATTATGATATATGACTCATTACTTTAAATGCCCATGGAATTAACATTCGTTTGCACCTGGTTTGTTAGGCAACGTTATGAAAATAAATTTCGTTAACTCTTCCAGTATATATATATATATATATATATATATATATATATATATATATATATATATATTTATTTATTTATTTATTTATTATTTCTGTATTCTTGTCTGTGAATCATCTACACTGCGTGCCAAATTATTATCGATATAACTTTTTCTAATATTTCAAAAAGACCGTCCAATCTATTCACACAAAATTTACACAATGTTGGCCACACTGATCTGCGTAATCACTGAAATTTTCCTACTGATCTGCGCAATGTAACCAAACTGGCGCCATATTTGTTATCAGCACGGTGATTTGAGCGTGCCAAATTATTTAAAAAGTATAAGAATTTACTGAAAAGATGGGCCGTAAAAGCAGTTTAAGTGATGCTGAAAAGTAAACTTTTACCTCAGAACTCTCAAAAGGTACATCTACACTAGAAACTTTTCAAATGATAGGGAAGTTTTAAATGATAGTGATAAATTCACTGCCGACCCTACACAAGTACGCAAAAGGGCATATAAAGGCAAGCCGAGGGTTATTTCACGTCGTCTCATGTCACGACTTAAACGAGAGGCCACAAAGAACCCATGACTTACCAGTCAAGAGCTTTTCAGTCGTATTAGGGATCTTACTGTGTCTAAAAGTACTCGGTGTCGGTACCTAAGGGAAATAGCAACAACAGTCAAACCTGTATCGAAGCCTCCGTTGACGAGAAATCACATTCAAAATCGATTGAAATGGGTCAAGGACAATATGAAGATTGACTTCTCTAAAGTTTTGTTCACAGACGAAACTCATGCAACACTTGATGGGCCAGATAGATGGTGCAAGGCCTGGGCAATGAATGGACAGAATCGCCATCAGTGTTTGAGACGCCAACAAGGCGGTGGAGGCATAATTATCTGGGGTGGTATTATTGGAAACACATTAGTAGGCCCATGGAGAGTATCAGATGGCGTCAAAATGACTGTTGATGCATACATAGCGTTTATGAAGGAGCATCTTGAACCGTGGATGAAAAGGCAAAGAGTTGCCTTCAGACGGGTCATTGTTTTTTATGCAAGATAATGCCCCCTCACACGCTGCTCACAAAACTACTGAATATTTGAAACAGTTAGGCTTCGATGGACCTCGAAAAATGAAGTGGCCAGCAAATTCACCGGATTTGAACCCAATCGCAAACCTTTGGAGCATCATGAAGCGAAGACTGTACACCAACGGACGACAATTCAGGAGCAACGCTGAGTTGTGGGAAGCAATGCTTTACATATCTCGCGGCCTTACAGCAGATGACATCCTATAATTAACAAAGTCGACTTTTTCAAGTAATTTCAAATCAGGGAAAGTACATTCCATATTAATTTGTTTAAAACTGTGCCTTTGTTTGTATCTGTAATTATTTGTTTGATTATCTTATTTATTAGCTTCTTTTGATCATAAACATTCACGTTCAACATTAATAAATTTCAGTGATTACGCAGATTATTGTTGCCAACATTGTGTGAAAATTTTGAGTAAATTGATTGGACGGATTTTGAAATATTAGAAAAAAGTTATCTAGATTAAAATTTGGCACGTCGTGTAAAGTTTCTAGCGTCTCTATCACAATTCCGTCTGGCCCCTTCGCTTTGTTTCTGTTCACTTTGGCCAGTGCAGCTTCCACTTAGGTTTTTAATATTTTCGGTCCGTCGATATTTCTGTGTATTGACGATTGTTTTCTTTCGTCGTGGAACAGTTCTCCGATATATCCGTAACGTCTATGAAGGATTTTGCATTCTCTAACATCATCATTCTGATCTTTGATTTTACGCATCTTTTTGACTTGAATGTTTTTTTGTCCTGTTAGTTCTTTTATTTCTTTTTAATATATATCTGGTTAATCTGTGATACACATTCTTTCTATATCTGCACATTTTTCCTCGAGCCATTCCCTTTTTAGCCTTGATTGCATTTGCTCTGTATTTCTTTGTGTAGTGTTCTATATTTTGTTCTGCGTCTTAGCATTGCTTTTTGTTTCCTTTTCATCATGTAGAAAATCTCAACTATCATCGATTCATTTTTTTCTTCTTCGTCCATTTTCCTTTGAGATGATCTGATTTGCTCATGTTACTAAAACTTCTCTTAATGTGTCTCACTTTGAGCTTAGTTTTTTTTTATTTTCTATGTCCAACATGAACATATTGTTAAGATTATTCCCACCGATAATAAATCCTAGTATAGTCTCCAGCTTCCTTTGAATATCTTCTTTATGCTAACAGTCACGTGATAACGGTTAGGTTACACTTGTAGCAAATGCCACTCCTTACCCGGGCGACGAGTTAATTCGAGTACACATAAACCTCTAGCTTTCATAGTTTTATTAATCCCATGATATTTCTCAGAATTGAGAGAAGACTTATTTCTTGCTGCCTTCACCACAGTGAGCATAAATATTGTTTTCCTTATTACACTGACTTCGACGAACCCGCACTGTTCTTGTCCTATCACCGGTTTTATTCTGCTGCATGCTGTATTGTCAGAATTCGTATGTTGAATTTTTTAATGCATATCTGATTAATGCGTGGTACACATTCTTTCTATATCTGCACATAATTCCTCGAGCCATTCCACTTTAGCCTTGATTTCTTTTGCTCCCTATTCTGTGTGTAATGTTCTTTATTTTGTCCCGCGTCTTAGCATTCCTTTTTGTCTACTTTCCATTATGTAGAGAATCTCATCTTTTTTTTCTTCTTCGTCTCTTTTCATTTATGCTGATCTGATTTGCTGATGTTTTTAAAGATTCTCTTAGGCTGCCTCACTTTAAGTTTACATTTTTATTTTGTATGTCCGACATGAACAGATTGTCAAGAAGCAATTTATATTAAAAAAAAAATTAAGCATGCACTGAACAATATAAACTATGTATATAGTTGTAATGTACTGAAATGCCCATAAAGGAACAGTTTTTCCCGCTTTAATGCACGTATGACAATGAAATTATAAACTTGCTATACCTGACGTACCTATTCTATTATTAATAGACTCTCCCACACATAATAAGTAGTAGTAGTTGTAGCGGTCGCCAGTTTCGGCTCAGTGGTGTTGAGCGAGTCAGTCGATATCGGACATTGAAGTACCAACCATCGCAACTAGATTGCTGCGTCATTAACTCTTATTTCAAGTTCCTAAAGTTTTGTACGTCGAACCTCATTTAGGACGACTTATTGAAATACAAGCCTCCACTGTGAAAACTACTCTACAACAAAACTAGAGGTAAAGATTCCATAATTGATAATTTTTTCAAGTTCTTTTGAACACTCAGCACATTCTCAACCGTTTGTATTTAAAAGCATAATGAAAAATTACACAAATTGATAGCAAAGTACAGATTTGTATAAATACTTGTACCCCTGAACTACATAAAGTTTTGTACTACTTGCACCCCTGAAGATGATCTTGGAAGAAATAAAAAGTATTTGGAAATGAGAATAAAAGAAATTCAAACTCTTATCGCAAATCTCTCACATCCTTTCATATCAATACACGGAAGATTATTCGTGAGTATGAATGGATTTTGATATAAGGTTCTCCGATGTGATAAAGTAATTTGATTTATAGCAAACTTGTGTCCTCAAAGGTACAAGCCCATTTCCCTTACATACAAGCTTTTCTTCATTCTAACTTAAAGAACTCGAACGCACAAGACGTTCTTCGGTGAAACGCGTCATTTATAATATTTCCATTTATTTTTTGTTCCTATCTATTTAGCTTTATCAAAAATAAATTTGTGTAATAATCCGAAGTTGTTTTTTTGCTTTGTTTTCATTCGGTGTATCAACCTAAATTGTATATTGGCGTTGATGTTTATGTATGAATCTATTGTTTACGTTTGGGTTTTTTAATTTCATTGTTTACGTTTCCAGTTATCTTATGCGTCTCTTTCTATGTTTATTTTCCGAAATGCTAGCTTCATTAATTGGAAGTATAATATGGACTACTAAGTAAAATCGTTCTCATATACAAACATATGGATATTAGTTTCGTTTAGTATGTCTTATGAATATTGTTGCTACAAAGAAATGCGTATTTATTATATGGTGTATATTTATTATATGATGTGTATTTGTTATATGGTTATTACAAACATGCGCAAATTGATTGAAACAACCGCTTTAGTTTTCTTTCTTTCACTATACAGTCAGTTTTATACCCTGTGGAGTGACAGGTTCTAATCGATTTCTCTTTACTTTTTCTCGAAGTACGTCATTTGCAGCTGCGCAGTAATATGAATATATTTATTTGGCATTGGAAAATATCACGTCATCCGTGATTGCATCAGATTTTCATTATGTCGAGACACTATTGCATTGACTGTCGATTAGTTGTCCTACGGCTATTGTATGTGATGTACGCAACTCCAAGGAAGTATACTGAAATTGTAACGCTTCACGAACGCACCAGCAAGGTTATCAGTGAGCAAATGAAACTGGTGCGGAAACTCTCCTGATTTATATGCAATCGCGAATCTGTGGACAATCTGTAAGGAACGTCTTTGTGCAATGGACACAAGAAGTAGAAACATGTGCAATGAGTCATGTTTCACTGGAAAAAATACAAAAAACAGTAAATAATAACGGAATAATTCTTGTTGTTTTAATTAATTTGCACTATGGTTTATGTGTTATTTATATTGTCTAGAACCAAAATTTTGATTATGTTAATCTTTAAAAAGAAAACTACAGTGTTTATCGGTTTCTTGTAACTTTCAATTTTGATTATAAAATGTTACAAATCAGTTCACTTTGTAAATGGCTACATATATCAAATGAAAAAAAAACTGTTTCGTATTTTACGTGTTCCTCAACGGCTGATCGATGAAGACTTTAAATAAATAAATAAATATTTGAGTGGGATTATCTTGTGAAATCTGGAAAGAAATGTTCATTTCTCATCATTTATTTTGTTTCTATCTTATACGTTAAACTTTCATTCGGTTAACGTTTGTTTCTATTTTTATTTGAAAATATTTAAATCATTTTTTTTAATCACTTCGTATTGCCTGATACACGCTGCTTGCCAAATTTATTTATCACGTTTTCTTAATTGTATTTCGTTTCAAATTTCAGTAGGGATCCACGCTAACCTTTAATGAGTTGTAAAGTTCTTACAGTCTTACAGGTCAAGTAAGGCGTCTTTTATTGTCTTTTCTTTACTATTTGCTAAAAATGTCAGGTTTTTTCTTACTAACATTTTAAGGTGAAAGGCCTTCATAGCGTTTTGCTCTGATTCTGTAAAGTTTTTTTTGTTTTTGTTTTTTAATTTTCTTGTTTCATGGTGTCAGTGTCTACATTGATTTAAACGAATTCTATATACGATGGTGGCGGAATGTAGAGACGAACTCACACTATTTATAGAACATTTCAAAAGTTGGCTTTTCATTTCTACGAATAAGACTTTAAAAAACTAGTCAGATAAATTCCTCGGAGGAGGCTTCCTTCAAATATATATATATATATATATATATATATATATATATATATATATATATATATATATATATTCGAGGAGCCTTCCTTCAAATATATATATATATATATATATATATAGATATAGATATATGAAATCATATAGTCTTAAGATGTGCTATATTTATGGGATAAAGTGCTCAATATCAGAGATAGAGCGTTTGTAAATATAAAAGTGAACATAGAAGTCAACACTTAGTCTGTTTCAGGCTAGATGCAATCCTGGCCAGACGATTGCATATAGCATGAAACAGACTGTCGCCTCTAAGTGCTGACTTCTATGTTCACTTATATATATATATATATATATATATATATATATATATATATATATATATATATACATATATAAATATATACACGAGGGTCATTCAATAAATAAGGTGAATTTTTCTGTATAAAGACGTCTAATACAGATAGAAGTTTACTTTTCTTTTTTTTCAACGTAGTCTCCCAGCACTGTCACACGCTTTTCCCAACTGTACACAAGCTTCCGTATTCCCTCAGCGTAAAAATCTTAGACTTTTTTAAACAATTTAGCCCACTTGGAGACATTTTTTGGCTGAAGCATGTGGCACCATACACATTTGACATTCTGCTAAGAATTTCACCTGGTTTGAACCCTTCAGCAACCAAAAACTTGAGAACTGACCGCTGTTCAATCCTGGAACATGCTTCTTGGTCGGCCATCTTTGTTACTCACCAAAACTCCCAAAGTTTTTTTTATTTTATTTTATTTTTTTTAATCTACAAAAGAAATTAAATCCATGTGAAAAAGAAGTAAAACAAAAAATAAAAATAAAAAAGTAAGCTTCTGTGTGTATTACAAGTCATTATACCGAAAAAATTTTCTTATTTATTGAATGACCCTCCTATATATATGAGTGTGTGTGTCAGTGTGGGTTTACATGTGTACGTCTGTATATATATATATATATATATATATATATATATATATATATATATATATATATATTATTCGACTATTCTCCTCATGTTTGTCGCCATATTTATCACACCGTTTTGGCCGTTGTACGCTCCGGCCTTCTTCAGCTGGTTGGTATGTCGAAGCGAACCCTTTATTTCGCTCACTGGGGTAAACTGTTCTAGTTCCTAGTTTGCGAAATAAAGGGTTCAGTTCGACATTCCAACCAGCTGAATAAGGTCGAAGCGTACAACGGCCGAAACTGTGATAAATATGGCGACAAAGATGAGGACAATAGTCCGAATAATGTAAATAATGTACATAATACCTCACCTCAAAAATATATATATATATATATATATATATATATATATATATATATATATATATTGTAAACTTAGGACGGCGTTCAATTTTATTTTGTCGTGGAATATCAATTTAAATATATAAATACATCTGATATATATCGATCAAACTAACCTATATTTAATTGATGCACTATTCAATATACGGTGAATAAAATAATCTTATTTTTCTCTTATCATTATGCGGTGTGGTAAAATTTGTTATGGTTCCAGCTAAGGCAAAATAAATAACACTGCGAAACAAAAACAAAATACTATGAAAGTATAAAAACATATTTTACAGTAAAAATACCAGCAATACATGTTATATAAGAATACTAACAGTACACATTTATAGTAAAATTACCAACAATAACATTTATAAATCGAAATGGCCAGCAATATATTTTATAGTTGAATTAAAAAACAATAGAGTTTTAAAGCAAAATTAGAAACATAACATTTTATCTCTAATTGCGGGCATACGATAGCTTTCAAAATATATTTAATTGAAGCCATATTTTGTTATAAATATTTAGATTTGGTCATTAAATAACCCATAAGAATTTGATATGCCCCAAAACAAAATCAACCAACCAATTTATCTTGTCACTCTTGGGATCTTGACCTCAAAAAAAAAATCATCAATCTTTCATCGATGAATTTATTAACGTTTCTACGCTTTCCCTTACACGTAACGTCCAAAGTTCGCATCAAAATTAAATATTGTGTTAATGGAGTTATAATATATAATAATTTATACTTATAAATATTGATTTATTTACTCGTGTATTATCAGCAAATAAATCTGAGAGAAAAGGTAAAAGCATGAATACTTAGAGAAGAGAAAGAAGGGAGAAATTGATACAGAGTGTTGATAAAAAAAGCCAAATTCCATTTGCATGAACGGATTCAAGGAATATCATACCGTTAAACAAATTGAGTTTAAGTGCCGTACGTGATACACCTTGGGCGACCATATGCTTTTCGATTAATGGCTGAGTAAGCAGTAGATATTCCCGAAGTAGGTTGCCGTTTCTTTCCTCAGTAAACTGTTTACCAACCAAAGCTATAGTATCCAGTCACTCCTGCTAATCAACCCATAGATGATAATTGAGAAGTGATGGATTCATAGATTTCCCAAATGTATTTGCAAGTAAGTGAATGCAATGAACCTGGCTGGAATTCGAACTTGGTTCTTCGATTTATTATTCTGCGCCGTTTAATCCGTTTGTTTAATTTCTCATTTTAATTAGTTTTTAATATATATATATATATATGTGTGTGTATATATATATATATATATATATATATATATATATATATATATATATATATATACAATTTGATAAGTGCTTAATTGACAGTGATAGGTATACTGTCAAGGGCAGAACGTCAAAAAGTGTACATAATATTTCTGGTAAACGGTTGTTAAATTAAAAGGAAAATCAACAAAGAATGATCACGCTCTTCGTCTCGAAAAACTCCGAAGGATTTCTGTGAATATGTGGTACCTTAGCTGAAGCGGTATTTTAAAAGGATTTTTGTAAATAATTAAAGCGAACATAGCCTAGAAATTATCTTTTAAAAAAGAAACTAATTTTCTCGTCGGACAAAGGACAATAGGCAAATATGACAATTGTACTGAAATTAGAAAAAAACTTGTCATTCAGAAGCATTAGCTGATGCTAACCTCCAAGAATGTGACTCGTTGCTTCTTCTCGGACTCAATTTCTATGCTGATATGAAGAGGAAAGATATATCTATCTTTATGGTTTGGCCAGAATATAAAGGTGTCATGTACATATCTCAGCCATAGAGCTGGCTTTAGTGATGTGGATTCTAATGCAATTATATTATATGTATTCGGTCTATATGCTAACCATTATTGGTAATAATGACGAACCCATTGCCTAGCCTTCATCCTGCCGATGTATATCTTATCCCATTTCGTAGTGTATTGTTTGTGTAAAGAATATCAGAATCTCCATCATGTTATATATTGGTATACTCGTCCTTGCTCCTAGAGATGAGACCAAGTGCAGACTGTCGCAGGTTATAAACTCGGGATATACAAGAAAACTGGAAGGCCTCATTAGAAATGGGAGATACTGTTAAATAAAAGAAAGATCTAACAATGAAAATTGATCGAGAACTGTCGCAGATCCTAAACAAGATAAAGGATCACTTCTCAATTAAGTCATACAAGGCAGTTGTTGCAGCGTGGCACCAAGCTATCTCACATATACTTTTTCACCAAAATTCACGAGGACAGCTCTGACCGATTGGTAGCCGCCAGGGATCTGTGGGTCATCTTCTAAGACGCTTGTTTGTTGATATAATTGAACCATTAATAATAAACTTACAATCATATGTAGTAAACTCCGCCCACTTCGTGGAAATAATCAAATATATCACATCCAACCCAACCAGATGTTGAGCCTGGACCTCGTGAAATTCTTTACAAAGGTATCCACGGATGAGGCGCTATTTATAGTCATATTTATCGACATAAATAATTATTTTTTTTCATAATTTTTAAATATATCACAATTCATTAATATATCGTAGGATAATTAAAATCAAGGTAAGTTATGTAAGATTTTAAGTGATGTAATTTAATCTCTATATATATGAAACAGAGAAAGTCTGTGTGTCTGTCTGTCTGTCTGTGTGATATCTTTTCACTAGCGAGCCATCTAACCGATTTTCACCAATTTTGGCACAAACATTGTACAATGTAAGAGATAAGTTCTTAGCGTAAAAATCAGTATTTTTTTAAAAATCAGTAATCGATAAGCCGATCAAAATCGATAAATTCAACTTTTTTCCTACGATATCGTTCAAACTCATTATGTAGGTTACTTACAACATGAGGAGCTCAACGATACCTCATTTATATTTCTGCGCCACAAAGTTTAGCGGGAAACCGCGAAAACCGAAAAATCGATTTCAATACAAATTGATTTCAACACAAATTGATTTCAACACAGTTTTTAAACTAAAAACTGCCTCGGTTTTCAAGCAATCGAATACAAACTTCACTCAATTATAGCGAAAAATAAGTTAATTGTTTGACACTCATTTATCTTGATAACTGAACCAACCCATATCGCGAAAGCCCGCGTAAATAGTGACAAATGGCGATTTTGCATGGTTTCTTTCTTATTTTTCGTTGATCTTTTAACCAATTTTAATCAAACGTAACAATCGCTTTATACATATATCCTCTTTTACGTCCCTGGTAGCACATTGACAATTTTAATTTCAAAAAGTCGAAAATAATTGTATCTGAAGTAGTCTTCATTTTGCTTCTTTTAATTCTTCATGTCCTCGGCTAACTTCGATTTAATAAGTATTGACTACTTATGTTATATCAGTAACTGCATTAATTCAAAATGTTTTTTCATGAAAGTACTTTGAAATAATTGAAGATAGATTCTGTTACATCTAAACATGATGCTGTTTTTGCTCCATTTTAACTGAACGCTTTTTCTGATCGACCTGATGGATATGGCTACTAGTAGCTAATAAACGAAAGCGAGTCACAGTTATTTTTTTTTTACTATTTAAATATTATATATAAACTTCCTATTAAATTTAGCAGTTCTATTTTACTCTATAGTTATGTTCCAAGCGTAGATTAGATGTGGCACAAGGCCTAAAGTATGGGGCTCCTAGTGAGGATCGAACTCACTACTCAGTCGTAATTGTTCTAGCGAGACAAACTTGCTAACCATTACACCACCTGGTGGTAACCAAATGATTTTCTAAGCGTAGCTTAGATGTCGCACAAGGCCGAAAGTATGAGGCACCCAGTGAGAATCGAACTCAGTTGTTACTTTTTTAGCGAGACAAGCTTGCTAACCATTACACCACTCCGAGGTGCCCTCTATTTTATTTTATATCTTATATGCTGAGTTGCGAAAGATTTTATTTATTTTAAGAAAAGAGACATTTGAAAAAATCTGAGTCGCAGATTTATATTTTGGTAAGTCTCGATATCGGCATATATATATATATATATATATATATATA
Organism: Acanthosepion pharaonis; assembly: GCA_903632075.3. NCBI lineage: Eukaryota > Metazoa > Mollusca > Cephalopoda > Sepiida > Sepiidae > Acanthosepion > Acanthosepion pharaonis. Next base: position 990,807 of record CAHIKZ030004925.1, on the reverse strand, counting down.
TATATATATATTTTTGTATGAAAACTATATGTTAATATGCGATTAAATATAGCGTTAAAATATTTTGACGACTCGTGCAGGAATATGTATACGCAGTAATAGCTTTTGTTTTAAATTAAATAATTGATGGAATAAAAATGTCTTTTATTCTGTCTTGTTGCAAATATGGTTATTTATTATAATGTATTTGTTTTGAGAACATTTTTTAATTTTAAAATATAATTGAAAATAATTGTCTTCATTTCATGCGAGGAAAAGATTTGTTTTTCGCTGAAAAGTCCTCGAGCGCCATTTTTTTCCTTTTCATTCTGCTCATTTTCGCTGCCAGGGTAAATCAGTTAAATAATGATTTAAATACACATTCATCTAACAATTTAGTCGCGGAATATTTAAAGCAAACGACGCGGTTCGTTAGAGCGAGAACAAGAAAGAGAGAGAGAGAGAAAAGAAATTGAAAAATGGCAAAGAAGACAGAATCAATAAAAAGAATTGTTTGAAAATAATGGTGACGAGATCTGGCAAGATTTACGGCATTTTCTTCTAATAAGAATTTCTAAATACTACAATAAAAATAGAAATAAATTGTAAAATATTTTAACCAGCTAGATGAATTTACGAGTTTTTAAAAGTTTTTCAGACTTTTTACGTTTTTTTTAAAAAAATTTTTTCTTCACGTTAATGTCGGTACGCGTTCATGAAATATGGTTTATAGCAAGTAGCGTTTCAACATTGCATCCATTGCAAGATACAACTGTAGGTATGATAGAATAACAAAAAAAGATCACTGAACTACAGTTACTGATTACGTGTGTCATTTCTAGGTGCTATCTAATTTTTTATCACTTCACCCAAAGATTCAAGAGGATAGTGAAAAGTGAAATAGAATTTAAAAAAAAAAATCATATAGAACCGGAAACCCAATCTTAAACAGGAAACAGGGGATAAAACTCTACTACTTTACAAAAGAACAAGGAGGAGGTAAAACGTACGAAATGCTAATGTTTCTACTTCTATCCTATCGTGTACATCTGAATTCTTGTTGGGGATAGGGTACTCATTGGCTTCCACCAATTTAGAAACACCGGTTCTCGTACGAAGTTAAGCAACGTCGTCCCTGGTTAGTACCGAAATGGGCATACCATATGAGTTTATCTTGGATGTGCCGTTTGGATAATCACTCGACATTTGAAATATCCCATCCAGTTCGCTATATCCACTTACGCGAATATACCTTTGGGAAATGTACGAATCCCCCAGCTATGGGCTAAATAGTAGAACTTGTATCAGTACAAATCCTTATTATCTCCAAATTACAATCAATCTAAAATATTTTACAGCTTAAAAGTACGGGAAAGGGGTTGATAATCTGTAACAAAAATCTCTCAATCAATCAATTTCTTCAGTATCTCTCAATATTTCTGTGATGAGGTATTATGTACACTATTTACAATATTTACACTATTGTCCTCATCTTTGGTGCCATATTTATCACAATATTTTCGCCGCTGTATGCTCCGGTATTCTTCAGGTGGTCGGAATGTCAAACTAAAATGTTTATTTCGATCGCTGTGGTAGACTGTACTAGTTCCTTGTGCCATGTATGATTTCAATATCTGGTTAAGGCGGCGGAGAACTTGGGGAGGGGAATTAACAGGAGATAAGGGGTAACTCACATCCATTAGACATGGCACGATGAACTACAAAAGTCTTCCCCAGTGAGCGAAATAAAGGGTTCAGTTCGACATTCCAACCACCTGAAGAAGGCCCGAGCGTAAAACGACCGAAACCTTGTCATAAATATAGCAAAAAAGATGAGGACAGTAGTTCGTATAATGTAAATAGTGTACATATTACCTTATCTCAGAAATATAGAGATACTGAAAGGCCGAAATGTTGTAATAAATATTGCGACAAAGATGAGGACAATAGTCCGAATAATGTAAATAGTGTACATAATACCTCATCTCAGAAATATAGAGATATACTGAAAGGCCGAAATGTTGTAATAAATACTGCAACCAAGATGAGGACAATAGTCCGAATACTGTTAATAGTGAATCAATTTCCTGTTTATTGGTTGTTGTACTAGTTTTATTTTAACACATTCATAGGGAATATACAATTCTAGGTTATGTTTCCCCCAGTACCGAAATTGTGTAGACAAGCATATATTTATTCGGTTGAGCCAGCTCTGACATTCATCAGTCTATCACGCCGACTACCACGGTCCTGCGGCATAGTCGGAAGGTCATTGCGGGTACATTATGTGTTATAACATAGTTAATCATTGTAGATAAAAAGTAACCCATCTTCCGCCAGAGCGAGGTGTCTATACCAGTAGATCTTAGGGTAGTTCTTCTTTTGCACGCCAGTAGTGTCCTGCAGAATGCATTCTACATTTCTAAATGATTGTAGAAATATCAGGAATCAGAGCACTGATTTAGTTGGATGTTGTCTCCAGTAAATTTAAATATAGCTACCGACAACATAGTTGAAGTGACATCAAGCTTAGATTTTAGGGTCTTAGTGTCAAAGTAGTGGAACCATACATTAAAAGCCCCTCTAGTGTGGTGCGAAATGTCTGGCAGATTAGATTTCCAGATTATACCCAACACAGGCTTTATATGTCCATATCTCTGAGATATGGTATTATGATTACTTGAATTATTTAAATCATTTGGACTGTTATCCTCATCTTCATTGCCATATTCACAACGTTTCGGCCGTTGTACGCTCCGACCTTCAATATCTGTCTATATCTCTGAGATGAGGTATTATGATTACTTGCATTATTTAAATTATTCGGACTGTTATCCTCATCTTCATTGCCATATTTACAACGTATCGGCCGTTGTACGTTCCGGCCTTCAATATCTGTCTATATCTCTTAGATGATGTATTATGATTACTTGCATTATTTAAATCATTTGGACTGTTATCCTCATCTCCATTGCCATATTCACAACGTATCGGCCGTTGTACGTTCTGGCCTTCTTCAATTGATTGGAATTTCGAACCGAGCACTTTATTTCGTCCACAGAGATAGATTGTTCTAGTTCCATGTGCCATGCCTTAAATATTTTTCTATGTCTCTGATATGAGGCATTTGTATTACTTGCATTATTTACATTATTCGAACAGTTATCCTCATTTTTACTGCCATATTCGTAAAGGTGTTGATTAGATTCTGTAACAAGACGAAAAGAGTTTTGAGTTCAATACGAGGCCAGAGCAGTCGTGAACCAAATCTTGGAGAGTTGATTTAAAGGGAAATAATTGATATACACGGAAGAAGCCTGGCATGTGGAACTAGAACAATCTACAGCGGCGGAGGAAATAAAGGGTTCAGTTCGAAATTCCAATCATGTGTAGAAAGCCGGAGCCGAAACGTTGTGAATATTGCAATGAAGATGAAGACAACAGTCGGAATAATGTAAATAATGTAAGTAATCATAATACCTAATCTCAGAGATGTAGACAAATATTGAAGGCAGAAGCGTACAACGGCCGAAACGTTGTCAATATGGCAATGATGATGGGATAACAGCCAGAATAGTGCAAATAATGCAAGTAAAACAGGATTTAGCAATGCGAATTTTCGCATTTATTTTAGTTCGTTGTTTGTTATTTTTATTTTGTTTAGTGGCATATCAACATCTCTATGGGTTATTTATGCCGAAATGTGAATATTTTGAATGTGTTATGCCTTCAACTGAATATATTTTGTACATAATTTTATACTTTCAAAGTAAAGGTATGTTTTATAGATATATAGTCCATAGGTCATAAAATGTATTGTTGGTAATTTTACTGTAAAAATGTATTTTTATACTTTTTTAGTCTTACATAACATGTCTTTTTACTATAAAAATCAATTGTTGGTTAATTTATTATAGAAATGTACTGTTGATTTTTGTTTTTGTTTTTACTATTTGCCTATAGCTGGGACTTTAAGTGCTGCTGCCATCCCGGGTGGGTGTGGACTTCCTGATTACAGCCCTTGCTACTGGATATAATTTACCGCCAGGTCCAGTGGAATTTTTTCGCTTCCTAGGTATGAAAATGATTATGTACATTTTATTGTTTCACCTGAAACAATATGTATTGATCCTTGCTGGTTGAATCAAATGAATTCAGTTTTAGAGGCACTGAGTCCAGCATCATTAGCTGCATTGTGTAGTTGCTGTAGGACCCCTGTAGAATTGGTAATGTTGTCTCGGATTCAGGAATCGGAGAGCCGAGTTTGAATTCCAGTCGAATCCATTAAATTCACTTATGTGCTTATACCCTTGGGAAAGGTATGAATCGTCTTCTCCCTCCAGCTTTGAGTAAATTACAGAACAGACCAGGTTCTATAGCCTTGGATGGCAACTGGTCTACCGTAGAAAGAAGCGACAAGCTACTGCGGGAAAAAAAAAGACATATACTTCCTCAGTAATGTATCGAATGATACATGATCGCCTAAGCGTTTATCACGCATGGCACATAACTGACTGTCTGAAGTAAGAGCTTCGTCATCTGCATAGTCAGTATCGGTCACGATTTTTGCTACATAACGACTTGGTGATAAATGATGTCGAGACGCTAGATATAATGGAGAATTCATAGTAAGATGAACAGAAGCCTACGTAATTTCTTTTCCAAAGAAAGGGGGTCAAGTATCGGCAAAAATTATAAAGGAATCACATTTACCTTAATTGCTTCTCATCAGAATATAGCATGAATGAAAGAACGTGCTCTGAAAACATGAAATCAGAACCTAAATTCTAAAGCCATGTTCTTCTCATCAGATCTTGACTATCATATGAATTCCATGCATGAAGCCAAAATTGTACAGAAATATCTAAACGTTCACTTGTATTAAGCCCATTTCTCACCGGTTATAAATGTCTTCGAGCGAAACAAATGAGGAACAGAGATCTTAAAGAACGTGAACTAGCCCTACACAATGGAAAACTAAGAACAATACCAAATACCAGAATCTCCATAACTTGAGGTTTTTCAACAAATTCAACCTGTGAAATTGTTAGTGCATATAACACTAAGTTAAAATAACGATATATTCAAGATAAAGATGTACTACACTACTTTAAAAAAAGGAAAAAGAAACAAGTTTAGGTAAGGAAGGCCCAATCAATACAGAAAAAGCTATAACGACTACAATTGTGAAATCTAATTCTTCTGAAAAATTAATTTAGGAATTTTTTTTTGGTTTAAATATCACGCCGAAGTGGATTGTCTGCCCGGTCAATGTTAAGCCGAATGTTTTCTTTCTTAGCATTAGTATTTGTGAATTAAACTTTTTATTTATGGATATGATGACATAGTGATTGTACGTTCAGTCCCTGTGTGTGTACCTGCACTCAGTGGAAAGAGGCTGGTGAAATTTGAGAAGTACTAAATAACTGAAAAAACTATACGATGCCCTTAGACATGAGCAGTGGAAGGATAACAGTCTACACCTGTAGATTAAATTAAGGGTTCACTTCAGAATTCCCTGTCTGTTAACCGGATCAATATACAACTGACAAAGGTCGGGTGGCACAAAACATTGTGACAAAATTACGGACATTAGTCCGAAAATAAACAGTGTAAATAAAAAAAATATTAAATAATAAACAAATTCAAATACAGTGTACAGTTCCTACTATAATATACAAATTGAAATAGAGTTACAGTTACTACTATGATAAACAAATTGAAATACATTCTGCAGATCCTACTACAATAGACAAATTGAAATACAGTCTACATTTCCTACTATGAAAAACAAATTGAAATACAGTCTACATTTCCTACTATAAAAAAAAAATTAATTACAGTCTACAGTTCCTACGATGATAAACAAATTGAAATACACTCTATATTTCCTACTATGAAAAACAAATTTAAACACTGTCTACATTTCCTACTATGAAAACCAAATTGAAATACAGTCTACATTTCCTACTATGATAAACAAATTGAAATACAGTCTACATTTCCTACTATGAAAAACAAATTTAAACACAGTCTACATTTCCTACTATGAAAAACAAATTGAAATACAGTCTACATTTCCTACTATGAAAACCAAATTGAAATACAGTCTACATTTCCTACTATGAAAAACAAATTTAAACACAGTCTACATTTCCTACTATGAAAACCAAATTGAAATACAGTCTACATTTCCTACTATGAAAAACAAATTTAAACACAGTCTACGTTTCCTACTATGAAAAAAAACAAATTTAAACACAGTCTACATTTCCTACTATGATAAACAAATTGAAATACAGTCTACATTTCCTACTATGAAAAACAAATTTAAACACAGTCTACATTTCCTACTATGAAAAACAAATTGAAATACAGTCTACATTTCCTACTATGAAAAACAAATTTAAACACAGTCTACGTTTCCTACTATGAAAAACAAATTTAAACACAGTCTACATTTCCTACTATGATAAACAAATTGAAATACAGTCTACATTTCCTACTATGAAAAACAAATTTAAACACAGTCTACATTTCCTACTATGAAAACCAAATTTAAACACAGTCTACATTTCCTACTATGATAAACAAATTGAAATACAGTCTACATTTCCTACTATGAAAAACAAATTTAAACACAGTCTACATTTCCTACTATGAAAAACAAATTGAAATACAGTCTACATTTCCTACTATGAAAACCAAATTGAAATACAGTCTACATTTCCTACTATGAAAAACAAATTTAAACACAGTCTACATTTCCTACTATGAAAACCAAATTGAAATACAGTCTACATTTCCTACTATGAAAAACAAATTTAAACACAGTCTACGTTTCCTACTATGAAAAACAAATTTAAACACAGTCTACGTTTCCTACTATGAAAAACAAATTTAAACACAGTCTACATTTCCTACTATGATAAACAAATTGAAACACAGTCTATATTTCCTGCTATGATAAACAAATTGAAATACAGTCTGCATTTCCTATATTAATAAACAAATTGAAACACAGGCTTTATTTCCTACTACGATAAACAAATTCAAACACAGTCTACCGTTCCTACGATGGAGGTACTTTATTATAATTTCACATTTAAGTATAGTATGTATATTAATTTGTTTTTGACTCCATTTATATTTTGACAATATTGTGCTATTTGTGTATTTATCTATTTTATATATTCTGTATTCTGAACTTTTTTCCTGGATCCTGATTATTTAATACGACTTGATTACCTAAATAGAAACACAATCATACAGCCACTCGGTGATCTGTCGCGACGGTGTCGCCATTTTGAGATGATGAGTCATATCTTTCCGAGTGTGTTTATCGAAATCGTCTGGTACGTCCGAGCGTCGAAAGTCTTATTTTTAGCGACGAAAACGCAACATATAATCTCAACTAATAAAAACACGGAGAAGTTTCAGGATCCGTGAATCAGGGACAATTTATTAGGCCGTTATTGACGGTTTAATAATTTACTGGTAAAATTATTAATGATTTGGTGAGATTATGTTTAAATAGATAATATTTGGAAATAATTTTTTTAAATAGTAAAAAAGTAAAGAAAACCGATGAACTGTTTTTTTTCTTTTCGAAATAATAATTTTTCTAATTAAGAATAAGGTAAAACAAAATCAAAGAAAAGAATATACGGATTGTTATTCTGAAAATGAGAATATTTTCTGGCTAAAATATAAGGGTTCTATTAAAATCATTTTTAATTTCTTGTTGAATTCTTTCAATGTATTTGGAGTAAATATATAAAATATTGATTTTTCGCTTTCTTTAAGATTCTAAAATTTATTTACATGCATTAAATATATTTTTTAACCATGTCAATAACTTTGACGATCATTGTACACCAATCACTCACAGACATGGACTTTCATAGTACGGCTTAATATATCAACTGGAATGTCTGCGGTCTCTCTGAAGATTCTCTGTTTTAGTTTCACAGCTCAGAGTGTGAGCTTGTGCATGTTCCCTTCGTTTAACGAACATCCTAGGAATGTAATTTTCAAATCTTAGACAATATATCAAAATCGTTTATATCAGTTATGTACTAACTATATTTGGTACACAAGAAACCTATCACCCCAAGCAAGGGAGTGCAGCCACTTACACGCAAGCGGGTACAGTCTGTGGCAGATTTAGGAACAGAAATATTAATAATGTGTAGAAAGAGAAAAGAGTAATCAGGAGGACAATAGATACCGATTGGCATGACATTTAATTTTTTGAAAATTGAAATACAGTTTATAGTTCCTGCTACAATAAACAAATTGAAATACAGTTTACAGTAACTGCTGCAATGAACAAATTGAAATAGTCTGCAGTTCCAAATATGATAATCAAATTGTAATACTGTCTACATTTCCTGCTACTATAAACAGATTGAAATAAAGTCTACCGTTGCTACTCTGATAAACAAATTGAAATACAGTCTACAGTTCCTATTATAATAAACAAATTGAAATACAGTCTACAGTTCCTATTATAATAAACAAATTGAAATACAGTCTACAGTCCCTATTATAATAAACAGATTGAAATACAGTCTACAGTTCCTATTATAATAAACAGATTGAAATACAGTCTATAGTCCCTATTATAATAAACAAATTGAAATAAAGTCTACAGTCCCTATTATAATAAACAGATTGAAGTACAGTCTACAGTTCCTATTATAATAAACAAATTGAAATACAGTCTACAGTCCCTATTATAATAAACAAATTGAAATACAGTCTACAGTCCCTATTATAATAAACAGATTGAAATACAGTCTACAGTTCCTATTATAATAAACAGATTGAAATACAGTCTATAGTCCCTATTATAATAAACAAATTGAAATAAAGTCTACAGTCCCTATTATAATAAACAGATTGAAGTACAGTCTACAGTTCCTATTATAATAAACAAATTGAAATACAGTCTACAGTCCCTATTATAATAAACAAATTGAAATACAGTCTACAGTCCCTATTATAATAAACAAATTGAAATACAGTCTACAGTTCCTACTATAATAAACAGATTGAAATACAGTCTATAGTTCCTATTATAATAAACAGATTGAAATACAGTCTACAGTTCCTATTATAATAAATAAATTGAAATACAGTCTATAGTCCCTATTATAATAAACAAATTGAAATAAAGTCTACAGTCCCTATTATAATAAACAGATTGAAGTACAGTCTACAGTTCCTATTATAATAAACAAATTGAAATACAGTCTACAGTCCCTATTATAATAAACAAATTGAAATACAGTCTACAGTTCCTACTATAATAAACAGATTGAAATACAGTCTACAGTTCCTATTATAATAAACAAATTGAAATACAGTCTATAGTCCCTATTATAATAAACAGATTGAAATACAGTCTACAGTTCCTATTATAATAAACAAATTGAAATACAGTCTACAGTCCCTATTATAATAAACAAATTGAAATACAGTCTACAGTTCCTACTATAATAAACAGATTGAAATACAGTCTACAGTTCCTATTATAATAAACAAATTGAAATACAGTCTATAGTCCCTATTATAATAAACAGATTGAAATACAGTCTACAGTTCCTATTATAATAAACAGATTGAAATACAGTCTACAGTCCCTATTATAATAAACAGATTGAAATACAGTCTACAGTTCCTATTATAATAAACAAATTGAAATACAGTCTATAGTCCCTATTATAATAAACAAATTGAAATAAAGTCTACAGTCCCTATTATAATAAACAGATTGAAGTACAGTCTACAGTTCCTATTATAATAAACAAATTGAAATACAGTCTACAGTTCCTATTATAATAAACAAATTGAAATACAGTCTACAGTCCCTATTATAATAAACAAATTGAAATACAGTCTATAGTTCCTATTATAATAAACAAATTGAAATACAGTCTGCAGTTCCTACTACAATACACAAATTGAAATGCAGTCTACAGTTCTTAATGCAATAAACAAATTGAAATACAAAAAGTTGCCTGGAAAGCATGGAACCTGAAGGGAGTTTCCCAAGCGAGAAAAGTTTCCCTCGTGCGAGAAAAGCAACTGTTATCATAGCAGTTAAGACTTCATCTACCTAGGTCAAATGTAAATTGATGAGACCTCGACGCCAGAGTCTCTTATTGTGCTTAAATACATAAAGTCTTGGGATCATAGCGTAGAGCTCCTCCAAAAAATACTATGAAGATATTTATAACAACAATGCCACAGACAGGCAACCTTACGGCGGTATGAAATTGATTGTAGCCGAGCCGCCAGATCAGGACGAATAATATTACTTATTCTTGTTTGGATCTCATCAAGGAATTTAAAATATGTGCCATTGTTATAGGAAACCCTGTATATATCGAAAATAGGTATAAAATCTTCGATTGTCAGCAATGGAGTAATCAGTTACCTGTTTGAATATTTTGGTAGGCGCCATGTAGCCGAAAGTGAACACGCCGAGGTGAAATTTATGGGCCACAGTACTACAAGTGCAAATAACTGTGTGCGTGGCTCTGTTTCTCTGTGTGTGTGAGTATGTGTGCGCTCGTGCGCGTGTGTGTGTTCTTGATCTGGATTGTGATATGAAAAAAGGGAAAACGATAAATTTATTCTTTCTATTCTCAGTCTTTAGCGATATTCCAAAAGAATCATCTTGAAAATGTATATTCTATTGTTATTTCTTCCAAGATTGATGTATTTTCTGATATTGGTAATTCCTTTTCATCTTAAAAAAAAAATTAAATTGAAATAAAATATTTTTGTAACATCGAAAAAATACTTCATTTTAAATTATATGTAGAGTTTGTTATTTATTTTATTTAGTAATCTTTAGGCATATAAATAATTAAGATTTACAGTTTTAAGGACTGATGGAATTTAAAATGAAGACAAAATGGCGCTAACCACACGCGCACACGCACACACACGCACACATATATTACTTAAAACTTACTTTTAGTGGTTACTCGTATTTCAGTAGACTCTCCGTTTATTTAGTAAATAGTATATTTACATATGTTTGTCTGCCGGTCTGAATATTCGCATAAAATAGTATCAGGGAAAAATAAGGGCTCCCTTCGTGATATTTATGGCGCGAGACGAAAATAAATAAGTACACAGTTTAATAAAAAGCGAAGCGTCTAATCAAATAGTGTATCCACTGAAAACATAGTTTAAGTAATAGTAATATCTTTCGTATTAATAAATAAATGCATAAAACTCCATTACTTTATTCACACACACACACATATATATATATATATATATATATATATATATATATATATATATATATATATATATATATATATATATATATATATATATATTAAATGGTGAAACAACCAAAGCGTACTAGCCGTATTTGGAATTTAAAAATATGTCAATTCTCAGAAACTGTTATACAATCTATAAACACACTGTAGGGAGACCACAGTTGTTTCCCCTAGTTATGATCCCATGGGAGGTTGGCCCCTTTTAGATAGAAGAACTCCCTTTTTTTTTTTTTGAGGAACGGCATCTTTACCTTCATGACCACCAGGGCGTCCACACACGTGGAATCTGGTCAACATTTGCACGGCCTAGCGAAAGAATAAAGTAATTTCTATTCACTTATCGGCGGACGATCAAGGGCCATAAAGTTGGTATCTTATTTCTTTTTTCTCGTTGTATATATCTACTCGTTCCTTTGGAAAATATGAACAATCATTTGTTTTGGGACATATGTAAATATTTTTGATATATGTATGTAAGTTTGCCGTAGTAAATATTTTGTTACGGTCGCGTATCTCGTCTATCTATATTCGCATTCAGTGTTAGTTTATCAATGGCTACGCTAATGCTAATATTACTGTCGGTGTGCTACCGGAAGTCTAATACACGTTATACTTTCTAACGCTAAATACCCGATAATCTATGACTGGTTGATAAATAATACTAATAAGACGTTCACTACGTTATTATAATAGCTAGTTTTCCTCGGGAAATAGCAAAAGAAGAATCAACAATATTATTGGACCATATCTGGCATCTCGGATTAAGTTACTTTACCCACCAACGTTTTAATGCCTCCATGTACTTTTTCTATAAATACTTTCACGGTAAACATTTTGAATATTACACTACTACTAGACTGGCATCGAGATCTCATCAATTTGCGGTTGACCTGGCTAGATATATCCGTAATTTCCGTGCTTACAGTCACCTTATCGGAGTTCTCCCTTGTGGAATTCCTTTCCGGCTTTATGCATTCCACTCAACTTAAACTTCAAACATTTAAATGCAATGTCAATCATTATCTACTGTCTTTCTGATTACTTTACTTTTGTTCTCACTACTTAGGAATATTTTAGTTTGCTAATACTTCCTCACCCATTAACTCCTTCGATCTTTGCTTTATTGACTTCCCTGGGGTGAAAGCGAATGAATAGCATAGGATCAAAGTATCTCTGTCAATGTCTAAAAGTTTAGCCAAAAGCGCTTGAGAGCAACAAACCTCAAAATAAACTATAAAAGACAGAAAAAAATGTCCCTTGTGGATTTTGTTCAGCATAACGCTGATAAGAGAATAATTACTCTTTGTTTCTAACTAAACTATTGTAGTATATATATTTTCAGACGTCTACCTTAATCGCCAGATTAACAACGTTAAACTCCTGTCTACATCTGCAACGGCGAGGCAGAATAAATCCGTGTACGAATATAGACGTCTCGTGATAACGCGCAAGAATACTCAAACTTCTGATCAGATAACATATGAATTCCTGGCAAGTTCCGCTAAAGCGATTTCTGCCGAACATGCGCACAGCTATCGTAGAAATAATGGACCCACGACAGCGATATGGATGTCGTCACCGTGGTTTTGGTCGGTGAAGGTCACCGGAGCGAATAAAACTTATCTTGTAATCTCGTGATATGTGTCAATATCGATATGGTATTCAGTAATGCATCAGCTCGACATTTGTACTCAAGTCTGTATAATAAATCGAAGCCATGATATAGAAAGAGGAATTCGATAACTGAATAAGGTATTTACAGTGCGGTGAACTGGCAAATATTACAAGGACATGCTGTCCAAAATGCAGCATATGTTATTATCTTGTTCTCTTGGTTTATGGAATATGTTGACAATGTCTGTGTTCATTTTTCATGTATTTTATTGATTACCGTATACCTGTTCTAATACGTTATAATAAAATCCTCTTACGTGTTTTAATAATAAAAATTAATTCAGCAACTGGCTGTATGGTATATTTATCTATGTTTGCAATATTGTATTATTTACAAAAGTCATGCCAGGTCCAAAATGGAGTAATCTTGTCGTATATAGGCACAATCTACCTCGTCTTCACGTTTCAGTCTCAATATATTTCAAAAGCGTCTGGGCGCCCGTGCGGTTGACAAATCATTTTCCACCCTACGACAAAGTTCTCACATAGGAAACGTCGCAAGCATGTCACTACTCTATCGCTATTAACCGGGAAAGACTTCAGACGAAATACGTTCCTTAGTTCCACTAGCGGTTATCATCACGGCTAAGACCAGCGATGCTACACACACATTTAATTGCCCCAATCCTCTTATCTAAAGCTTTGGATGGCAGTTGGTCTATCGCAGAAAGAAATGGCAATTTACCGCGGGAAAAATCTGCCTCGTCAGGCGATCTTGTATCGAAAGATATATGATCGCTTTTTACATTATTCGGACTATTGTCCTAATCTTTGTCACCATATTTATTACAACGTTTCGGCTTTTTACGTTCCGGCCTTCTTCAGCTGGTTGGACTATCGAACTGAACCCTTTATTTCGAAACGTTGTAATAAATATGTCGAAAAAGATGCGGACAATAGTCCGAATAATGTAAATAGTGTACATAATACCTCATCTCAGAAATATAGACAGATACTGAACGGCCGAAACGTTGCAATAAATATGGCGACAAAGATGAGGACAATAGTCCGAATAATGGAAACAGTGTACATAATACCTCATCTCAGAAATATAGACAGATACTGAAAGGCCGAAACGCTGTAATAAATATGGTGACAAAGATGAGGACAATAGTCCGAATAATGTAAATAGTGTACATAATACCTCATCTCAGAAATATAGACAGATACTGAAAGGCCGAAACGCTGTAATAAATATGGTGACAAAGATGAGGACAATAGTCCGAATAATGTAAATAGTGTACATAATACCTCATCTCAGAAATATAGACATATATAATCGCCTAAGCGGGTATCACTCATGATACTAAAGAGAGGTAGAGAATAGCGAACCCTACATTAAGAAAGGAGAAATGGCTATCAATTGTGACACACACTACCTCCCATATATCCGTTTCCTCTATGATCACGTGACCCATTTAATTCAATAATAGGATCGCCTGAGTTTATTCACAGGCGATTTATGTTCAAACTCAAGTGTCGGCTGCCACACTTTATTCCTATATAACAATTATTCACGTATTATGATAATTCAGTTGGCCTGAGAGATTGAAATCACAATTGCTATGTTACTAAATTCAGGAGACATCGCTTTATTTCATTTAAGCAAAACGTAAATTGAACGTAATCTTAGCTTTAAAAAATAAACAAATCGTAAAATGGATGAGGTCTGGAATGGCCAATCCTCTCGATTCTTTTGCATTAACTGCCTTGTTATCAGTTCGGAACTTGATATTTATGCTGGTGACTACTTATCCCTGTCTAAGTCTTGTCAGTTCGATAAGGTCGCATTCACAGCGGAACTCAAAAATCACCAACACTCTGCCGTAACCTGGGGAAAGAAATGTCATATTCATTTTAACGCTTCCAAAACGAAACTGCACTCTTTGAATCAATCGTATTAGATAACATTATTTGCTGGATTTTTAAACTTTGCTGGTTAATGCGTCACTAGAGAAAATCGGAGGGACAATCACCTCGTTGTGAATGAAAAACAATTACGACAAACCAAGCCCAGAGAAAGAACGATGTAAAACACATCGAGATAATTAATGAGAACATATCAGGATTATTCATTAATAGAACCCAGTCTATCCTGCTATTTACCCGTAGCTGGGGGTACAAGAAGAATATTCATAACTTTTCTAAGGATAATTATACATAAGTGAATGTAATGTATTTGACTTTGAATTCGAACCCCGATTCCTCAATCCGAGACGCTATCCATTATTCTACCGTACTGATCACTATTTGGATTACTATTTGAGCGAGTATTATTAGTTAGATTGTTATTCTAAGACGTCTGACACCAGTATTGTTCAATGGCGTTACTATAGTTGTATCTGCGATTACAAAGTCTCTACTACAACGAGCATTACGAAAGTGACAACGAGTATTCGTTGGCATCACTAAAGTGGCAACGAGTGTTCCTTGACATCCCAAAAATAATCTAACCCAATAGATTAAATAAAGTGACCATATCGAAGCTTACCTGGTTGAACGGGTGGCTGACTAAGTCTAGAAGACACAATGGTTTACAAGGCAATAGTCCAAATAATGTACATCATACTTATTTTAAAACCCAGGTTGTGTTTGTTTGTTTGTGTGTGTGTGTGTGTGTGTGTATTCGTTTATATATTGCATCGGATATCGTATATTTTTCAACCGATTTCAACAAAACT
This sequence comes from Acanthosepion pharaonis, assembly GCA_903632075.3. Classification (NCBI taxonomy): domain Eukaryota; kingdom Metazoa; phylum Mollusca; class Cephalopoda; order Sepiida; family Sepiidae; genus Acanthosepion; species Acanthosepion pharaonis. Next base: position 975,164 of record CAHIKZ030004925.1, on the reverse strand, counting down.
TCACAGGACTACGTAAAATTACTTTGCGGTGGTTCTGACTGCACCAAAAATTAGAAAAACACAATTGCTTTTGCACGAAATCAATTTGAAAACACGATTAAGAGGCATCACTGTCGCCAGAATGAAAGGGGGACAACTCATATCGAGTTATACTTATTATAAAACCTAGGTTGTTTGTGTGTGTGTGTTCGTTTATATATGTGATCGGATTTCCTACATTTCAATAAAACTTTTTTTGACAGATAGTGTTTCTTATTGTCTTGCACACTTTTTTCTTTATTTTTACATTCAGAATGCTTTAAAAATTCCATTTACAAGAAAAGTGTTTATAATAAAATTCTATTCAATCGGTAGACTCATAACGATTGAAAACAATGTTTTTGTTTGAGTTTGGGTTTCGTCTGACACCAGTATTGTTCAACGGTGTTACTATAGTTGTATCTGCGATTACAAAGTCTTTACTACAACGAGCATTACGAGAGTGACAACGAGTATTCGTTGGCATCACTAATGTGGCAACGAGTGTTCCTTAGCATCAGAAAAATAATTTAACCCACTAGATTAAATAAACTGACCATATCGAAGCCTACCTAGTTGGACGGGTGGCTGACGAAGTCCAGATGACACAATGGCTTACAAGGCAAGAAAATAATAAACAATATAAAATCTGTAAATAAATCTAAATCCTAATCCCAGATATTCAGATTAATGCATGAATCCTAACCAGGATACTATTTCAAAAATAAAAATACATTTTTTCTTTTTAGAGAGATATAAGTCGAAAGTTTCGCTTCAGTATAAATGCCGTAATGATTTATTTATTAAACTATTTTACGAGTGCTTGGGTGTGGTGAGCATATATTTATGCCCGACTATTTACGAAGAGAAAAAATAGTAGCAAGAGTTGATTTTCCCAAGTAATTTCAGGTGGTGATAAAATATTTTTCGGTCTCAGGTGTAGAAGCATAAAACTCAAAAGAGACAGAAAGACGTCAATATCTGTTTTGTTGCTTCGGTCTTTGGCGATAAGCAAACATAATCGCCATTATGGCAGGCTGAAACCATAATTCACTATTCACTTAACCTGCCCAGTTTCTATCGTATATCGAGTGTCAAATACAATCACAAAGTCTATCTATCTAGATATGTGCATTCATCTATTTATCTCTTTCTTTACACTTATATATATATATATATATATATATATATATGTATGCAATACATGCCTGAATATCATTTGTGCGTAGATCGAAAGTACTTGGCTTATCAAAAACTACGGCGCTGATTTGATAAATTTCGGCTTAACATAAAAAAAAAAAAATATTAGAGAACTAGAAAGGGTTATTAGAAAAATAAATTCATAATATATCTTTATTATTCAATTAAACATGTTTAAATGCAGACGTTCTGCCTAAATAAATACAACCTGACACAACACACATACGCGTTGCACACACACTCACACAAACACGCACACATATATATTTATGTTAGCTCTCTCACTCGTATTGACCGCTTTCCAATAATTACCACGTATATATAATATATAAAAACATGTAAAAAATTATATATATATATATATATATATATATATATATATATATATATATATATATATAAAATTTATGAAGAACTTGGTAATCCGTATGGATAATCTCAAGGAGGATGAAATCCTGAGAGCTCAATGGAAATTCAGAGTTAATATTTAGAAGAAAAACAGACCACTTTAAGGTTCCATTATAATAATTTATTTCGCCAGAGTCCTTTTAAAGGACGCCGGATCATCAGATAGCACTTCCAAAAATGAAATGAAACGAAAAATGAAATTAAAATTGATGGGTAGTGTAAGTTTTTGTAATTTAACAGACAGTGTAAAAGGGGTAGTTAAAGAGACATGGTAGAATATAGGGAGGGATTAATTTCATATCTCTCTCAAGCGTACTTTGTAAAATCGGTCAAAATCTAGTCAGTCCCCCTCTCCCAATACAAAGTATGCTTGAGAGAGATATGGAAAGCCATTGGTATAAACCAATGGCTTCTGTTACCAGTTATAGACATTTAAGAATAGTTGTAGAGATGCCATAATTGATTTTGTTTAGGTTGGGTTTCAACTGTTTGATGTATAATGCTTCAAGGATTTTTAGTTTTTGTCTATTGTTTTCATGTCGAAGGATAATTGTGTTTTCGACAAGTATTTTACGTAATTGTGTGTGCGGGCAGGCATGTTGTTTTAAATGTCTAAAAATGTTAGATTTTTCATTCAAATGTAGTGTCAAGCGTCGTGAAAGCGAGTTTGTGGTGTGACCAACATAAATATTATTTAATTCATTGGAGATACACTCTCCCAAAGGGCACCTGAATTTATAAACTATGTTGTTTTTTTTTGCAAATCACTAACCGGGGGAGAAGAATCGTTGCGAAGACTTTTCTTTTATATTCTTTAATTAAACCATCAATCTACCTAAGATACGTTGATGATATTCTTATGTTAGTCAAAACTACAGATGAAATAATTCAACTTCAAAAACGTTTCTAAAACAATTCTGTCCTTAAATTCACATATGAACTCAATACTAATAATAAAATCCCCTTTCTTTGACATATTGATAAAACAAAAACCTGCAAGCATAAATTCATGTACACTTAACTACAAGTGTTTCATAAAGACTAACCTGTTTCTCCATTCTTCCCTTTCCGATAAAATTAGTCAGTTTCGCTGATCTTTTCTCAGTAATGATCTCGATTTATTTTATTTCGTTCTTTCTGTAGATTTAGTTTGTCGTAATTGTTTTACATTCACAACTAGGTCGTTGTCCCTCCGATTGTCTCCACGGACTTATAAAGTAGTAACGTTTCGAAAATCCATTCTTTCTTCTGTTTCCTTCTCCACTAGCGCGGACAAGTGTCTGCTCAGACTCTGTGAGAATGGCAGACCATAAGAATATTAACATTTGCCATGAAAGACATTTCCGCAGCCTTTTGTTCATCAATCTGGAGATGGCTTATTAATAACTCTCCCCAGACATAATATTCATTACTTGGTTTTTCAAAAGAAAAACATCAGCATGCCGACAGTTGGAAATAACTGAATCCCTTTTGCGTCGGCGCAATCGTCCATTTAGTTATAAAAAAAAAAGCTGTCCCTAAGTCGATCTATTTTAATTTTATCTAAATAAATTTCTATGCAAAATACCGGTCAGGAATTTACATCAATATCCTGACGGTATGAAAAAAAATATCAGAAGTATTATTTTTTTTTCAATTTGCATGTTCTTTTTTTTTGTTTAAATTTTAATCATTTCACCCCAAGCAATGTAATAAAGGGCACTATGATGCAAGGGGCTGCTGATAGGGATAGAGAATGAGAGGACTTTAGTGAGGAAAAGTGGCGTGAAAGGACTATAAAAAAAACAGGAAACATGAAGAAAAAAGATGGCGATTGGCCTTTCATTTAAATACTTGAAGATTGTTTTGGGTAGGAACACATGAAATCCGAATGCGCGCCAATGTAAGAACAGAACTATTAGAATAGTATATACGGTTGTATCTAGCTAGTTTAACAATAAAACAGCGGGACCTAGTTTCCAATCTAGTAGTACGCCGAAGTCCGTGAAAACAAGGCATCAGAAATGAAAGCTTGTCAGAACAATTGCCATGAAAATATTTGTAGAAACGATAGTGGAAAGCCGCATCATGTCGGTAAGAAAGTGACTGAAATCGAGATACCATATCATGATCGATTACTTTACGGGATATTCGTTGAATCTTTTCAAGAGTCTCGGGATATATAGCCTGCATCACCATACCAGATATAGATGCAATCTTGGATATACGGACGAAGGATAGATTTATAAATGTGCAAGATGTATTCTGACAAGAAGAATTTTCAACACGTTGAGCAAGTTTTCTTATTTTTTTCAATTTTACTCAGTGAAAATAACATGTTTTATAATAAAATGTGGTTTTGGATATATTAAATGATTTATTCAATAAATTAAGTTCGAGTTTAAGAGCCGAGTTCGAATTCCACTCGAAATCGTTAGATTCACTTGCACACAAATATCCTTCGAAAAGGTACGAATCCATCACATTTCCTCCTATCTGTTGCATAACAGGACAGACTGGGTCCTTTAGCCTTCGTAGGCAACCAATCTACCGCAGAAAAAAATGACAACCTAATGCGTGAAAAAATCTGCCTCGTCAGTCAAGTATCGAAAGATACATGATCGCGCAAAAGTATGGCATCACGTATGGCACTTAACTGACTAATGAATTGTTCGAATCGAATAATGTTTCAAAATTCAGAACACAAAACTAAATATACAGACACTGTAACCACACGGTGTACTTGAAAGCGGATATTTTCAATTTTAGGAATAATTCTTTTTTGATGTCAATGAACACTCGTTGACACTTTTGTAATGTGAAAGAATACTCATTGTCATTTTTGTAATGCTCGTTGTAGAAGAGACTTTATAATCGCAGATAGAACTATAGTAACGCCGTTGAACAATTCTAGTGTCAGACGCCTTCGAATATCACTCGCACCAATAGTACTTGTTCGATAATACTCGCTCGAATAGTAACCACCGAATAGTGTTCCGAATTGTAATCTGTATAGTGATCAATTAGACGCCATGCTAATTCCCATATATACATTTCTTTTACCATCACGTGATCTATTTATTTAAAAGGGGATCGCCTATGTCTGTGTTCAAATTCTAGTGTCGGCAGCGACACTTTATTTATATATAACATATTCTCAAGTGATATATAATAAATCCAGTCTGAAAGTAGGGAGATTAAGAATTGTAGATTTGGTTAATATTTTTGGTAACTCTAGAAATGTGTCATTCTTTCGTTCTTTTGAAGTTAAACAAGAATGTAATTATGTTTTAGGTTATCAATTCTAGGAAGTTTCGTTTTCTGTCATGATTTGTAAAAAAAAAAACCAAAAAAAAACCAACCCCCCAAACTTAAATTGATACATGTTGCTTTCATTCGAAATGTCCATTTAACTCTCTAACGTTGCAGCATCTGTAAGATCTGAAGAGTTTTATCCGCGCCGCCTTTATTTGAAGATAAACGAAGCAACGCTATTTATCTTAATCGACCAGCAGCTACCGTGTACGTATATATTTGTGCATGCATGGTACACACACGTATATATGATAAATTGTTGTCTTTTTCGTTTACTTCTGTCTTCCATATTCAAAATGTACATTTGTCTCTCGCTCTTACTTTTTCACATCATCTGATATTCTACTGGCTTAATCTGCTTTCATCCAAACGCTGAAATCATATTCAATCTTCATCACCTTCGCTCAATACCATCCACTTTCATTTATTACATTCGACGTTGAAGATTTAGACTCCGAAACGAAAGACCTACTTAGGGACCATTTTCTGTTCTTATCATGTCCCTGTGGAAAATAATTTTCCTGGTTACGAAAAAAAGAAGATTTTAAACATCCAACAAATTTTCTTTTATAGCAACTTATAGGATCAACGCCATTTTGATATTAACCTAAATAAATATTGATTGCTTCGCTCCTTTACACGTAATTTACTTTTTAACCTCACCTCTTATCTAAATTGCCGGTTGCTTTTATATTCACTTTTTGTTTCCTTGGGATAGTGTTTAGTTGTTGTTGATGGTCTTCATTTCTTTCTTTCTTTCTTTCTTTCTTTCTTTCTTTCTTTTTTCTTTATTTCATTATATCTCTATTTTTTTTGTTCTTCTTTGGCTTTATGTATTCCTTTATGTATTTATTTTATACTTTCTTTCTTTCTTTTTCTTTCTTTCTTTGTATCTCTTAATTTCTTTTCCTTCTACTTCTTCTTTTGCATTATGCATTTCTCTCTATATCTGAATTTCTTCGTTTTTTCTTTCTTTCTTTCTTTCATTCTTTCTTTTTGCTTTCATTCTTTCTTTTTCTTTCTTTCTTTCTTTTTATCTCTTTATTTCTTTTCCTTCTAATTATTCTTTTGCACTGTATATTTATATCCATCTCTGAATTTCTTCGTTTTATTCTTTCTTTCTCTCTTTCTTTCTTTCATTCTTTCTTTTTTCTTTCTTTCTTTCTTTCTTTCTTTCTTTCTTTATTTCTTTGTATCTCTTTATCTCTTCTTCATTTGCTTTATGCATTTCTCTCTATCTCTGAATTTCTTCCTTTTATTCATTCCTTCCTTCTTTCCTACTTCATTCCTTTCATTCTTTATATCTTTGTAAATTTTTATCTATTTTTCTTCTATTTTCTTCATCATTTGCTTCATGTATTTCTCTCTATACCTGAATTTCTTCGTTTTATTCTTTCTTTCTTTTTTCTTTCTTTCTTTCTTTCTTTCTTTCTTTCTTTCTTTCTTTCTTTCTTTGTATCTCTTTATTTATTTTCCTTCCACTTCTTTTGCTTTATGTATTTCTCTCTATCTCTGAGTTTATTCGTTTTCTTCTTTCTTTCCTACTTTCTACCCTTCTTTCTCTCTTTCCTTCTTTCTTCGTATCTTTATTTCTTCATCTTATATTTCATCTTCATTTGCTTTATGTATTTCTCTCCATTTCTGACTATCTTCGATTTATGCTTTCTTTCCTTCTTTCTTTCAACCCTTCTTTCTCTCTTTTTTCTTTCTTTCTTTGTATCTCTTTAATTCTTCTTCTTATATGCCTTCTTCGTTTGCTTCATGTATTTCTCTCTGTCTCTGAATTTCTTCGTTTTTTTCTTCTATCTCATTTCTTCTCTATTTCTTCGGTTTTTTCTTCATTCGTCTTCTGTATCCCTCGAGTTCTTTTTTCTTCCGTCTCTACTTCAGTCTTTTATTCAGTTTTTCGCGGCATCTCTCAATTTCTCTTTCCTCTTCTTCTTTCTCAGTTTTTTTCTGTTTCCTGAAGACTTCGTTTTCCTTCATTCTTGGTACATATCGATTAAGTCTTCTCTTTTCTTTTCTTTACTTTTTCTTGTTTTCTCGCTTTCCCTTTTCTTTGTATCTCTCAATTCATTTTTATTTTTATTTTTCGCTCAGTTTATCAATATTTCAGGATTTCTTCTTCGTTTTATCTTCACTTCTGACCTGCATCTCTGAATTTCTCTTTCCTTCTTTTTCTCTTTATCATTATTTCTACTTCCTTTTTTCTCTGTATATCTCAATTACGTCTCACTCCTCTCCTCACTATAATTTTGGATATCTTTATCGCCTGTTACTCCTCCTACTCCTCAAAGCGTTATCTTATTATTTCATTATTTCTTCTTCTTCTACATCTTAACTTCTTTCTTTCTTTCTTTCTTTATTTCTCTCTCGAAATGTATTCATTTTCTTCTTCTTTTTCATTTGTTTCTATTTTTCTTATAATTCATGCTTCATAACTGTAAACTTCTTTAATAAAATTTTCTAAAATGAAGGAAACGCACCGCTTACTTTAGATCAGTGTAATTTCTTTTCCAAGTTCGTGTCTTCCAGGACAGACATTACAATTTACTACCGGAACTAGCCGAGCATGATGGGAGTTCTTCAAAGATGGTGTTCTTTCATTATCTTTCTAATCAGCTTTGGGTAAAGTCGAGAACATTTAAAATGTCTCTTTATCAAGTTTCGATATTTGATACCCTGTATTCAGTATTGATTAAATAAAATTATGAACAGACGATATAATTTATTCAACAAAATGTTTTCACCAAAGATGTTTAGAGTTGAACTGAATAAAAGTTTCTACTTCTTTTATAGGCAATAAGAGGGCGTTATTTGGTCATTGTTCTCCACGATTTACTTTTGTCTCTATTATACCATATATTCATTTGAAATATGTAAGTAAGTTGGATTGAATTTTCAGGTTGCAAATTATTCTTAGTGTGCCGTGTCTCCTCAGGATATTATGTTTTTGTTATCTCTCCTAAACCTTATTCGGCCATATTTACTTAAGCTCGCTACGTAAGTTATGTGTTGTTTTCCTTGGTCGTCAGTCTGTCCTATGAGTATTCAAATTTTCAAACCATATTTCCGTATTATGTGTCCTAGAATTTTCAATTGTTTCTTCCTGATGGTAACTTTTAAAGTTTTTTTGCTTCCATATTTTTCTAAAACTTGGTCATGTTCTGTATATGTCATTTTCGGAATCCTTCCACGGAACAACTTCTTTCCTACGGGGTCTACGGGGAAATTTTGGTGGAGCCTACGGTCGGGATATCCTACAATAAACTTGGCCTTGTGCCCCATCCGACCGCATATGGCATTTAGTTAATATCTCATTGTCAGGAGACTGCCCATCAGCCGCCGCCATATAGGAGATCGATATTACATGAACGATCAGTGATATTTTTTAATGTGTTTTCTTATAAAACAGAACCAAAGCCACCGTTACATAATAACATGGGTAAATGTATATTAAAAATAAAACTATTAAATATAAAGAAATTATTATAATAAAAGCCATATATTATCTGTCAAATATTCAACAAATATAATTTTCGATTTGATATTTATTATATATTAAATATAAAGAATCAATGCAGTTTTTATAGGCTTTATTCATGCTTGATTTCTAGATTTGTAAAAATCAAGCTTGATATCATTTGTAAGGAAGAAGTTCTACGAAATATTTTTCCAATAAATACTACTTTGTGGAACAAATCTCACATGGAGGGATACATGATCCCTATAAGCTTAAACTCTTTACGTCTAGTCTCTATTTTGATATATACTCCTCGTCCTGGGTACGACGATAAAGTGCATAAAGCAACAAGGTCGCTGACCGGGAGGTTTTGAGGAGCGTGGAACCACCTCTTAATTGCTGTTGTTCCCAGGTTCATCCTGGTCAGGGATGGTTGCACTTGTTAGTGGGGGTCCCAGCTACGGTTAAATCGTTAACTCCAGACTGGGCTCAACGTACTATGAAAGTATAAACATTTTTATAGTAAAAAATACCATCAATACATTTTTATTTTGCATTTAAAAAAACAAAAACAAAAAAAAAACAAATCGTCATCAATAGATCTTTTCACAGGAAACTATTAATGCTCACAAGAACATTACATTTCGGCATAAAAATGACCCATGAGGAATTGATATGTCGCTAAAGAAACTTATATCCTTCTAATCCTCATCATCTGTAATTCGTTCAAATTCATATCGCAGAGTCAGTCAGTTAAGTGCCATACGTGATACACGCTTGGACGATCGTGTCTCTTTGGATTAATAACGGAAAATTTTCCGCAGTCGTTTGGCATTTCATTGTACGGTAGACTGGTTGCCATCTAGGACTATACGGCCCACATTGACCTGCTATTCTACACATAGCCGGAGGCAGAAGAGATTAATTCATACCATCCGAAAGGTATTTGCGCGTAAGTGAGTATAACAAACCTGAATGGAAATCGAAACAGGCTCATCGACATCCATTAGGCGACATCCTCGTATCACACACATCATTCAATAATGAATGAGGAGTCATTTTCCACCCAAGCACACAATACACAAAGAAGAAACGTTGAAAATCTATTGATAATCATTAGCTCTTTTCATGGTCGGTGTTCAGGCTAGCTTCAATATTTGCACCAGTCCATACACCTGAAGTTATAATCCATCTTGTCAAGAAAAAAAAAAGTCTATCCATCCCTATTTCTTTTGTGGTAACAAGGACGTTACACTGAGTTTCTTCCCAGAAATATTACGAACGAAATTTTGATTCAGCCATTGCTAAAATTTTAACCTCTTTATGTTTAGGGATAACTGTTCTATATTATTGTTGTAACCTAGAAAGCGTTACTAACTGAGGAATAACTAAAAATGGGGGTTGGAAATGAAATGGTAATCTTTATGACATCGACAAAATACAATACTCGCCAGCGGCGTGAAATAGTTAAACCACTGCCAGTGGTGAACTACTTAGAGTGCATATTATTCCCACTTACAATAATGTCCAGCATATGTATGAGGATTGGGATATACCCACTAGTGTTCATATGTACGATATATATTCCTATTTTCTTTCTTTCATTTCTTTCTTTCTTTCTTTTTACTTTGTTTGCTTCTTTCCTTCTTTCTGTTGTGACCTAGAAAAGGTCACTCAATGAGGAATAACCAAAACTTTGGTTGGGAATGAAATGGTAATCTTTATGACATCAATAGAATACGATACTCGCCAGCGGCGTGAAGTAGGTAAACCACTGCTAGTGGTGGACTACTTAGACAGCATATTACCCCAACTTAGAATAGTGCCAACGTATTTATGAAGATTGGGACATACCCATTAGTGTTGATAGGATGGTATATATCACTTATATATCCCCATAATATGATCAACTTTCCGTGTACAAAGGCCATACTCAGTAAACAATTACCTTATTAAACTTGAACCTTGTACTGGGTAAACAGTAGAAAAATGGTTCCTTTGATGTTTATTTCTCCCTAATTGCGTTTCGTGTGTCATATGTGTCAATATGAGGTCTTGTTAAATTTAAAACAAAATGACGGACAACTCTATACAGAAAATTATACATTCGAGCGATGGCTATCAGTAAATGAAATATAATTCAACCTACAAAAGCAAGATGTTCAGACTGAGTGAAAGTGGCGGATAGGAAGATTAACTACGGTTTTAGACGAAGATGACAAGACAAAGAAAACTGTTGTCTATAAAACTGACTATTTCGCGCAAAGGCAAAAAGAAGGAATGAAGTGGGCCTCGCCGAAGCACATAGATGTCGGCGATATCCCACTTCACTTATGCACTACTTCGCTCGCTTCTTTCAGTAACTTTTTACCTAAGAATAAAATCTGGTTTACTGCTATAACTTGTTTTGTTCTTCACTCGTGTATAACGATATGACCGAAAAGTAATTTTTAAGATACGTGCGTCTGACTGAAAGAAACTGCACCCTGTCAATGAACCTCGTGTCTGGGCTGAGCTGGACGGCAACATTAGTATAAGTGTAAAAGGCTTACGGCTATATCACGTTGACACAACGGTTCTCGTTCGACCACCAAAATTAAGCAATGTTGAACCTGGTCAGATGGATAACCGCTCGGGATTACTAGGTGCGATAATCTTGGATGTGCGTTTGGTGTAATTGATAAAGTCTCGCTATTGAAAAATCGGGGATCCGACGTTGTATTTCCAGTCGCGTTCATTATATTCATGGATATGCTAATACCTTTGGGAAAGGTATGAATCCATCTCTTCTCCTCCCAGCTATGGGTTAATTAGCAAGGCTTGTATCAGAAAATTATTATCATCTCTAAAAAACTTCATACAATCAAAAAATGTGTTAAGCCATAAAAAATGGTAATCTGTAAAAGACAAGTCAATCAAAAATTATCGGATTGCTTGTGATTACTATTTTTTCCTTAAGAGTTTGTAGAGGACCGTGTGGATTTGAGTGTTGTTGAATTAGAACACGTGCGTTTGATTTCCTGATAGAAAAAGGTCCAAACTAAAAGGTCAAATTGATTCCAACTGAAGATGTCATCATCATCTTGCGGCCTCAGCCGAGATTGAACTCACCAATACTTTGATTGGTGTAGTTCATAATCTTGTCAAATAGCTAAATGCTTGATGCTTCGCTAGGGTTATCAAGGGTGTTTTTATCATTACACCATCACTAAATGGATAGCCAAACAAGGCTCACAGAGACTCCATTCACCCTCCTCTAAGAGCAGGTTTGAATTCAGAGTTTTCCTTCTCCTAGACCAGTTACCATCCAAGGCTATAGAACCCAGTCTGTCCTGCTATTTACCCATAGCTAAAGGGACTAAAAAGAGGATTCACATTTTTCCCAAGGGTGTTAGCACCTAAGTGAATGTAATTGATTCGACTGGAATTCGAACTCGACTCTTCGATTCCTCTCTCTCTCTCTCTCTCTCTCTCTCTCTCTATATATATATATATATATATATATATATGTATGTATGCATAAACAAATATATGTATTAACAACAAATTACAAAGCACATAGACAGTTAATATTGTGTGTGTGTGAACATTTGTGTTTGTTCTTTGTTGAATGTTTGTACGTACGTGTATGCGTGTATAATGTTCGTAAAATCTCCACAAATGGAAAACGTTGCCGTTTGCGAGAGCTAACATTTTAGAGGTATTCGCTGAAATGAAGAAATGAAAAAAGAGAATTTACCTCACATCCACGCGAGGTGGGATGCGGCACGAAGCCTGAAGGAAAGAGAACGAGGCAACAATTTGCCCAGCATTTATAGTGTAGGGAGGGTGACCCTTAGTGACAAGTTCATCACTGGTCATAAGTTATCTATTTCGTTGACTTTGGAATATTTTTCTAATAATATCAGCTATCTCAGTTTCATTAGTTATCAGATTAAATTCTTGAAAACACTGATATGTAACATATACAGACGCTTTTGTCGCCTATCGTATCTCGTAGGGTCAAGACATTCGCCGAGATCTGTTCACTTTTTATTCGTTCAAGAAATTTTCAAAATTATATTTTTAGTTCGAAAATGTTTAACGTATGTCTGGCATTTCATGAAAGAACAAGAACAAAAATCGGTGTTATTCCGTTAAAAGTTGTGTAGGTCGAATAGAGACAAGTACTTTTGGGAAAAGCATAAACATCAAAGCACTGAAGTGACATAACACATACAAGGTGACTATACTAAAAACATTTTCACTAGCTGGTATATCAATGGTGTCATTGAATTGATATAAGTTAATACGAACATGAGAAATGTCGAGAGCATTTTCATACAGATAGAAAATGAATTCCTTAAATACAAAAAAATAGGAAGTAGCTAAAGTCAAAGATGTACCTCCTTACCGAACATTCAACCTTTAATTGAAGCGTTCCTGAGAGAATTACAAGTCCTACCTGCATTCATTCCTCTGGGGTACAATTTTAACAATGTTAAAAATGCAGATGGCACAGTATTTATGTCGGAAAAGAAAAGAAAAGAAAAGAACTCCCACTAAATGTGAAAAAAAAGCAGGAGGAAAGGACTAAACATCAAAAGAGAATGTATTTTTTCAGCAATGGAAAAAGAACCAACAACCAAAATACAAATTAGAGTTACCAACATGCAGTGAGTATAAACATTTAAATAACTAGGAAATGATTTGACATTGGACTGAATATGCTACAGTGAGCTCCGTCGACGTATTGGGATTGCAAAATCACCTTCCAAATGCAAAGCAATGTATTACGGAACAGAGAAGTTTTATAAAAAACAAAGAAAAGAAAAGTACTATGATTAAACTCGCATATGTCGATGGTATTTGACAGACATTTATACAAACTTTTTTTATTGTTTTGATAAAGTATTGGTTTCTTGATATGTTATAATGCAACACACCTATTCTATTTTTAATAGGTTCTCCCACCTATAATAAGTAGGATTAGTAGCAGTCGCTGGGTCGGCAGTGAGTTGGTCAGTCAGTCGATGTCGGACGACCGTTAGTCGGATATTAAAGTATCAGCGACCACAACTAGATTACTGCGTCATTACCTGTTATATCAAGTTCCAAACGTTTTGTACGTCGAACCTATTTTAGGACCGACTTAGTACAAATACAAGCCTCCACTGTGAAACCATTACATAATTTGGCGACGAGGGATTCGGATTCATACGGATGAAGAAAAACTTTTTTGTACTACATAATATGATAAAAACTCAGTTTTAAAGGCTTCACAGCAAAACTTATGTGTTTTGATTTGTCTGTTGAAGTAATAAAAATATAATATGTATTATTCTGCTTTCCCAGTTTAATACATGGTAGAAAATACTAAGCTTTTGTGTATATACATGTTTGTTCCAAGTATATTGTTAAATATAACAGACAACGAAAGTCTATTATGTTTGATCATGTGCCGTTCTAAGCTTTGTATAGTTGCTTTAATTTCGGGAGAAAATAAAGACAGAAGATGTCCATCATTAGAATATTTTTTTATTATGCTGTTCCTCGATCTAAACATTCGGCTCACATGATCCATCATTAGAGGGGTTATATGGACATTTCAAGAAAGATATTCACAGTCAACGACGATATTCTCTTATGTTTATATAGAAGTTTGCTATGCGACGATAACGGTTGCAGAAGAGCAGAGAGGTTGTAAATTTGTAATGCAGTTCTATGACATCGTACCACTTAGTGTACAAATAGAACGAACCTCTTTACTTGAGTTCTTGAAAAAAAAAGAAAGAAAACAGCAAATAAATTAAGAATCACATACAACGCAAAGATAAAATAATGACATAATCAAAATGTTAACGTCCCACACTATCAAATACAAAAGATTAAGAAAGAAAACCTGGTCAAGTTACTTGAGGACCCAATTCTCCAAAATTATTATCTTGAGAAAAAAAGACTGCATAAATTTCAACCGACCTGTTAGACTGGTTGCTCATTCAATGAAAAGGAATGTTACCTAAAAATGAATCGGCTAATGTTACCATTATTATAAAATCGTCTAATATTCATCTCATACAAAAGTTCAAAACTTTCTACCTCGAGGTTACGAACAACACCTCTCCACAAAAAAAGCAACATTCTTAAAGTAAAACTAATGTCATACACCAAAATTCTTGTCCCTTGGTTGAATGTGTCTTTGTCGATAATGAAAAATAAAACTAAAATATATTGACAATATGACAATAATTCTCCTGAGAAGGTCGTCTTGTCATTTCTCAGGGCAAAGTGTCATATATAAAAATATTTAACATGAATCTACAGCGTCTCTTCTAATTATTGTCAGGTATACGTATGTATATATGTATATATATATGTGCACACACAGAGACATACACACATATATATGTGTGTTTCAATGCGTACAAATACATATATATATATATATATATAATGTACTAATGTAACCATTACGTCGACATTGATGGTAATTGTTAGAATGTTTTAAGAGTGAAATACAATGGAACAAAGGTCTTGAAACAATTTATTGATATTCAATAAATTGAAGATGAAGACTCCACAACTAAATCAGAGGCCAATGGACCGTTTAATTAATCTGTTCCGTTTTTAGACCTTCAGTCGTTTCTATGATTCATTGATTAGTCCTAGTCTTATATAAATGGCTATGTGCTCAATATATTTTCATGTCAAAATGTTAGCTGTTTAACATAAAATTAAAATGGAAATATCTCTCAAAAGGAAATGACTCGCAATAGAACAACTACGATGGTGACGATAAAGCCTATTTCAAGACGAAGTTGAAGCAAGTCGATTACTTAATAGCGAAAGTTATCTGTGTACCTCACATGAAAAGCTTGAACAAATGAAACTCCAATTAAAGAAATGTGTGCATAAATGATACGGTTAATGAAACGGTTAATTTGGCAGAGGAATTATTTTTTCTAAACGCAGATAAATATTTTATGTGTAAAGTTTATTAAAATAAATAAATATGAATAGGGAATTGATGACTGATATTTTTACTCATTTAAGTTAATATCCCTTTTCGTAACGGAAATATATAGATAAATACACACTGCTAATTATTATATACTTTGATATAATTTACAGTATTTTCATTGTTTAATATATTGTCCTCATTTCTGTTGTCATATGTAAGTGTTCGTAATCCAGTCACTTGTGAGTACAATACCTGGCCAGAGTAGACATGAACAAATAACTTGGAGAGTTGAGTTAAAAGGAAATAACTTAAAATGAAATATCCGGAAGAGGCACGATACGTGGAACTAGAACAATCTACCCCAGTGGACGAAATAAAGGGTTCGGTTCGAAATTCCAATCACCTGAAGAAGGCCGGAGCGTACAATGGTCGAAACGTCGTGAATATCCGAACAAAGATGAGGACAATAGTCCGACAATCTAAATACTGTAAATGATTAAAATATCTCATCTCTGAAATATAGAAATAGTTTCATAATATGTTCACGGATTAAACAGATTGTCGCCACAAGGTGTAGACCTCAGTGCACACACGCACTCACTCTCTCTCTCTCTCTCACACACACACACACACACACACACACACACACACACACACACAAATGCACATACATAATAATTGTGTGTGTTTGTGTGTGTTGGTAAATAGATTAAACCATAGAATAAGTCTTTGAATTCAAATCCATTTTGAAATATATTCTATATTGACGAAATTATATGTTGATATTCTCATCATTAATATTTATATATTTCCAATTACTAAATATATATGAAGTTGAAAAACAATTATCCGAGGTGATATATGTTTATTTCAAATATAATCTCATTGAGTAGGGAATTTGAATCACATAGATTGAATAACATCTACAAAGGAAAACCAGATATTTGACGTCCAGATAAGGGTAAAAAACATCACCCTTTCTTTTCAATAATCAAAAGCTACCATGGGCTATAATTTAACATGAGCTATAATTTAACACTTCTAAATAGATGCATTTCATAATACAATAATTTCAATATACTTAGGTGATAATATTAATGTTTTTAAATGTATTTGTTTTAGAATCACATGTCACCTCAATTGGGGTTATATAGGTACTTCTTCTTCTTCTTCTTCTTCTTCTTACCAAAGACATTTAAAAAAATAAAAACTTACATTTCCACTAGTAATAATTACGCACAAATTTCGAACGCATTGGAAAATAAATCTAAATAAATTTATCGAAATTGTAGGCTTCAACAGATGAGATTGTGCTTCATAGATTCGATTGAATTTTTGTCCGTGTACTAAAAACTTTGACAGCAATAATTTTAGTTCAAGGTGTATTTTAATATGTCCATCGCCGCAAGATGAACGAAGATGTTTTTTCTAAAAAACGCTCGGTGGAAATTCTAAGTCACAACCAATGCCAATGAACATAGCAATTGAGTCTGGCACAAATTGGTTGATAAAAACCAATCCTGCTATTAGTATTGTTTATCGGCAAGACTTTACTTACCGACTATTTTCTGTTAGAAAAAATTATGAGCAGGGAGCCGGAAGGTAATTCCACAAGGGAGAACTGCTAGAAGGTGACTGTAAGCACGGAAATTACGGATATATCTAGCCAGGTCAACCGCAAATTGATGAGATCTCGATGCCAGTCTAGTACTAGGATAATATTTATAATGTTTACCGTGAAAGTATGTATAGAAAAGGTACATGGAGGCATTAAAACGTTGGTGGGTAAAGTAACTTAATCCGAGATGCCAGATATGGGCCAATAATATTGTTGATTCTTCTTTGGCTATTTCCTGAGGAAAACTAGCTATTATAATAACGTAGTGAACGTCTTATTAGTATTATTTATCAACCGGTCATAGATTACCGTCTATTTAGCGTTAGAAAGAATAACATGTATTAGACTTCCGGTTGCACACCGGCAGTAATATTAGCATTAGCGTAGCCATTGATAAACTAACACTGAATGCGAATATAGAGAGACGGGATACGCGACCGTAACAAAATATTTAATAAGGCAAATAACTTACATACATATATTAAAAAGATTTACATATGTCCCCAAACAAATGATTGTTCATATTGTCCCAAATGAACGAGGAGGTTTACAGAACGAAAACAAAGAAATAACATACCAACTTTATAGCCTTTGATAGTCCGCAGATAAGTGAATAGAAGTATCTTTTTTCTTTCGCTGGGCTGTGCACATGTTGACCAGATTCCACGTGTGTGGACGCCCTGGTGGTCATGAAGGTAAACATGCCGTTCCTCAAAAACAAAAACAAAAAAATGGAAGCAAAAAAGAAAAATGACAGAAGAGTTCTTCTCTCTAAAGCGTCCGAACTCCCATGAGTCAACCCAAGGGAAAACAACTGTGGTCTCCATACATAGGTATCCATAAGAAGTTCGAGACGGACTCTGACAGTGAATTTCTGAAAATTAACCAGACTGGTATATCAGTATAACTCTAACAAAACCTGAAACAACGTTAACATTTCGCAATATAACAAACCTTATCATCTCACCAATGATGATTCGAACATTCAACCGGTGTCTGATGATAAATCCAGTGACTTTCGAGCCAAATTGAATGATTTGGCTCATTCTTATGCTAGTTCTCCTATTTCTTTCTCTGAATCGAAATGGAGAAGTGAACACCATAAGGTTATTAGATCCCTTAAGAATAACTATTCTTTGGTCATTACGAAACCGGATAAGGGATCGGGTGTCGTCGTCATGGACCGTCATGACTACATTAAGAAAATGTTAAGTATATTGAATGATCCTTCCAAGTTTCAACGTCTTGGTTCCATTGACACTCATGTTTTTACGCTGACTTCGGAAATTCGATTTCAGAAACGTCTTGTCAAATGGGTAAAAAGTGGTGTTCTTTCTTCTGAAATGCCAGGTTATATAGCCTTAGATGGCAACTGGTCTACCGCAGAAAGAAATGAGAAATTACTGCGAGAATAATAAATCTGCCTCGTCAGTCATATATCGAAAGATACATGATCACCTAAGTGTGTATAATGCATGGTACATAATTGACTGATTGATTCTGTTATCATGTAATGACGGATTTTGTAATATTATTAACCCACTTTTATTTTAATAGTTCTCATGCAGAGCCAATCAAAGACAGGGTTACGAAATTAAGGAAGATAAAAAAACATTAATATTTATAAAGTTTTGCTTTGTACAAAATATTCCAAAGTCGGCCATTTGTCATAGTTATATTTCAAGTGTGGAGGGTCTGCTTTTCTTGTAAAGGTCAATTAATCAAAATAACATATAACACTTCCTCTTGAACACGGAAATCTAACATGGACGTAAAGCACACAGTTATTTCGGAAAACCTTACTGAAAGTCCATTTTTGTCATATATATATATATATTTGTCCTCAATCAATGTGTTCGGTGGCGTCAATTTTTTCGCGTGCGCTTTCGTGATTTGCATTGAACAGATTCCAGTTCTTTCTTCTTTTACATTGAAGCTGTGTAAAAAAAAATGTTTTATTCATGCGGTCAATCCGCAAGAAACGTCATCGAGACAAATAACAAATCTTCTGAACAATCAAATCCAACCTATCAGCTGAATCCTTAGCACATCTCCCGACAGGGGACGTTGAAACCGAAGTCGGACAGAAGCTTATGGAGATGGAATTATCAGAAAGAAACCCGACTCGATAATTACGACCGTCTAATTCATTAATATTCATCATCATATTTTGTAAAAAGGAGTAGTTTTTTTTTTCTTTCTATTTTTTTGTAACTCGGTCGGACGTCTCCAATGTTGATTCAAACAACTTTTTCATTCAAAAAAGTAACCAAATTTAGTTGTATTTGCAGCTAAAATGAGGAATTACTTTTTCCTGTTCTGAAGAAATTCTTCGTCTGTCTCGAGTATCTGAGTGAAGTCTTTTAAAATTAAAGCTATGTTTCTAGATCGTTTAAATATTCTGTATAATAAATATTCAAAACTGTGTGTGATTTTGCCTTTTAATGATAATGACACCAACTCAAATTATTCCCATCACTCGAAAGAAACACGAGGAGATACAAAGCAAAGTTGATTGAATTTACTCATCGCTATTCATTTACAACTGCTCATATTTCATTTGGCTTTTCCTTTATATATATATATATATATATATATATATAATATATGTGTGTGTGTGTGTGTGTGTGTGTGTGTGTGTGTGTGTATACATATATAATATAATACTTTATTTCACGAATTTTTTACATTCATAGGATCATCTTATCAGACGAAAGGAAAAAAGATACACCCCACAAATTAAATGGAAGATCACCAGGTCAATCTTAGACTCAAAACAAATTCCGGGACAGATGCAATGTATACGTACAGGAAAAGATCATTATGATTAAGTATAAAAATATATATGTGACCATTGTTCTTCAGAACTTCCTATACTTTGTAGCTGCTAGAAAGTTTTGTCTAGTTGCTATCACTTCTAGTCTTTGTTCTGACAACCAATGATACACGGTCGTTCGGTAGGTAATTCACTGATTTCTGTCTTGCATACTAGTATATCATTATTGATGATAAAATATTTAAATTGGAAATTTTTTTGATATTTATGTAGGTGTTAATACATGAAATTACCTGTGTATATCGGTATATGGGTACTTGTATGAGTGATTGCACATGCAAAAGAACGTATGTATATGTGGGATTTGCATGGGTGTTTATACAGTATATGACATAGCAAAATCTTTAATATTACCTAAAAATATTAACCTTAAGTAAATGCCATATTAACTTAATTAAATTTTAAGTAAAAGAGATTAGCCATCCAAAAACAGTCACAAGTTACATTTGTGAACAAATTTCAAACGGATAGAAAAGGGTAAAATATTTCAATTTAAATTAAATTATCAATTTAAAAATTTACCTCCATATTATAAAGAATTTTAAACTCACACACACACACACACACACACACACACACACACACACATATATATATATATATATGTATGTATATACAGGGTGTTTAAAAAAATTTGATATCCTTTGAGATGTAAATATCACAGAAAGTACATAATTAAGGCAAATGAAATTAAAAAGTATTAATGTTGAAGATCATAAGATTTATTCTTACAAATCTGAATGAGAAATTCAAAAGCCTGTGGATTATGTGAACGATTTCACAAATGTTCAATATGCGAACCGCCTGAGACACGGCATTTTTATACCTGTAAAGAAAAAGATTAAAGATTAAAGAACATAAAAATACAAATAAGAAAAACACAAAAACATAAAGACATAAAAACATAAAACAAACATTAAACATAAAGATGCTATTAAAATTTGAAGTCATTTGAAGGAGATCTAACAAAGTTTTTAGAGTGCGAAATGATATAAATTTTTTTGAAAAACCCTGTATATTTAAATATATATGTGTGTGTGTGTGTGTATACATATGTATATATATAAATATATAAATATATATATATATATATATATATATATATATATATATATATATATATATATATATATATGAGTTTATCCTCGTCTGGAAAAACATTAGTTGTTTTGGCTTGTAAATGAACAAACTAATACCCATAGAAAAATAAAGGACTAAAAAAGAAAGACCTATGAAGATGTAATTGAGGCGAAACTAATCGTCTTTAATCCAAGTTCAGTGTCCAAAGAAAAAAAAAATAACTTCAAACAATTTAAGAAAAAGTAACTACATAAAGTGCTCAATACACTTGTCAGCCTACCCTGACGATCCGCATAGGTGACACCTAGGTAGGATTGCCTGGTTCTTTAGGTTCATAGTCACACACAAATATATATATATATATATATATATATATATATATATATATGTGTGTGTGTGTGTGTGTGTGTGTGTGTGTGTGTGTGTAAGGAAAACATGTTAGTCTATTCCAGAAGAATTTCCAAAATAAACCCACCTGTTTTATCATTTGATCAGATATTAACGAACCATGTTGTGAACATTCTCAATATACACACATCTGTATATGGCAGTCATGTTACTTAAGTCTGAGCCAGTCTAAAAGAAGTAAGCACAATCTTTATCAGTTTCCATATTCAAACTTATGATTATCAGTGACCAGAAAATACACCTCAGATTATTATTGCTCGAATTTTGTTTTCTTTTTCTTATTTTTAATACATTGTGTCACCTGACCGATTCGATCAAGTTAAATATCTAATTCACGGCGTTTATTTGGTTCTTTCTTCCAACGAATATTACGAAAAAGGATAAATAGACACGTTTATTTTTGTGATAACGTGAAAGGGAGGAATGTAAAACCTTTAATAGGCAGTGATGTTGAAAATAAGAACTGGGGATATAGAGAAGCAGAAGATAGAAAACAAAATGGCCGATAAAATGGCTTCGTGACATATCGTGTCAAATACTAGTTCGTTTTTTTTTCTTTCTTTCCTTCACTCAATTCGAAAATTATTTCTTTAAAACATTTCTATTTTACTCTAGTTGATATTTCCATTTCTGAATTCAATTACAGAATCTTTTATTTTTCTTAGGTTTTAAATTTTTGACTTGCCATTCTAACGCCTAAATAGCTCGACGTGATAGAAACGTTAAAACAATAAAAAAAAAGGAATAACAGAAAGAAAGAAAACAAGGAATAAATATCTATCACAGACGTCTTTTTCTTTTAAATTCCGCAAAGGGAATTTATAATGTAGTCGTGTAATGAATGACCATGAAATTATTTGAGAGTTAATTCTTAAAACGTCACCAAAAATTTTAAATGACAAGAAAACACAAAAATAAAGAAAAAGAAATCACTATAAATTCAGTAATGCAAAAACAGGAAAAACTCGAAATAATAAAGCTTATCAATTGTTTTGTGTTTTGTGTGCTTACTGCTTGCGGTTTTTTTTCCCCAGCTAAATGAAAATTCATCTAATTTTCTTGCTTTCCTATCATCGAGATGTGACTCTTTGTTATTTATTCCTATTTGTTTTTATTTACTTATTTAAAAGTGTCTTCCAGTGACTTCATGCATAATTTGACGTCAACTGAAAAAAAAAACCGAAACAAAAACAAAACGAATAGATATAAAAATGAACTAAAAGGACATATGCTGCAATAGGTTTGTCTTTTGATAACGAACAAAATGAAGGTCGATGATTTCCTTTCCCGGGATTCGATGTCAACTCTTAATTGAAACAAGATTAATGTTCTTTCAATTATACATAATTATTCAAAGCTCCCAACACAAATCCCAAAGTCAGTACAATTAATATTCTTTATCTCTTTCTTTTTCTTTTTTTTCTTTCTTTCTCTTTTTGTTTTGCTTTCTTTCTTTTTTCTTTCTCTTTGTTTATTTTTCCTTTCTTTCTTTCTTCCTTTCTTTCTTTCTTTCTTTGTTTCTCTTATTTTTTTTCTTTCTTTCGCTTTCTTTCTTTCATTTTATTTTTCTATCATTCATTTTATTTTTCTTTCTTTCATTTCTTTCTTTTGTTCTCTTTCTTTCTTTCTCGCTTTCTTTTTCTTTCTTTCTTTCTTTCTTTCTTTCTTTCTTTCCCTTTTTCTTTCTTTCGCTTTCTTTCCTTTTTTCTTTATTTCTATTTCTTTCTTTTTCTTTCTTTCTTTCTCGTTTTATTTGTTTGTTTCTTTCTTTCTCGTTTGATTTTTCATTTTCTTTTTCTTTCTTTCATTTTCTTTTTCTTTCTTTCATTTCTTTTTTCTTTCTCTTCATTTCTTTCCTTCTTTTTCTTTCTTTCTTATTTTTCTTTCTCTATGTTTTTCTTTCTTTTTCTTTTCAATTTCGCTCTTTCTCGTTCTTTCTTTATTTCATTCTCTTTCTTTTTCTTTCTTTCTTTCTTTTTTCTTTGAGGTGAGCGTATATTTGAAAATCTGGAATTCACTCGTGAATTGAATATGGCTGCCATATCTTGTCTGGTGCTTCTCCTATTCATTCTTGACAAAATCCAAAGAATGATCTGTAATGTAATCGATCCTGACTTGGCACCTGGCCTTTAGTCACATTCTCACCGATGCAACGTGGCTTCAATCTCTCTTTTCTACAAACATTTTGATACAAGCTGACGAGCTTTTTCCCTAGTACCCCGATTAAACCATTTGAGCTCTGACCACCGCTTTCTGGTGTTTGTGAAAAATGATGTAATCCTTAGCCATCTGTTGAACAGCTGTAAAAAAAAAATGTCCTAATGCCCAACCACAAGTTGAACGGTGGGTAAACACTTGTAAATATTTTTATATATGCCGTGAAAATTTACATACAAATTATTTGCGAATTTAGACCCAGGTGCTCAGGAATGCAAGGCTCAAAGTGTTAAGCGTGCTACTAGATTTGTATCTAGTTCCTATCTGTGGAAATAGCAAAATGCAACCGCCACTCCTACTCCAACAGATTTTTTGCCTCGCACTTTCCGCTTGTAGAACGCTTTTCTGTTTACTTGCTTCCCTGAGAAATACAATTGTCAAATATTTAAATGCAACGTCAAATGCAATCTTCTGTCTTGTTGGATCCCGTTCATCTTTTGTGCTTTCGTCAACACTCTTTAATTTCAGTTTTTTTCCCCCATTTCCACTCTTTGTAACCCCATGTGTTCTAGTGGAGTTCCTGTCTTGTTTGGGATGAAACAATTAAAAACAAAATTCAAATAAAAAAATAGATAGCGTATAGTAAAGAAGTGTGATCTATTATATGAATGTAATGACTCTAGCTATATCCCTGGCTCTGGGCCCCCCAAAAAAAACTAATGCAGATCTTTTAAGGAGCGTGAAACGACGTCTTAATTCCCAGAACCACCATGAACAGGTGGTGCAGAACCTGTTCAGGTCCCAGCTATGGGCAAATAATGAACCCTCAATCTGCATCCTTTAATTCCAGTAAGGGGGTTCATTATTTGAAAATAAAAGTTTAAAAATACATTTTCTAATAAAGATTGTATCAGTAATTTAATTAGTAAATATATATATATATATATATATATATATATATATATATATATATATATATATATATATATATATATCGAGCAGTAGATTTTAATAGTAAAAACAAACAATACCGAAAGCTCTCAAAGAAATTAAATTTCGGCATTTGATATGCCGTAAAAAAAAAATCAAAACAAAACCTATCCATAAAAGCCCATCAAATATTTATTTAGAGAATGGTGTAATTACTGAAGGGATTTTTTATATGACATTTATTGCTATAAATATTATATTTAATAGGTACCCATGTTCGATATGATATCCCCATTTTTTATCATTTAACTCCAAGAAAGTCGATAATGCCTCTAGGATGAAAGGGGTTACCTTGAGTGAAACTAAATGAGAAAACTTTAGTGAGGAGAAAGGTTAATAAAAGAACAGGTAACAGAAGTTTACGATTGGAGTTATATTTAAATGTCTCGATTGTCGCTTACAAGAAAGTAAGAGATTTGTAGGCTATTCCATAGGCGAGAATTGCGAAAAAATATCACAGTAGAACATACGGTTGTATATATAACTAGTTCGACAGCAAAAAATGAAACCTAATTGCCAATCAAGTAGCGTGTTTACATTTTTGCTGTAGATGAACGAAGCAGTAAAACTATTAGTAGAAATAGTAAAGGGAAGACACGTCAAGACTGTGAGAAAATGACTTATGTAATCCTGCCTGATCTAACATGGCAACATAACAAATCCTATTTCTAGAGCCCGGATATGTTCCGGAGATCGAGATTTTCCAGGTGTATTTTTGAAAGTGCTGTCCGCACGAAATTTTCAAACCATTCTGATATCGATGTTCTATCCTGACCAGCATCATTCCAACGTAACATTGAAATGTACATGTGAAAGCAAGTCATGAGAAGGATTTGCAGTTACAGATTCAGTAATCTTGAAAAAAAAAAGGTTAAAGATCAAACACACGGTGTATGCCGGTCCAAGTCATGATTGTAACTACCCTGCAAGAGAATGGTATTGAACTAGCTAGATGAAGATACCATTGTTATTTGTCTAAATTCATTCGTGCCAAATAGATGACAGCTTAAAATATGGGAGGTACTTCTGCCGCACTTTGTAGTAATAAGAAAAATGACGGATATGTAATGCCTTCAGAAATTCCTGTTGATCATGGCCGATCCGCTTAACACATCGTTAGAGAGATGGAATTCTTCGCCAAAATTAGCAGTTATCGCATATATAAATGGATTCTCATGCTGTTTTTCAAACACAGGATTTCAATATAAAACTTAACAACTCGACTAACCGCAGAAATGATTTGATTATAGCAATAACATCTTGTGTAGAACCGGTCATACTTCTCGTATAAACTGCCTGGTGTATGCCGGTCCAATGGTGGTAACTGATGGTATCTGTCATAGAAATTTAAGACACTAATTAGATGAATAAACCGAGTAACAGAGAAAACCTCACGTCTACCACGAAGGTTCCAAACAGTTCTCTTCCGGTCTGAATACAGAATTTCTTTCTCCTAGACTGGATGACACACAAGGCAATTGAGCCCAATATTTTCTACTATTTAATCGACAAGCGGAGGAAAAAAGCCATCTTATTTTTAAGTGAACGAAACAGCACCAACCAAATTTGAACTCGGCAATTTCGCCTGCTGCGACGGTTGACCTAACAGCACATCTGTATTTATATAGGGTGTCTTAAGGAAATGAGAGAGACAGAGACAGAGAGTGAGTGAGTGAGTGAGTGAGTGAGTGAGTGAGTGAGTGAGTGAGTGAGTGAGTGAGTGGTGAGTGAGTGAGTGTGAGTGAGTGGGTGATTGATTGATTGAGTGAGTGAGTGTGAGTGAGTGAGTGAGTGAGTGAGTGAGTGAGTGAGTGAGTGAGTGAGAGTGAGAGAGAGAGTGAGAGAGAGAGAGAGGAGAAAAGAGACTGTTGATAATACAAAATGGCGGGCGGTCATCATTATTTGTCTGCTCAGATAGAATGTAAGAAAAAGGAAAATTTATAGCCCGGTTTAAGTAGTTCTTCCGAAAAGGATCACACTAAGCTAGAGATTTTTTTTTTTCTGAACAATAAAAGTAATAAAATTATTATAATTGCAAAAACTAAGAAAACAAAACAGAGATGGTGCGCAAATAAGCATACCCCCCCTAGTGAAATCGTGATTTCAAACAGAGGCAGCAAAGTAACACCAACGGTAATCTACCGACTGTAAACACCCCTGCAGTTGTTTATTAAATACGACGGATGTTCTGGAATTAGATTTTTTTTCCACCATCTTAAAACCGGTGGATATTTTGTTGAGTCTGAACTGTCAGCTGCATACAATCGTATTCAATACAATTTTCGCATTTAGATGTGATACAGTAGGGAAATGAATGACAAGACGAAAAAATACATCCTTCGAAATCGTTAATATAAAATTAAATAAAAAAAATATCTGTAAAGATAATACAAATAAAAGAAAATACAAGAGGGAAACTTTTATTTATACCAGTTCGTTTCGTTCTTTGACAAACTTTATCAAGGCAAGTGTGGATATTTTATTTGGTAAACTATATTTTACACTGAAGTAACGTGAAGAAAAATAACTTTTGATTAAGAACTGTATAAAATATGAAAAAAGCTTATTGTGTATGTCAGATTTAAAGTATGGAAGACACTATGTGACTTAATTTTTCGTCATATTAAACGAATGTGTGATGTGGTTATTTTTTTTTTATATGTAACTTGTAAGACAGGTGAAAATTTCACGGTGTTCCTATTTTAATATTCTGATGAATCTTAATTCTTTAGTTGATAAATAAATAAAGCTCATAGCGTGTTCTAAGACAATGAAATATCCGTACAATGTGGTTGGCGTCTCGTCTGCAGTCACTTTCTCACAGACGCGCCGTCGCCTCCCTCTGTCTGTTCTACAAATACTTTCATGGAAATTGCTCTGAGGAGCTGCATTCGCTGGTTCCCAGACATCATGAGTTCCAGCGCCATCCGAGGCTGGCATCTCGCTCTCACCCCTTCACTGTCGAAACTCCTAAATGTAGCCGTCTCTTCTACTCTAATAGCTTCATGTCTCGCACCTCTCGCCTGTGGAACTCCCTTCCCTATTCCTGTTTCCCTGTGAGCTATAATCTCCAGCTATTCAAGTGTAATGTCAATCGACATCTCCAGTTTCCTTGATCTATCCACTACCCTCATCCTTTCTTCTATCACTCCTATCTGATCTTGCTCTAAACTTTCTGTAACCCCTTGCGTCCTAGTGGCTTCCCGCCTTGCTTGGGTTGAAATGCTTAAAAAAAATTATACATATTACCCTATCAAATCGTTAAATATTTTAGCTTAACAACTTTAAGTAAATATTACAGTAACAGCCATATATTTGAACGCTGGTCATTTATTTATGAAGTGGGTACAAGCGAAAAGGTTTGACAACTGAACACTTCTATACTTCCGTCTCTCTTTTTTATTTAATTCATTTTCGTACTGAAACCAAGCAGTAACGTTCTCCTTCTTTCCATGTGATCAAAACGGAATAGTCTATTATTATTTATCAGATGATATTGATTATTTCTATCTTCCGTTTCTTTCTTTTGAGCCAAATCCCCGTCTTCAGAATATTTCTTTTCAAAACAATTTGCGTCTGAAAATGAGGCTTTTTTCGAGGTCTTCAGGATCTCCCGGCTTTTGAATAATATCAAAGTGTAGTATGTGTTCATAATATGTTAATATGATTTTCTGTCACACTTCACTTCTCTCTTGCCTTCTTTCTTAGTTTTATTTCCTCACTGAAAGAAGGTAGTGTTTTTTTCTCTTGTTTCCACTCAATCAAAAGGAATAGTTCTTTATTCATGAAGTATTGGCAAGTCGTAACAGTCATGTTAACTAACTATATATTTGTTTTCTTTTTATTTATTAATGAACATATAAATAGGTAGATAAGAATTAAAATAGGTTGCAATGTTTCCTTTAGCTGGTGAGATCGCAACTTTCATATAAACACCACGCATGGTGCCAAATTCCTCATAAATATCTAAACTGCCAGTTTTATGCAACCACATTCTCAGAACTATTAGTATTGATTGTTTAATTCGTTTTTGACGGCTTATCAACCTTTTTCAGGTTATTTAAGCAAATAAAAATTTACATTGTATTTTTCTATTTTGGAGGGAAGTTATAAGAATTTAGTAATACGCATTTTAATTTTTAATCCATAGCTCGGGGGGAGATGTGAACTCATACATTTCCCTAACGGTATATGCATGTAAGTGATTATAACGAATCATCAGTTGGATCTCGAATTTCAGATTATCCATACCGGGAAAATTACACCACTCGAACATGGAAGCTTACAGCACCAGATACTCCCAAACAGTCACCTATCTAGGTTCTGACCAGGCTAAATGATGCTTAACTTTGATGACCGTATGTGAAATAGTGTTTCAACATCATGTGGTCGTATGCCTAGATCACTGCTTAAAAAACGCTCCGAGCGAAAATAGTTCTGAAAGAGGAGCATCCATCTTCGATCCTTGCAGAACGACACATGCCACTGTTCTGGTAGTGTCCTCCTCTAAAGATTCTATGTTGGACTCTTTCGCCTACTATAAGATTAGTAGGAGAGAAAGCTTTGGGGGAACAGTCGACCAGATTGTTCAACTGTCGAACTCTCTTCCTCGGCAGCGAGGAACCTGGACGAAACTGCCGACTGGCGAAGTTTCGTCCGTGGAGATAGACAGACCCTGAACCCGTTTATACAGGTTCTAAGGGAATATTTTTGCCGAGCTTACGGTAAACTCGGCCTTGTGTCACATACATCTCTCGTGGTGGGGGCTGTTTAATATAAACAGTCGAATAGATTGTTCTACCGAAGCTGTGACTTTTCGCAGCTGCTGTCTAAAAGAACCCGGACGAGGCTGTACCGAAGAGTTTCGTCAAGGGAAGTAGACAGGCCCGAAACCGCTTATCCGGGTTCTACGGGAATATTTTTGTCCGAGCCTACAAGCTCGGAGAACCAAGTGTAAACCAGGCCTTGTGTCATATGCATCCCTCGTTTCTGTTAAATATTAACAGTCGAATAGATTGAACGCTGGGTCAATCGACACACACTCACTGGTCGTGTAATACACTTCTGTTGTACTTACGGTTTAATATATGATATATCTATAACACTTGTTCTGCTATTTCTTTCGTCATTTACTTGGTCACAACATCCACAAAAAATGACAGAAACCACATCGCTTCAAGATTTTCAACAGAAGCAGCAACATAAGATAATAGCACAAAGAAAATCTCTGCTCCGGAATGAAACCGACATGAGCATCCATCTTAAGCCACCATAAAAATTCAGTATATGAAATAAGTAAATTTCCGATACATCGTTTTATGTATCAGTTACAAGTATGTTAGAATAAGCGATAATCAATTTTAGAACAATAGTAGCAGTAGAGCCCGGCGTTGCCCGGGGGTGTAACAGCAAGAGATAGATTAGTATCGACCATCATTAAAGACTGAAAAATAAAATTGACAAAGATTATTGTTTAAGGTTGACGGACATGCATGTCTTAATTAGTTTTTGTTTTTTGTTTTTTTGATGTTTTTTTTACGAATTGGTCAAACCCAAACAAAAACATTGTTTTCAATCGTTATGAGTCTATCGATTGAATAAACTTTTATTATAAACAATTGTCTTGTAAATGGAATTTTTAAAGCATACTGAATGTAAAAATAAAGAAAAAGTTTGAAAGACAATAAGAAACACTAGCTGCCAAAAAAAAGTGAAGTTTTGTTGAAATCGGTTGAAAAATGTAGGAAATCCGATCCCATATATAAACGAACACACACTCACACAAACAACCTGGGTTTTATATAAGTATAACTCGATATGTGTTGTCCCCCTTTCATTCTGGTGACAGAATCGTGTTTTATCGTGTTTTCAAATTGATTTCGTGTAAAAACAATTGTGTTTTTCCAATTTTTGGCGCTGTCAGAACCACCGCAAGGTAATTTTACGCAGTCCTGTGAAATTTTGTTGAAATCGGTTGAAAAATGTAGGAAATCCGATCCAATATATAAACGTACAGACACACACACACACACACACACACACACACAATCTGCGTTTTATAATAAGTAAGATTCCCTGAGCCAAAGCAAACGTTGGTTGCACTAGCCACTCTCCGACCACCGATCCCTCTCTCTAGTGCACTGAGAGGGTGCAGCCTCGGGCATCTGTTCCTCAGGGCTGGGCACCTCACAGTATGTTCTTCCTCAGTTGCGCCACTGTCCTCTGACGAAGTCGCTACTGTGTCGCAGTCTACCCGAAGACCGAGACGCAAATGAGATGTGATAAAACCTTGCTCGACCTGTGCCAGGTAATTCATGTATGTGAATATACTGAATGTAATTTATTAATTAATTTTAATTGCCGAAATTTTCTTATCTCTGTAAATAGTAATTACTAGTTGGTGAAATGAAACTTGATGGGAAGTGGGTAAAAACGGAAAACATAATTATCTTCTAAGTATCCGATGAAGGTGTCCACTCAAAAAAAAAAAATGAAAAAAAGAAAAAAAAATACCCGTAAACAGCTTAAATAGATTTCGCACCGTTGTGATAACGGGGTACATTTATAGAAGTCAGAAGCATTTTTTAGAGGGTGTATCAGAGTCTGATCAGCTCTGACGGGGTTCGATTTGGTGAGGTCAGTATGATGTTTGAAAGACCCGAAACTGCCCAATGATCCAATTCCAGAACATCACTGACGACGCCCTCTAGCGCTAAAAAGAGCGTATATTCAAAGCAATGAAGTGTATGTCGCCAACCCGTTTCAGAAATAATTGAACTGTTAGTTGTATACAAAGCTTTCTTAGATCAATTGTTAATAAGAGTATCCAGAAGAGTAACCATGTATCTCTTAGAGAGGACCATACTTCTTAGAAACTTATGGACTGGCTCAACAGAAGCACATACAAAGAACTGTATAGAATAATCAAAAACAGCAGCAACTACATTGGATATCACATGCAACTCGAAGAGAGAATATGAGATAATCAAGATTCTGACCTTCCATACTGTTTAGAAGAAAAGCTTAGGAAGGTGGCCCAAACAATATTGGAAAGAGTGATAACAGTTAAAAAGACTTGATAAACCTATATCCCCGAAAAACCTTCTTTAATTGTATATATTGTAGCAGTAGATAACAATAACTAGCGAAAGTTCATTAAAATATCTAAAAAAGACGCAATAGTACCTCAGCAAGAAAACCAAAACAGTTTGCTACAGAAACGTTGTCTAGATATTCAATTTTTGTTTTTTATTTCATGGTCTAAATGTTTTATTACACTATGAGAATTTTCGAAAAATTAAACTTACTTTTTTATCTGTTTGAAACAGAAAAACAGATTACGAAAATAAACTGTAAGTGGAAAAGTTAAATTAAATTTTAAAAAAATATATAGGATGACCAATATAAAAGGGAACTTTTTAACAATCTAATAAAACCAAGAGTGATGGAAGAAAAATATTTTATTCATAGTAATTGAAACCTTGGAATATGCCATTTAAGAAACATTGACGGAATTTTCATTTTTTTTTTAAAGTTACGTCCTGCAGATGTCGTCCTCCTGTACGAATGCATTCTTGAAATCTGCTGTTGAGATTCCTCATTGACTGCTGCAACATTCCAGCTGGGATAATGTGAATTATTATGAGTTATAGAGTGTTGTGATATCAGATGTCAACAGGATGTTATAGATATAGTTTTGACAATTATCAGCTGAGAGTGGTGGACCTCATAAGAAAATTATGTTAAACGACCCTGACAAAGGAGGTCAGATGAGTGCAGCGAACTTGATTAATTACTTATTTTAGACGAAATCCGACAGGACAGAGAACGCTATTTTCACTGTATGACGCCGGTTCCCAGCCACCTAGAAACGTTAAAAAGAAGGCACAGGTCGATTAGACCGTTAGGTCCCTCACCTCACTTCACTCTTCCTCGCTCGTTATAACAGAATAAAATTTGCTGACTGCTACAATCACGTCTCATGATTTTATTTCGTGAATAACGAACCGGTCAAAGAGTTATTCTCCAGATATTGAACCACGAGCATTTGACTGAAAAAAGCTGCACCCTGAGAACAAAGCTTGTGTCTGGTCTGAGTTGCAATGCTACATGATGGCGTGAGTTAATGAATTACAGAGCGAGGAAGATAGGGAGAAATTTATTAACAACCGTGTGATTGAGAGGAAGAGTCATTGGTTGATCGATAAAATAAGGATAAGAGAGTAGATTAAAGAAAAAACTGAGTGAGAGGTAGCAACAAGGAAAGAGTTATTAATTAAAGAGAGGGCTGAGTAGGAAAGACATAATAATAATTTTATGAAGGTGTTAATTAAAGAGAGAGTGGTTGAATGAAAGCGATAAGGAAATATTGTTTATTGAAAGAGACCGTCCATAAACAATGATCCAGTGGGAGGAGACAAGGAGAGAGTTTTATTGTAATGACAGTTATGAGAATAAAGCAAATATATAACGTTTAATCATTAACTTGATATTGTAATATCGAGGAAAAATCTCATGAATATGTTCCACAATGCAGCAGTTCTTTGGAGGAAAATGTCAGTGGAACTTTTCCTTTAAATTAAGAATGCCTAGGGAATTGAAGACATTCAGTTACTTCGAGTGGTATAATCATAAAGAATATCAGTACCTCTTATTGATTTAATCCAGTACACGCTAATTCCACAGTTTCAAAATCATGTCTCAAAATTCAGCGCTATTTTGTAGCATCAACAGGAAGTCAGAGACCATCTTATATCGGTTCGAGAACCATAATGTTTTTTTTGTGATCATGCCTAAAACTTTCATCGTAAGAGCAATATGAATGTCCTCTGAAGAATTCCTAATAAATATTTACAGCATTAATTCCTGGCTTCGAAATGGAAAACTGTTTTTTTTTTTCTAAAATCTCAATAAAATTAGATGCATTCATCAAATTATGAAAATCTTCGACTGAGCAAATATTACTGTAAGTGGATTATATAAAACATCACTAGATTATTAATTTATTTTGCAACACAAAATACACTCAATAAAGGACTGGAAAGACTCTCAAGGTAGAGTGCTACTGTTAATGAACGATTTGTGTGATATGAATGAAATTTTGTTTAAATTCATATCAATTACTTATGGGTCATTTAATGGGGAAATTTAATATTCGTGGCAGCTTGGGTAATGTTTTATTTACAAAGATATATTACTGATAATTTTATTTTTTATTGTTAAAAGATTTATTTCTAGTATTTTTTTTATCATGAAAAGTATTGCTGTGTTATTTTTATTATGAAAAATATATTTTCATACTTTCACAGAATTTTGACCCAAGTATTTTTTTTTGGGGGGGGTGTTCATTGACTGGGATTATAACCATTGCTACTACTCTGTGTGGAAACACTAGCAACTGAGAGGTCGTTCCACGCTTCTCAAAAACCACAGGATCAGTTCCTTGCTACTGGATTTAATTTATCGTCTTGCCCAGGACACAAGAATAAACGTGGAAATGGCAGAATGATTATGAGCATACGAAAACAACTGATGATCGACTGATTGGATGACCTCTGGAAAAGTCTACTCCAAAATTTAACAATCTTAAGAAAAAACAACTTGAGTTTTCTAAAAAGATATTCTGTAATATCTTTAGGAAGCCAATAAAATATGTTTGTACAATTTTTTGATAATGTATATGTATAAGCATTTATTTTTTTAAAAACTCGTACTAAAATACAAAGCAAAAAAACTTACACACAACAAAAAAAAATATGAAGAAACCCAAATTTACCTCTCCCATTGAAACCATGTATGTATTTTCTAACAATGACACTGATCTGATTTTTTTTTTTTTATCTGCATGGAAACAGTTTTATATGAAAAAAAAAAATCCATGGCAAAAAAAAAATGTGTGCTTAGTTTCTGAATTATCCTCAAGAAATAGCCACGTATCTGCAGGGGTACTTCTGTTGATTCCAACACAACAGTACGACAAATTAAAAGAGGAGTTCATACTCTGTACTTTTACTATCTGATGGGAGATGTGGATAACAATCTGAATAATGTAAATGATGCAAGTAACCAGACTCTGTCATCTCAGAGATATAGTCAGATACTGGAGGCATCGCTCCTGGAACTAGAATAATCTACCCCCGGTGGAGGAAATAAATGGTTCGGTTCGAAATTACAATCACCTGAAAAAGGCTGGGACGTACAATGGCCGAAACGTTTTTAATATTTAATGAAGATGAGGATAACAGTCCGAATAATGTAAGTAATGCAAGTAACCATAATACCACATCTCAGATAGAGGACCCTGAAATGAAGAAGAAAACCATTACAATGCCTTTTAATCATTGTGAATTTTTTCGTTTACTTTTTGGACTACAGAATGCAGCCCAACAAATTATCAATCAAGTTCTCCATGGAGTGGTTCAATTTTTCTACATCAATGACATACTTATTACCAATATTTTACCAGAAAACATAACCGGCATTTCCAAGATATTTTGGAAAGATATTTTGCATTGTCTAAAGTTGGCATTTAGGTCTTAAGTTTGATAAAAATGGTATCAAAAAATGACTTAAAGTGCGAATAT
Source organism: Acanthosepion pharaonis (assembly GCA_903632075.3). NCBI lineage: Eukaryota > Metazoa > Mollusca > Cephalopoda > Sepiida > Sepiidae > Acanthosepion > Acanthosepion pharaonis. Next base: position 940,169 of record CAHIKZ030004925.1, on the reverse strand, counting down.
ATTCACCGTTTCCGGGTTCCCAATATTTTTTTTAAAAATTACTCCAATACCTTGGAATGGTGAATTTGTAGGAAATTTGTCCCCAATTTTGCGAAAGTAATTTCTACATTGACAGATATTCTTCAAGGACAAAAGAAAAAAAAGAACTGTGTTATAAATCTCTTTGAAGAACAGTTGTCAGCTTTTAATCTGGCAAAGGAAAATTTAGACAGTGTTAGTAACCTCACTTTTCCCAATCAGAGTTATTTGTGGTAGTAGAATCCTCGTGTTTTGACAATGGAGCAGTCTTGCAACAACGCTAATCAGATGAATGGTTAGCATTTTCTAACAGAAAAATAGCAATACAACACTTTTAGACGAGAGTTAATGGCAGTGTACTATGCCATCCGTCACTTCCGACATTTCTTGGAAAGTAGGTCTTTTCACGTGCTCACAGAACATAAACCTTACATCGAAGTACTCAAGTCGAAATCGGATACATATTGTCCTTGGGAACTTAGGGACTTCGGTTTCATCATCCAATTTACAACTAATATTCAACATACCAAATGTGCTGCAAACATTCTAGCAGACACACTCTTCAGGTATATTTCTACAATTAATATAAATCCAGTCATTGATTTTTAAGCTATTGTAACATTCCAAAATGTTGAAGATTGAAAACCTCTTATGGAGGACAATAATTATTCATTATAAATGGTAGATTGGTTTGGCTTGTTTTGTTTTACGGCATATCAACCTCAATGTGTTATTCAATGCCGACAAGATTTTTATTGCTTGTAATCTTCACTTTCCAAAAATATATTTATTTCCAAAAATATATTTATTTCCAAAAATATAATTCCCTTTCAAAAAATAAAATTATGTCTAAAAATATTATTTATTCTGGTAATATGTTTTTTTTTTAAATTATTGCTGGTAATATATTTTTTTTTCCGAAAGTGTATTGCTGGTAATAGTTTTTTTTCAAAATATATATTGCTGGTAATATTTTATCTTTCAAAAATTTATTGCTGGTAATAATTTTCCAAAAAAATGTATTGCTGGTACAAAAACCTATTTTTAAACATTCATATTTTTTACCCCACTTTCACGGTTCATTATTCCCCATAGTTGGGAACCTAACAGGTACTACTCCCCCGTGTCATGGCGGACCTGAGAACACCAGCAATTAAGAGATGGCTCCACGCTCCTCAAGAACTTGCTGTTGAATGTATTTGATCATCTTACCCATGGCGTAGGTAGAGTTTATTGTCATACCCAGCGCGGAATATAAATGAAGTAAATATATATCCCCCAAGTGAAACTTTCAATTTATAGTTTACATTTCTACATGAAATTTTTGACATTTTATTCCGAAAACTCTCCGTAGAAAATTATTTGCCACTTGGCACTCGATATCACACCCACGTCTAAAAAGCCACCTGCGTGTTAGTTAGTGACAATTATATCTGTCACCGAATCAACAAGGCTATGAGAGATTGGACACGTCATTGAGTTCGATGTCAAAACCAAAACTATTGAGACACACTGAATCTGCCTCTACATATCCCCTTTCTTGATACTCGATTTGACCATGCCATTTTGGACAACATCGGGCCATACCCTCGCTGTCATGAATATTACTATCTTCCCACCTGATTTTGATCGATTAACCCGCTAGTCTTAAATGGTTCTCCTTACTGATGTCAGTGCGAAATCAATTGCACAGGTTTTCAAAACTAGTTGAGTCATTAGATTTGGAGTCCCCACTACCATCACCATGGATACCGGAACACAATTTAAATCTTTACATTTCGCTTCCCTAACAAACCTACTTGGTACAACCTGATTTGGAAAAATACTTACAAGGCTTAAGATGAGCGCATGATAGAACGTTTTCATCGTTCCCTAAAAGAATCCCTGAAAAGAGCACTGAATTATAATTCTTAGCTTCAGAATACTACATTCATAAGGTTAGGGCTATGAAGACCTATAAAATCTGATTCACATTTCTGTAGCCGAACTTCTATATGACATAAATTTAAATATCTCAGGAGAGAAAATAATCAATACCAATGAACCATTCTTGAATCCTGCTCCATGTGTTGAGATTGAAGATTCCTCAAGTAGCTTAGTTTCTTTGGTTTGTTTTACGGCATATCAACTTCAATGGGTTATTCAATCCCGACAACTTTTTTTCCTGGTAATATTTTGTTTTGTCATATATTTATTTCTGGTAATATTTTTCCCTCAAAAATGTATAGCTGGTAATATTTAAACAATGTATTCTTGGTAATATGTTTTTTTAAAAGCGTATGCTGGTAATATTCTTTCATAAATATTTCTGGTATTAAAACCTATTTTACACTTTCATCATATTTTTTACTTTAGTTTCGAGGTTAACTAATGGCCCATAGCTGGGACCCTAACAGGTGCTACACACCCTGTGTCAGGGTGGAACTGGGAACATGAGCAATTAAGAAGTGGTTCTACACTCCTCAAAACCTCTTGATCAGAGGCGTTGCTGCCGCAAGTAGTTTTTCGTTTTACCCTGGACGCGAATGTAGTTTATCGTCATACTCAGGACGGATTCCTCATGTAACATCTCCGTCTCTTACACAATCAAACCATGTAACATGTGACAGAATCACTCAAAATCTGCAAATTTTTGATAAAAAAAGTCAATGCAAACAAACATACCATGCAGCCAGCTTACTCAGGTCCTTACAAGCTAGTAAAACATACAGAGAAACGGTTGTGATTAATAATATTCTAGAGAATATTTCTATTTACCGACTAAAATCGGCACATTTAGAAAATATTGGTTGTCATTCATTGGAAACGACGAAGAAATCATAACCAAGAACTCCAAAGAATGGTCGTCATATCAGATGACCTAAGAAATTATGTTCTTACCTAGCATAAAAATTCTATTTCTTGAGACTGTTACACAACTATCTCGCTTGGAGATATTAAAGACATTAAAGATAGTAGCAGTAGCATCTCTAAATAAAACCTATATACATAGCTTGGGAAGGAAATATATTCATACCATTCCCAATGGTAATTGTACGTAACGGAATGCAACTAACCTTACAGGAATTCGAACTCCGCTCCCCGATTTTTTTTTCTGGGTGTCTAGCTATTACACTGCAGGCCTACCCAGTTACTTTGCATTTGAAATCTACTTTTGTGACGAAATTAACGCGGGTTAGATATAATATGTAGACATGATTGAATCTCTTTAATTATGGTATTGCCTACTTCTTTATCGCGCAGGCTCCAACTGACTGAAATTCTCATTGAAATAACTACTGATTTATGCTATATTAATTAAAATTGTTTTCAATATTCATTAATTTCTGGTTGGGGTGTACGGATTTGGAAAACAATCGAGCCTACACCAACAATTCTCATCAAGAGCTATATATTCGCCAGACATTCGCTCCATTGGAGCGAATGTCTGGCCTTATGGCCGATTATCTAATGCCGCTTTACATTTCTGAAAAAGTAACTTCATAATCTACGCATGGTCAGAGTATTGATCAAGAAAGAGTTTTCATGTACTGCTTCAACACAATGTATACAGTTAACTTTCGTAAATATAACTGTAAGATTTTACGGCTTTTTTCCAATTTTATTAATATTCTGAATTTTGCATTCACCGCACTTGATTCTTTAAAACTTTTTTTTCTGTCTGCTCGATCCATTTAACTTTCATCAGTTCCCTGGCAATTTTAATTGTCGTGAGAGCTGAAGTAAAAAACTTTGATTACTTCGGTCATTCAGTATGATTGGCGGCTGTCACCACTTCACCAAGCTATTGATCGACAGCCGAAGACCAAGGAATAACGTATGGATCGTCCTAGGCTGAAAGGGTTTGAAAGACAATAAGAAACACTAGCTGCCAAAAAAAAGTGAAGTTTTGTTGAAATCGGTTGAAAAATGTAGAAATCCGATCCCATATATAAACGAACACACACTCACACAAACAACCTGGGTTTTATATAAGTATAACTCGATATGTGTTGTCCCCCTTTCATTCTGGTGACAGAATCGTGTTTTATCGTGTTTTCAAATTGATTTCGTGTAAAAACAATTGTGTTTTTCCAATTTTGGGCGCTGTCAGAACCACCGCAAGGTAATTTTACGCAGTCCTGTGAAATTTTGTTGAAATCGGTTGAAAAATGTAGGAAATCCGATCCAATATATAAACGTACAGACACACACACACACACACACACACACACACACAATCTGCGTTTTATAATAAGTAAGATTCCCTGAGCCAAAGCAAACGTTGGTTGCACTAGCCACTCTCCGACCACCGATCCCTCTCTCTAGTGCACTGAGAGGGTGCAGCCTCGGGCATCTGTTCCTCAGGGCTGGGCACCTCACAGTATGTTCTTCCTCAGTTGCGCCACTGTCCTCTGACGAAGTCGCTACTGTGTCGCAGTCTACCCGAAGACCGAGACGCAAATGAGATGTGATAAAACCTTGCTCGACCTGTGCCAGGTAATTCATGTATGTGAATATACTGAATGTAATTTATTAATTAATTTTAATTGCCGAAATTTTCTTATCTCTGTAAATAGTAATTACTAGTTGGTGAAATGAAACTTGATGGGAAGTGGGTAAAAACGGAAAACATAATTATCTTCTAAGTATCCGATGAAGGGGTGTCCACTCAAAAAAAAAAAAAATGAAAAAAAGAAAAAAAAATACCCGTAAACAGCTTAAATAGATTTCGCACCGTTGTGATAACGGGGTACATTTATAGAAGTCAGAAGCATTTTTTAGAGGGTGTATCAGAGTCTGATCAGCTCTGACGGGGTTCGATTTGGTGAGGTCAGTATGATGTTTGAAAGACCCGAAACTGCCCAATGATCCAATTCCAGAACATCACTGACGACGCCCTCTAGCGCTAAAAAGAGCGTATATTCAAAGCAATGAAGTGTATGTCGCCAACCCGTTTCAGAAATAATTGAACTGTTAGTTGTATACAAAGCTTTCTTAGATCAATTGTTAATAAGAGTATCCAGAAGAGTAACCATGTATCTCTTAGAGAGGACCATACTTCTTAGAAACTTATGGACTGGCTCAACAGAAGCACATACAAAGAACTGTATAGAATAATCAAAAACAGCAGCAACTACATTGGATATCACATGCAACTCGAAGAGAGAATAATGAGATAATCAAGATTCTGACCTTCCATACTGTTTAGAAGAAAAGCTTAGGAAGGTGGCCCAAACAATATTGGAAAGAGTGATAACAGTTAAAAGACTTGATAAACCTATATCCCCGAAAACCTTCTTTAATTGTATATATTGTAGCAGTAGATAACAATAACTAGCGAAAGTTCATTAAAATATCTAAAAAAGACGCAATAGTACCTCAGCAAGAAAACCAAAACAGTTTGCTACAGAAACGTTGTCTAGATATTCAATTTTTGTTTTTTATTTCATGGTCTAAATGTTTTATTACACTATGAGAATTTTCGAAAAATTAAACTTACTTTTTTATCTGTTTGAAACAGAAAAACAGATTACGAAAATAAACTGTAAGTGGAAAAGTTAAATTAAATTTTAAAAAATATATAGGATGACCAATATAAAAGGGAACTTTTTAACAATCTAATAAAACCAAGAGTGATGGAAGAAAAATATTTTATTCATAGTAATTGAAACCTTGGAATATGCCATTTAAGAAACATTGACGGAATTTTCATTTTTTTTAAAAGTTACGTCCTGCAGATGTCGTCCTCCTGTACGAATGCATTCTTGAAATCTGCTGTTGAGATTCCTCATTGACTGCTGCAACATTCCAGCTGGGATAATGTGAATTATTATGAGTTATAGAGTGTTGTGATATCAGATGTCAACAGGATGTTATAGATATAGTTTTGACAATTATCAGCTGAGAGTGGTGGACCTCATAAGAAAATTATGTTAAACGACCCTGACAAAGGAGGTCAGATGAGTGCAGCGAACTTGATTAATTACTTATTTTAGACGAAATCCGACAGGACAGAGAACGCTATTTTCACTGTATGACGCCGGTTCCCAGCCACCTAGAAACGTTAAAAGAAGGCACAGGTCGATTAGACCGTTAGGTCCCTCACCTCACTTCACTCTTCCTCGCTCGTTATAACAGAATAAAATTTGCTGACTGCTACAATCACGTCTCATGATTTTATTTCGTGAATAACGAACCGGTCAAAGAGTTATTCTCCAGATATTGAACCACGAGCATTTGACTGAAAAAAGCTGCACCCTGAGAACAAAGCTTGTGTCTGGTCTGAGTTGCAATGCTACATGATGGCGTGAGTTAATGAATTACAGAGCGAGGAAGATAGGGAGAAATTTATTAACAACCGTGTGATTGAGAGGAAGAGTCATTGGTTGATCGATAAAATAAGGATAAGAGAGTAGATTAAAGAAAAACTGAGTGAGAGGTAGCAACAAGGAAAGAGTTATTAATTAAAGAGAGTGGCTGAGTAGGAAAGACATAATAATAATTTTATGAAGGTGTTAATTAAAGAGAGAGTGGTTGAATGAAAGCGATAAGGAAATATTGTTTATTGAAAGAGACCGTCCATAAACAATGATCCAGTGGGAGGAGACAAGGAGAGAGTTTTTATTGTAATGACAGTTATGAGAATAAAGCAAATATATAACGTTTAATCATTAACTTGATATTGTAATATCGAGGGAAAAATCTCATGAATATGTTCCACAATGCAGCAGTTCTTTGGAGGAAAATGTCAGTGGAACTTTTCCTTTAAATTAAGAATGCCTAGGGAATTGAAGACATTCAGTTACTTCGAGTGGTATAATCATAAAGAATATCAGTACCTCTTATTGATTTAATCCAGTACACGCTAATTCCACAGTTTCAAAATCATGTCTCAAAATTCAGCGCTATTTTGTAGCATCAACAGGAAGTCAGAGACCATCTTATATCGGTTCGAGAACCATAATGTTTTTTTTGTGATCATGCCTAAAACTTTCATCGTAAGAGCAATATGAATGTCCTCTGAAGAATTCCTAATAAATATTTACAGCATTAATTCCTGGCTTCGAAATGGAAAACTGTTTTTTTTTTCTAAAATCTCAATAAAATTAGATGCATTCATCAAATTATGAAAATCTTCGACTGAGCAAATATTACTGTAAGTGGATTATATAAAACATCACTAGATTATTAATTTATTTTGCAACACAAAATACACTCAATAAAGGACTGGAAAGACTCTCAAGGTAGAGTGCTACTGTTAATGAACGATTTGTGTGATATGAATGAAATTTTGTTTAAATTCATATCAATTACTTATGGGTCATTTAATGGGGAAATTTAATATTCGTGGCAGCTTGGGTAATGTTTTATTTACAAAGATATATTACTGATAATTTTATTTTTATTGTTAAAAGATTTATTTCTAGTATTTTTTATCATGAAAAGTATTGCTGTGTTATTTTTATTATGAAAAATATATTTTCATACTTTCACAGAATTTTGACCCAAGTATTTTTTTTTTTTTTTGGGGGGTGTTCATTGACTGGGATTATAACCATTGCTACTACTCTGTGTGGAAACACTAGCAACTGAGAGGTCGTTCCACGCTTCTCAAAAACCACAGGATCAGTTCCTTGCTACTGGATTTAATTTATCGTCTTGCCCAGGACACAAGAATAAACGTGGAAATGGCAGAATGATTATGAGCATACGAAAACAACTGATGATCGACTGATTGGATGACCTCTGGAAAAGTCTACTCCAAAATTTAACAATCTTAAGAAAAAACAACTTGAGTTTTCTAAAAAGATATTCTGTAATATCTTTAGGAAGCCAATAAAATATGTTTGTACAATTTTTTGATAATGTATATGTATAAGCATTTATTTTTTACAAAACTCGTACTAAAATACAAAGCAAAAAACTTACACACAACAAAAAATATGAAGAAACCCAAATTTACCTCTCCCATTGAAACCATGTATGTATTTTCTAACAATGACACTGATCTGATTTTTTTTTTATCTGCATGGAAACAGTTTTTATATGAAAAAAAAATCCATGGCAAAAAAAAATGTGTGCTTAGTTTCTGAATTATCCTCAAGAAATAGCCACGTATCTGCGGGGTACTTCTGTTGATTCCAACACAACAGTACGACAAATTAAAAGAGGAGTTCATACTCTGTACTTTACTATCTGATGGGAGATGTGGATAACAATCTGAATAATGTAAATGATGCAAGTAACCAGACTCTGTCATCTCAGAGATATAGTCAGATACTGGAGGCATCGCTCCTGGAACTAGAATAATCTACCCCGGTGGAGGAAATAAATGGTTCGGTTCGAAATTACAATCACCTGAAAAAGGCTGGGACGTACAATGGCCGAAACGTTTTTAATATTTAATGAAGATGAGGATAACAGTCCGAATAATGTAAGTAATGCAAGTAACCATAATACCACATCTCAGATAGAGGACCCTGAAATGAAGAAGAAAACCATTACAATGCCTTTTAATCATTGTGAATTTTTTCGTTTACTTTTTGGACTACAGAATGCAGCCCAACAAATTATCAATCAAGTTCTCCATGGAGTGGTTCAATTTTTTCTACATCAATGACATACTTATTACCAATATTTTACCAGAAAAACATAACCGGCATTTCCAAGATATTTTGGAAAGATATTTTGCATTGTCTAAAGTTGGCATTTAGGTCTTAAGTTTGATAAAAATGGTATCAAAAAATGACTTAAAGTGCGAATATATTCACCGTTTCCGGGTTCCCAATATTTTTTTTAAAAATTACTCCAATACCTTGGAATGGTGAATTTGTAGGAAATTTGTCCCCAATTTTGCGAAAGTAATTTCTACATTTACAGATATTCTTCAAGGACAAAAGAAAAAAGAACTGTGTTATAAATCTCTTTGAAGAACAGTTGTCAGCTTTTAATCTGGCAAAGGAAAATTTAGACAGTGTTAGTAACCTCACTTTTCCCAATCAGAGTTATTTGTGGTAGTAGAATCCTCGTGTTTTGACAATGGAGCAGTCTTGCAACAACGCTAATCAGATGAATGGTTAGCATTTTCTAACAGAAAAATAGCAATACAACACTTTTAGACGAGAGTTAATGGCAGTGTACTATGCCATCCGTCACTTCCGACATTTCTTGGAAAGTAGGTCTTTTCACGTGCTCACAGAACATAAACCTTACATCGAAGTACTCAAGTCGAAATCGGATACATATTGTCCTTGGGAACTTAGGGACTTCGGTTTCATCATCCAATTTACAACTAATATTCAACATACCAAATGTGCTGCAAACATTCTAGCAGACACACTCTTCAGGTATATTTCTACAATTAATATAAATCCAGTCATTGATTTTTTAAGCTATTGTAACATTCCAAAATGTTGAAGATTGAAAACCTCTTATGGAGGACAATAATTATTCATTATAAATGGTAGATTGGTTTGGCTTGTTTTGTTTTTACGGCATATCAACCTCAATGTGTTATTCAATGCCGACAAGATTTTTATTGCTTGTAATCTTCACTTTCCAAAAATATATTTATTTCCAAAAATATATTTATTTCCAAAAATATAATTCCCTTTCAAAAAATAAAATTATGTCTAAAATATTATTTATTCTGGTAATATGTTTTTTTTTTAAATTATTGCTGGTAATATATTTTTTTTTTTTTTCGAAAGTGTATTGCTGGTAATAGTTTTTTTTTCAAAATATATATTGCTGGTAATATTTTATCTTTCAAAAATTTATTGCTGGTAATAATTTTCCAAAAAATGTATTGCTGGTACAAAAACCTATTTTTAAACATTCATATTTTTTACACCACTTTCACGGTTCATTATTCCCCATAGTTGGGAACCTAACAGGTACTACTCCCCCGTGTCATGGCGGACCTGAGAACACCAGCAATTAAGAGATGGCTCCACGCTCCTCAAGAACTTGCTGTTGAATGTATTTGATCATCTTACCCATGGCGTAGGTAGAGTTTATTGTCATACCCAGCGCGGAATATAAATGAAGTAAATATATATCCCCCAAGTGAAACTTTCAATTTATAGTTTACATTTCTACATGAAATTTTTGACATTTTATTCCGAAAACTCTCCGTAGAAAATTATTTGCCACTTGGCACTCGATATCACACCCACGTCTAAAAGCCACCTGCGTGTTAGTTAGTGACAATTATATCTGTCACCGAATCAACAAGGCTATGAGAGATTGGACACGTCATTGAGTTCGATGTCAAAAACCAAAACTATTGAGACACACTGAATCTGCCTCTACATATCCCCTTTCTTGATACTCGATTTGACCATGCCATTTTGGACAACATCGGGCCATACCCTCGCTGTCATGAATATTACTATCTTCCCACCTGATTTTGATCGATTAACCCGCTAGTCTTAAATGGTTCTCCTTACTGATGTCAGTGCGAAATCAATTGCACAGGTTTTCAAAACTAGTTGAGTCATTAGATTTGGAGTCCCCACTACCATCACCATGGATACCGGAACACAATTTAAATCTTTACATTTCGCTTCCCTAACAAACCTACTTGGTACAACCTGATTTGGAAAAAATACTTACAAGGCTTAAGATGAGCGCATGATAGAACGTTTTCATCGTTCCTAAAAGAATCCCTGAAAAGAGCACTGAATTATAATTCTTAGCTTCAGAATACTACATTCATAAGGTTAGGGCTATGAAGACCTATAAAATCTGATTCACATTTCTGTAGCCGAACTTCTATATGACATAAATTTAAATATCTCAGGAGAGAAAATAATCAATACCAATGAACCATTCTTGAATCCTGCTCCATGTGTTGAGATTGAAGATTCCTCAAGTAGCTTAGTTTCTTTGGTTTGTTTTACGGCATATCAACTTCAATGGGTTATTCAATCCCGACAACTTTTTTCCTGGTAATATTTTGTTTTTGTCATATATTTATTTCTGGTAATATTTTCCCTCAAAAATGTATAGCTGGTAATATTTAAACAATGTATTCTTGGTAATATGTTTTTTTTTTTAAAAGCGTATGCTGGTAATATTCTTTCATAAATATTTCTGGTATTAAAACCTATTTTACACTTTCATCATATTTTTACTTTAGTTTCGAGGTTAACTAATGGCCCATAGCTGGGACCCTAACAGGTGCTACACACCCTGTGTCAGGGTGGAACTGGGAACATGAGCAATTAAGAAGTGGTTCTACACTCCTCAAAACCTCTTGATCAGAGGCGTTGCTGCCGCAAGTAGTTTTCGTTTTACCCTGGACGCGAATGTAGTTTATCGTCATACTCAGGACGGATTCCTCATGTAACATCTCCGTCTCTTACACAATCAAACCATGTAACATGTGACAGAATCACTCAAAATCTGCAAATTTTTGATAAAAAAGTCAATGCAAACAAACATACCATGCAGCCAGCTTACTCAGGTCCTTACAAGCTAGTAAAACATACAGAGAAACGGTTGTGATTAATAATATTCTAGAGAATATTTCTATTTACCGACTAAAATCGGCACATTTAGAAAATATTGGTTGTCATTCATTGGAAACGACGAAGAAATCATAACCAAGAACTCCAAAGAATGGTCGTCATATCAGATGACCTAAGAAATTATGTTCTTACCTAGCATAAAAATTCTATTTCTTGAGACTGTTACACAACTATCTCGCTTGGAGATATTAAAGACATTAAAGATAGTAGCAGTAGCATCTCTAAATAAAACCTATATACATAGCTTGGGAAGGAAATATATTCATACCATTCCCAATGGTAATTGTACGTAACGGAATGCAACTAACCTTACAGGAATTCGAACTCCGCTCCCCGATTTTTTTTTCTGGGTGTCTAGCTATTACACTGCCGGCCTACCCAGTTACTTTGCATTTGAAATCTACTTTTGTGACGAAATTAACGCGGGTTAGATATAATATGTAGACATGATTGAATCTCTTTAATTATGGTATTGCCTACTTCTTTATCGCGCAGGCTCCAACTGACTGAAATTCTCATTGAAATAACTACTGATTTATGCTATATTAATTAAAAATTGTTTTCAATATTCATTAATTTCTGGTTGGGGTGTACGGATTTGGAAAACAATCGAGCCTACACCAACAATTCTCATCAAGAGCTATATATTCGCCAGACATTCGCTCCATTGAGCGAATGTCTGGCCTTGGCTGGCCGATTATCTAATGCCGCTTTACATTTCTGAAAAAGTAACTTCATAATCTACGCATGGTCAGAGTATTGATCAAGAAAGAGTTTTCATGTACTGCTTCAACACAATGTATACAGTTAACTTTCGTAAATATAACTGTAAGATTTTACGGCTTTTTTCCAATTTTATTAATATTCTGAATTTTGCATTCACCGCACTTGATTCTTTAAAACTTTTTTTTCTGTCTGCTCGATCCATTTAACTTTCATCAGTTCCCTGGCAATTTTAATTGTCGTGAGAGCTGAAGTAAAAAACTTTGATTACTTCGGTCATTCAGTATGATTGGCGGCTGTCACCACTTCACCAAGCTATTGATCGACAGCCGAAGACCAAGGAATAACGTATGGATCGTCCTAGGCTGAAAGGGTTTCAATTTGTTGTCCTTCTCTTAGACTGTTTTTTTTTTTTGCTGATATTTACTCATTAAATAGCTCAAGTTGGTTCAACTATTTACACATAAAAAGATGGAGAGTGATTCCCAAGGGTCTTAACACGTAATGGCCAGATCTGGTATTCGAACTCGACTCTCCGATTCCAAAAAGTGAGCCTCTATCAATTGCACCACTGCGCCAAAGAAACCACCTATACATGAATCATTATATTTTTCGAGGATGACTTTCTCTGATATTTTTAAAGTCATTTTTCTTTGTCTTGGTCATTTATTGTTACTGCTTCAATTTATTGGAAAATATAACGTTGGACAGATTTGTATAACATATCTATGGAAGAGAAAATATTATGTGATCATATGAGAAATTATATAAAAAAATATTAATCAAAGCTCTATATCTGCCCAATTTAATGAAGCTTATATATATATATATATATATATATATATATATATATATATATATATATGCAAGCTTCATTGAATGTGACAGGCAGGGCGCTTTAATTTTTTATATAATTTTTCATATGACCTTTTTCTGTATAATATCGCATATATATATATATATATATATATATATATATATATATATATATAAAAACCAATAAAAAACACTAAAACGCCAGGGTGCCCTGATAGTGGAGAATATGAGAAAAAACAAAACACTATTATGGACAGAGAACATTAAAAAGAACGTGAGTTTATATATATATATATATATATATATATATATATATATATATATATTCATACACGTTTCATTAAATATTATAGACAAGTGTTGTCTATTTATTTTATGTAATTTTTTCGTAACGTCTGATAAGTTTAATAACATTATCGTTGAACGAAGAAAGAAATTCACAATATTGATCCATTTTTTTAATACAATCTCAGCTTTCGGCTTACATAAGCCATTATCATTATCAATTATATATATATATATATATATATATATATATATATATATATATATGAAGACAAAATGAAATCGGGTTTTGTCGACTTGGGCTAAGATAAGTTTTTATTTTTTTGTATCAGTTAAGGGGTCCACCCGTTTTTTATACAAGTGGATTCGCCCAGTGTGTACTTGTACTGCTGCCTGTGAATACCTGGGAGTCAGACAGTAATACAGTGAGAGAGTGAGAGTGTGAGGCAACCGCTTTGTAGGAGTCACAGTTGCGAGCTCTTAGACTTAGAAGGAAGTCCTACTTCGATACTGAATTTCCCAGACTGTATATATATTATTATTGCTATTAACCGCATTTCTGGATCTACTAACCGTATTACCAATTGTATTATTACGTCAATACATTTATTTGCTATATTTCATTTCTGCGTTTGTCATTCATTTGAGACCGGATTTCATCCCGGAATCCACAACAAATGGGCGACGAGCGATTCGAACTCACACGAGAATAACAAATAGAAAAATTCTCCCCTCATCCAAAACAAATTGGCGACGAGCGATTTGAACTTACACAGGAAGAAAAAACAAAAAAAATTCCCTCGTTGTCCACAACAAAATGACGACAAAGAGTTACGAGGATTTAAAACAAGCAATTAGATATTGAATAAGAGACAACTTTTTCGCAAGACGCAGTGTGGAATACCATAGAGACTTTCAAATATTCTCTAGATGAGGATAAGAATTTTGGAGATTACTTCAGAAGACTTGAAGACATCTTTAACATCGACTGTAAAAACTGGACAGAAAAAAAGCCACGTCTATTGCTTAGAAAATTAGGAACTGAAGAATATACAAAGTTCGTGGATTGTATCTTTCCAAAAAAGACGAACGAATTAACATTTGACGAAGCAGTGATATGTCTTAAAGAACTCTTCAGTCCGAAAACATCCCTCTTCCACAGGAAGTGGAAATGCCTTAACCTGGTAAATGGCAATAATGAGGATTATTACACGTTTGCCGCAATCGTAAATAAATATTGCGACATCTTCAAATTAGCGGAATTAACCCCGGACAATTTCAAGTGTCACATCTTTGTTCAAGGTTTAGTTTCAACAAAAGATAGCTAAATGCGCAAAATAATGCTTTCAAAATTACAAAATGAACCTGGAGTAACACTACAACAATTTTCGAAAGTTTGCCAGAGAAGCCTAAGTTTAAAGAAAAACGCGAAGGACATTGAGGAGTCAGCTGTATCTAATATACGTAAGTTAAACAAAAATCTACCTTTTCACCCTCCCCGGAAAGAAAACAAAAATTCTATAATAATGAAAAAAGATGCTCACCATCCCCGGAAAAATAACAAAAATTATATAATAAGAGAAAAAGTACAACATACAGGACAAATTATGATGAAAATCGAAGTAAATATAAGCCCTCCCCCTCCATCAGAATGTTATCGATGTGGAGGACTACATTGCAACAAGGATTGCCGTTTTAGATATAAAAACTGTCTTGAGTGTGGAAAAAAGGGTCACAAGGTATTCCAATGTAGGAACAGAAAAGAAACTACTAGAATAAGAGCTACTAGAATGTATAACGAAGACAACATAAGGAAATATGTCGAACTTGAAATTTTAAATAAAAAGATAAAATTTCAACTGGATTCGGGTTCCGACTTCACGATAATCAACCTACAGACATGGAGAAAACTTAACAGACAAACCATGTTACACACACAAAAAATTGCCAGTCGGTTACAGGCAAGCGAATAAAATTCGAAGGAGAAATAATCGTGAAAGTTAAATTTCACGGGAAAATAAAAAATAAAAAACTTACGATATACGCCATGAAAGATACTGAAAATCTAGTAGGTATCGACTGGATGCAAAAGTTCAAAATTTGGGATATACCTATCAGCGCTTTTTGCAAAAACGTTAGAGGTTGAAACATCAGATGCTAGAAAGTTAAAGGAAGACTTATAAAACAAATTTCCTGAGGTATTTCTGAGGGGGGTTGGGACAAAGCAACAAATTTGAGGCCAGAATCGAATTAAAAGATAACGTCCAACCAGTTTTTACAAAGAAGCGAAACTTACCGTTCACTACTATAGAAAAAATCGACAAAGAATTGGAGAAACTTGAACAAACTGGGATTCGTTCAAAAATAGAGTTTAGTGAGTGGGCGGCCCCGGTGGTTTATGTAAAAAAGAAATCAGGAGAAATGCGCAGATTTTTCGACGGGGGTTAACAAGGCTATAAAATACCATCATTACCCACTACCGAGCCCAGAGCAGATATTTACAAAGCTCAACGGCGGTAAAATATTTTCAAAAATAGATCTCGGTGAGGCTTATCTACAAATCGCAGTACAAGAAGAGAGTACGAAAATCCTTTGCATTAATACGCACAAAGGGTTGTACAAATTCAACAGACTACCATTCGGAGTAAAAGTTGCGCAAGCAATTTTTCAGCAGACGATGGACACAATGCTCACGGGCCAGAATTTCGTGACCGCTTATCTGGATGACATTCAAATTAAGAACGACAATGTTGAAGAGCACACATCACACATAAAGGAAGTTTTCAGAAGACTTCAGGACTTTGTGTTCAAAGTGAAAGGAGAAAATTGTGATTTTTTTCCTAAATGAAATTAAATATTTAGGTCAGATAATAAATGAAAATGGCAGGAATCCGGACTCAGAAAGGGCATCGTCAATTAAAAATATGCCTGAAACAAAAAATGTTGCATACTACAAAGTTTCCTGGGCCTAACTAAGTACTATGCCGAATTTATTGATAATGTACATAAACTGAGGGCCCCACTAAATGATTTACTAAAAAAGGAGAATAATTGGAATTGGACAGAGGACTGTAAAAAAGCATTTGAGGAAATAATACAAAAATTAACTTCGGATTTAGCATTGACCAATTTTGATCCCGAACTCGAAATCATTATTGCAAGTGACGTGAGCTCACATGGGGTAGGTTCGTGTATTTTACACAAGATGCGGAACGGTACAAACAACCCGTTGCACACGCATCTAGATCATTATTACCGGCGGAAAGAAACTATTCACAAATCGAAAAGGAGGCATTGGGCATAATTTTTGAAATAACGCGTTTTCACAGATATATCTATGGGAGAGAGTTCAAGCTCCAAACAGACTACAGACCACTTCTTACGATTTTCGGTTCAAAAAAAGGTCTACCAGTCTATACAGCGAAGATGGGTAATTGTGTTACTAAACTACAAGTTCAAACTTGACTTCTTACCATCAAAGAAAATAGGACACGCTGATGGACTATCGCGATTAATATCTCCGAAAGGATAACCGTTAGAAGATTCGGTAATTGCGGCATTACAAGCTGAAGATGAAATCAGTAAGGTATTATGCAATACAATAAAGGAACTACCTGTAACGCTGCTAGCCATAAGACGAGATGCAGAAAGAGACGAATTTATTCAGAATACCAAGAAAAAATAGAAGAGAAGGTGAAGAATTTAGCTGACAGTTTCTCAATCTGTGACAACATATAATTGTATAACGAGAGTAGTAATACCGAAGTCGCTACGAAGACGGATCTTGAAAGTTTTTCACTTAGGACATCCCGGAAAAAACCGGATGAAATCACTTATGAGAAGTTTTGGCCGAACATGGACAATGATATTAAGCAAATGGTGGAGTGTTGCAAAGGTTGTGCTGTTGCGGCGAAGGCACCACCATCTATACAAAAGCCATGGCCTAAAGTCGACAGACCCTGGTCCAGAATCCATGTGGATTACGCAGGACCCATTGAGGGTTAATACTATTTAATAACAGTAGATAGTTTCAGTAAATGGCCAGAGGTTGCCAACAGAAAATACCATAAACTGTTTACATGAACTATTCGCGAGATTTGGCGTCGCGGATTGTTTGGTAAGTGATAACGGCACACAGTTTACCGCCGGTGACTTCAAAGAATTTTGTGAGACATATCAAGTAAAACATATCAAGATAGCTCCGTATCATCCGAGGTCGAACGGACAAGCTGAAAGATTCGTTGACACACTAAAAAGAGCGTTAAAAAAGCCGAGGATGTAACGACGATAAAAGCGATACAACAGTTCCTCAAGTGTACAGAATAACACCTAATGTGAAAACACCATCTGTTCTTTCACTAACGGAATTGATTTTTGCTCGGTGAATAAGGTCTGTGTTTGACAAATTGTTGCTAAACAAGAAAAAAACCAGCATACACCTATTGTACCCAAGAGATCATTTACACCTGGAGAACGAGTTTACTTTAGGATGTTTAGAAACAATATGGCTTACTGGGAGCCTGGCACAATAATTAACAGATTAGGAAATGTGCTGTACACAGTACAATCGAGAAGTTTTCACATAGGAGACATATTGACCAATTACAAAAACGACGGGTTGAGGAGCCAAGCTCGTCACCCGCCGAAAACGACGATTCAATGGATGCAATCTTCGAAGCGTTTGGAATCTAAAGATCCCAGGAAAACACAGAAATAAAAGGTCAAACAGGAAGAGAAAATTTACAGATCCTCTGATTATCAACCAGAAGAGAAAAAATACTAACTCCCCCCAAAAGGGATCTAAGGAGAAGGAATGTTAAGGTGTCCACACCTTTTTGTTACAAGACTCGCCCAGTGTGTACTTGTACTGCTGCCGGTGAATACCCGAGAATCAGACAGTGATACAGTGAGAGAGTGAGAGTGTGAGGTAACCGCTTTGTAGGAGTCACAGTTGCGAGCTCGTAGACTCAGAAGGAAGTCCTACTTCGATACTGAATTTCCCAGACTGTATATATATTATTATTGCTACTAACCGCCTTTCTGGATCTACTAACCGTATTACCAATTGTATTATTACGTCAATACATTTATTTGCTATATTTCATTCCTGCGTTTGTCATTCATTTGAGACCGGATTTCATCCCGGAATCCACAACAGTATCTTTATTCATATTGACTTATACAGATACAATCTATCTGAAATTTACACAGAGACACGCACACTTCCACTCACTTGTATGCTACCCATGAGTAAAAGCATCTATATTTATTATTATATGCTTAATGACTCTGTTATATTACATCGATATCTATTTTATTAACATAATCAATCTATCTGCGATATTATATGCGTCTGTGTGTGTGTGTGTGTGTGTTTGCGCGCGCGCGCGCTCGCTCGCTGCCGTGTGTGTGTAATTTGCATTAGCTAAAAATGATCCTGATGTCCTTCTGTTCAACTAACATTATTTTTCTCTCATACAAAAACTCACACACACGCGCGTGCGCACACACACACACACATATATATCATTGTACATATAAATATATGTATATATTGTTGTATGTATGTGTATATATATACATATATATGTATATATAAACACAATCTTGCATAATTTATATATATATATATATATATATATATATATATATATATATATATATTTAGAATTGTATATTGATACATAGATGTGAAAAGGATGAGCTAGATGTTAACAGGCGTATACCCTTAGATAAAAAGTTTATTATCATTCACACACACACACACACACACACACACACACACACACACACATATATATATATATATATATACATTGAGCGAGAGAATGGGATAGATAGATAGATAGATAGATAGATAGATAGATAGATAGATAGATAGATAGATATAGAACATGTTGATTTTATGCGTAGAAATTTTATGAGACCTACAAATTCTTTACGGAAGATAAAATATTTTTAACACATTAAAATAATCCTTTGCAGCAATCTTCCATTTAGTCATAAAGACAGCTGTCTCTTTCTAGACATCACTACGTCCACTTTACCAAATTCCTTGCCTTAAACTATGCAAAGTAAATTGTAGCCACTTGCATTGTAATGGACTGAAGATTTTACAAAACATAAAGAAATGTATAAAAGATTATCTTGCGAAATTTTATGT
The DNA here is from genome assembly GCA_903632075.3 of Acanthosepion pharaonis. Lineage (NCBI taxonomy): Eukaryota > Metazoa > Mollusca > Cephalopoda > Sepiida > Sepiidae > Acanthosepion > Acanthosepion pharaonis. The sequence goes on along the minus strand of CAHIKZ030004925.1, from coordinate 920,648 downwards.
CTGTACCATCCATTATCAAACCATAAAAAATTTATGGACCCAAAATTTATTTTCCGGAAAAAAAAAGAAAATCTTTAGATCAGCGAAAAGGCGTTTTGTTTCATTTTCTTCTTGAAATGCTTAAATTTTCTTGATGTACTTTTTTTGTTGCTGAAATTCAATGATGACGCCGCGATGTGACGTGAAGCAGAGATAGTTAAGAAAACATGGCATGATTATTAATGTGATTGTTCGTCGTATATTTAGCGGTAAAAAAAAAAATCACATTTTCATATTTATTGCTCCTTACACAACAAAATATGGCAGACGATGCGAAATAGTGAAAGACACGTGAAATATGAATTTCGGTCGAACTTGACGTCCAAAATTTCCCTCAGAATATCAAACCGACATTTATCTGAGATTGAACACCGGCCGATGTTACTATTATGTTTTTACATACATTCCTTTCTTTGCCTGATGTTCTGAGAATGCTAATACATTTTCGTATAATTTTTCGCTTCTTAATTACTTTGGTAATCCTGTGAGATTTTGTCTAACGATTCTGATTTTTTTTTTTAATTTCAGAGTTGGGATCTATTGATATGTAGACAAGAATGAGATTTTCTTTGCTTTTAATCATGTTCTCATCGCTGCCAAATCTGCTCTAGACATTTGTGCGTTTTTTTATGCTTTTTTTTTTTACGGGGATGAATTCATCACAAACAGGATGATGTAAAACTATTAAAACAAAACAAAACAAAGGTTTAATGCTAAGTTGTATTTTGAACAAATGAACAAACTTTCGGCAGGAAACAGCTTTTAAATTTTAACGCCTCCAAAATATGTCCTTATTTAACGACCATAACCTTTTCTTCCTGCTATCAGCATGGCTGATGCTAGGCTCCTGGAGAGGAAACAAATGCACCTACTTGCCCTCAAGAGTGACTATATCGAAACAATAGTTGTATCTAGTGCAAGGATTTTTCATATTTACATTCGCGGTTGCATTAAGTACATTTGCCATATTTGGTCTTATACACCTGCTATTCATCACGTTGTTATTGGCAAACTCCAAAGAATGATCTGTAATATAATCGATCCTGCTTTGACATCTTGCCTTCAGCCATATTATCACTGACGTGACGTAGGTTCCCTCTGTTTTTCCTACAAATGGTTTAATGTCAACTGCTCTGAAGAGCTGTTATCCCTGGTTCTTTAACTATATGAATTTAAGCGCGCTACTAGATTTGCATCTAGTTCCAACCCGTTTATAGTTGACATAGATGAAAGGAACTGTCACTTCTATTCCACCAGTTTCCTTTGTCACACTTCCTACCTGGCGAACTCCCTTCCACTTATTTGCTTCCCTGTTAATACCAATCTTCAAAAATTTAAATGCAGCGCCAATCGCCATCTTTATGAATCCCGTTTTACTTGTGCTCTTTCCTCAATCCTCCCCATACCAGTCTTTTCTTTAATTTTCTCTGTCTGTTACCCATTTACAGTAGTGCTATTTCTGACTTGCTTGGAGTGAAATGGTAAAAAAAAAATGCTGAAATAGTCAATTCAGCTGAAAAACCTGGCCGGCGCAACAGTGATTTTTAAACATGACGATGCTCGCTCTCATGTCATTAAGCATACATTTCGGGTGGCAACTTCTGTCACCGGCCTCCATCATACTTTTTCTGATTTACACCCTTAGGACTACCACCTCTTTGACGATATTCAGTCACCACACCACTGGTGCAGCATGTGACACAAGGTCGGTTATTTATTGTGGGTTCTCCGAGCACGTGTGCTCGGGCCAAAAATATGCCCGTTGAACCCATATAAACGGTCTCAGGGCCGGTTTACCTCCCCGAACGAGACTCCGCCCCTCGGCGTAGCCTCGTTCGGGTTCCTCCCCGCCCGAAGGCAGAAAGTTCAACCAAACTGTCGGTTCAGACTTGAGCGACTGACTCCTTGACTGCGTTCTGATAATCTTGAAACATGACTTGATGGATTTTGTCCGGTCATAATCTCGTGGTTTTTTATCGTCGAGTCATTGAGCAGTTAATGGATACTTTTGCAGGAGGTCGTAAACAATGAATCGGAGTACATTGTTGAATGAGTCATCAAGAATATTAATAAAATAATAAATATTAAAATAAATCATTATTATATAGGAATAAATTGTCGACACTTGACGATACGTAAGTTTGAACATAGATCGTCAGTATGCAAAAATAGGCGATCCCATTATTGAATTAAGTAGACCAAAGAGGAAACGCATAAGTAGGAAGTCACATGACGTCTAAACGATCTCCATTTCTAGTCTATCCTCTATTAATATTCGCCTCGCATTTCTACTCTACCCTTTATTACAACACAGACCGCTTTTCTCTATTCACTATAATATTTCTCTATACGGATCACTATACTGATTACTATTCGAGTGAGTATTATCGAGCAAGTACTATTAGTACAAGTGCTATTCGAAGGCGATTGACACCAGTATTGTTCAATGGCGTTGCTATTGTTGTATCTGTGATTGCAAAGTCTCTACTACAAAGATAATTACGAAAATGACAACGTGTATTCGTTGACGTTACAAAAGTGGCAACGGCATCATACAAATCATAAAAATGAAAATAATTATTTAAAAACCTAATAAATTGATTGATTCTAGACATGTTTTGAACATTGTTTCTTTACGTATTTATTTCAATTTACTTCACGGTAAAATGTATCGCAAAGTATCTCTATACGGACAAACAATTTAAATTATTTACATGTCAAAATTCCTACGAATACTCAATCTTACAATTGATTGAGTGTAGTAATACTTTACTTTGTCACTACCTAAAAAATAATATGGAACTTTTCACAACGGGTTTCTCTTAAACCGTGTCACTGTAAAAACTCATTGGAAACTGTTACACTATAAGATATTACTTTGTTTTGCTAAAAATTCCTCGTAAATTGGTTTGCTATGCACGGTGGATTAATGGATAGCGGCTCGAATTGAGGAATCAGAGAGCCGAGTTCGAATTCAAGTCGAATCCATTAAATTTACTTACGTCTTCGGAAAGGTATGAATAGTTTTCTTCTCCCCCCAGCTATGAGTAAATAACAAGACAGACCGGGTTCTAACAGAAAGAAGTGGCAAACTACGGCGGGAAAAATCTGCCTCGTCAATCATGTATCGATAGATACATGTTCGCCTAAGCATTTATCATGCATGCCATATAAGTGACTGATAGAATTCATTATAAATTGTTCCCTGTAGAAATCCATTGTAAGCAATCGAGGAATACACCGTTGAACGATTCATCGGAACTATTAATGAATAATAAGTGTTAAAATTAATGTTACAAAACGAAATAACTTATGTAAACACCTAATTATTACAGGCAACATAGATATCTATAAAATAATGAATTACTTGAAAGTGTTCTTCAAGTATTCATTGAAGGTCATTCGCTAGACCTTTCTTAAATGGTAACACCAGTTCCATGCATTTATAAGGACGTCATGTATGGTTCAAACCTCGTTCAGATATCGTGGAACTATCAACCGTATAAAAAAAAAAAAAAAAAACTTTCTCGGTTCTATGATATAAAATTGCTTCGATAAAATAAATCTTGTAGGATTTAGGAAAGGTCTTCCAGCGAATGCAGCCTGTCGTTCTTAGCGAGGATCATTCTTCTTCGAACTTTTTGGGCAAGCGCTAAAGAATCCCAAACAAGGAACTACTCCAAAAAACAAAAACACATCACTTAAGGATTTTCAACAAGATGAAGAGTCTTCCAATTATTCTCCCTTAATCAATAGTTTCTCTTGACGAGGACTGATATATGTATCGGCTATAATGTGATTTAAAAACTCAAATATATGAGAAAGTGTTTGAATGTCCGGCCAATTTAGAATATACCGTGTGGAATTTAAATAATTGTCTGTATTTATTAATTGCAGCCGTTAATGTTAAAGCAGATATCACACCATACTTATGTAAAATTTATAGTTATGAAGCACAGAAAATGGCGAAAGATCATCATTTTAATTTTTTGCGTGGCGATGAGAAAAAGAAAATCATATCTAATATAATGAAGAAGAATAAAAGATGGAGCGTTTACACAAGGAATGAGGCCAAAAACCAAAGACAAAGTGAGAGGCGGTAAAATCGAGTTGTGGGCAGGTGTGTTCGATGTAAATTAGCAAAGGAATGAGAAACAAAATAGTGATTCTTATCCTATTGAGATTTTTTCACTAAGACTTCAAAGATCGATTGTAATCAATCTTTCTGCCTGATCGAATCACGGAGAAATAGGAGGCTACCATTTTTCCGATAATTGATTTTTATCAAATTCTTCTAAGACAGTAGATATCGTTTGAAAGGAAAAGTTTTCAAATTCTATGAAATTCCTTCTTGGTTTTAATTAAAATAGCAAAGTAAACGATTTAATTGTATCTCGTAAAATTGCTTTATGCTTTTTGACAAGACTTCTGTCCTCTTTTCATGGATTTTGAAATTATTAATTAAGCGATCATTCAAATAACATATCATGGTGTCGTGATTTAAAAAGTATACTTAACCCAAGAGTTTAAACAGTCATATTTAAAGACTTCATGTAAACGCAAGAATCACACACACATGGAGAGAGAGAGAGAGAGAGAGAGAGAGAGAGAGAGAGAGAGAGAGAGAAAAAAACATATATATATATATATATATATATATATATATATATATATATATATATATATATATATATATATATATAAAGGCTCAAACACTGATATGGAATATTAGTGTTTAAGCCTTTATTATATTCTTACTCTGTCCTGGACATTGAGTTCTACCTGCATTCTATCCTCTTGGAAATTTATATATATATATATATATATATATATATATATATATATATATATATATATATATATATATGTGTGTGTGTGTGTGTGTGTGTGTGTATATATATATATGTGGTGTATCGAAAATACCTTTAAATAATTGTGGGCGGGTTTCTGACAACAGAGCAAGGTAAAATTTCACTATAAACATATGTCCAAAAGCCCATGTAATGTAGTATGTGTTCTTCGTGGCCAAGCGTACGATCGGATCTCGATTCTCTGCGATCCATAGTTTGCGTTGCTACGCGATGATAAACACCATCAAACTTTGGATGACTTGGTTGCCTTCGGCCTGGAAACGTTATCTGACACAGCTCTGCAGCCTCACGTCTATTACCATTAACGCGGCCGTATGCATAATTCACATCTGCTGGGTCACGATATAGATATCATACCATTGTTAAACTGAACACATCTCAGTTAATTCACTACTACACACATTAAAGGTTGAAGATAGAATTGTCACAAATGTACATGAATGGCACATATAACAAAGTCTACATGAAAACACACTATCTACCGTAAACCTTGTTTAAACTTAACTCAAAAACGAAGGCTTTGCCGACATATGCTATTATAGATTTTTGTCCTTGTTTTCGTGTGAACGCAGCCCGAACGCATTTGGAATAAACCCTTTATATATTTGTACTGCCTTAGATTCTCATAGTTTTATCAAATATGGCGATGTTTTTATTTTCTTGTTTTTTGTTTGTTTGTTTTATTTTGATTATTATCCATTTACTAGTTACTCTGCCATAGATTATGTTCTGAACATT
>CAHIKZ030004925.1:887500-910000 GCA_903632075.3 Acanthosepion pharaonis | reverse complement strand
AATCGGTTAGAAATAACTTCAGGTTGAATCATCAAGTCCGCTCAGATAATTTCCGATTGACGTTTTTTCCGAAACAATCTCGATTGTAAACTCGTGTCTCTTTCCCGATCAAACTCTCAGACTCTCGCCATTGTCCTCCCCTATAATTTACACACATATAATTATAGATGCCCGACAACCCCCACTGAGGGAACACACTCAACTTATCAATGTCCTGAAAAGAATATTTAATGTAGCCTATCTTAATTAACCAAAACAAACTGTTTGCATATTAGCACAACCCATCTGTTATGATGATTTTCTAAGTGAAGCTTAAATGTGCGACAAGGCTGAACGTATGAGACATCCGGTTAGGATCGAACTCACTACTCAGTCGTAATCGATCTAGCTTGCTGACCATTAAACCTCGTCGAGGTGCCCGAACAGATTTGTTATGGTCAAAAGCCATGAGACCCATGCCGGTTAGAACGGGATTATTATTATTATTATTATTATCATTATTATTATTATTTTGATTTCTGGTGTGTACACATTCCTTTCCGGGCCCCGTTCACAAAGCTAAGGTCAGAAAAATAATGATAACATTTTCCACTTTCAGGAATCCCTTCAATGAGTCTATTAGAATCTTTTCTAACCAATCCGAGGGCACAAACTACAATAGGGATTATTGGTTTTCGAATGTGTCACATTTTTGAGATTTCGATTTCAAGGTCCTTGTATTTTGATAGCTTTTTGAAGATCTTCAAAGGGATATTGCAGTCTGCGGTGACTGCAATATCAAAAAGGAGGAACTTTTGCTAACATTATTATTATTATTATTATTATTATTATCATTATTATTATTTGAGAATAAGCTACGCTCCGGGCCATTAGGTATGCCGTATGTTACTGATTGTATTATACGCGCTTTTCAAATCAAACAGACCTTCTGCAAAAGAGAAAGACTTATTGGTCAATGTAATCATTAAACCAATGGTCAAATTTCTCTGACATTTTAGCAACTGTTCCGTTGAGAACAGGCACCATCGATATAATTCGGCATATCCCCATGTATTTGTTTTCGTCTTAAAATCTCTATTTTGAACAATTCTATGCGTGTTAAGTAACCACACACACACAAACACCCACCCACACACACATACACACACACACACACACACACATATATATATATATATAAATATATATATATATGTATATATATATATATATAATTATTTATTTAAAAATATGACTCCAACACGCTACATAAGTGTTCTCATATTTCAGAACAAGAGCCGAAAACTTCAATATAATTATTTGAATTAAATTGAATTAAAGTAAGCTCTGTTCCATCTTCAAGCGAATTGTTTTGGGACTTTATAGTAACATTAATGCAGCATAATTGCATATTAAGATGTTTGTTTGTTTTCTCTATATTTTTTTCATTCATATATATATATATATATATATATATATATATATATATATATATATATATATATAGAGAGAGAGAGAGAGAGAGATACAGACAGGCATAGGCAGAGAGTGAGAGAGAGAAATAGAGAGAAAAACAGAGGCAGAGAGACCGAGAGACAGAGAGAGAGAGTGAGAGAGAGAGAGGGGAGAGAGAATGGGGGAGGTGAATTTTAATGTATGCTATATATACGGTTTAAAGTGCTTATGTAAATATAAAAGTGGACATTGAAGTCAACACCTAGATGTGGCAGACTGTTTCATGCTAAAACCAGTCGCCAGGCCATAAATGCTTGTAAAAACAACCAACAATAAAATAATCATCTGTAAATAGCCAGAAAACTGCATTCAGATCGATAATTATTCTAACTCAAATCACCAGAATAATTCGAAAACTTTGACGCCAACCAAAATAACTGTTATAATAGACAAGTCACATGCAATACAACAGTCGATGCTCTATTGACTTGTATATATAAATAGTCGAGCAAACAACCCCCGTGGCCTGACGATTGCGTTTAGCGTGAAACTGACTGTCGCCTCTTGGTGTTGACGCATTTCATCCGTTAGGATGTCATTGGACTGACATGCTTTTTTTCATTTTTTTTTCTTTTGAACCAATGCGCCTTTCGGCCAACACGTCTTCAGGGACCAATGCTGGCAAAATCATTGTATCAAACTGTATAGATAAATAATACGGAGGAAGATTTAAAGTATGTTTAAAACATGTAAATTAACGATAAAAATATACCTGAAATCAAAAGTTTTAAATAATCCCACGTGTGTGTAAAATATTCAAAAAAATGAATACTCACAATCCTCCAAATAAATGAAATGACCGAAGAAAATTATTTTTTTCTGTTTACATAAAGAAGGTTGCTGTAATTTGCTACATACATCTTCCAACACTTGCAAATGGTGTTTTGAAAAGATCCTCATACAAAACAGTAAATGAGTTAATAGAAAATTTGCAAGAGCATAGCTCATTCTTCCAATCGCACTATTTTTGAAGACGAGTCCGATTGTGAAAAATGGGTGAACCAACCGAGTTTTGAAAAGATCCTTTGGTTACGGCACGTACAAAACCCTTTGGTCACCAGTAAATGAATACCTGTCACTAAAGCAACTAGAAAAGATCTTAGACAGACGGGACCAGCAGGATCGGGGCCGATAGTTGAGTCCGAAAGGGGTTAAAATAAAAACTCACGACACCAAACAAAATTGTTGATAAAAAAGGGTAACAACCTTTTATATCAAAGTCCGTTACATAAAAACAAAATTGTTCTCAATTCCCGACCCGCTCTGTGGACTATAATGGAAAATGTCGAATTACCTACTTTCTAGAATCATGTATGTATGTCGGGTGTGGTTCAGTTCGAAGACGGGCTAATTTCTATCGATCATTTGATTCTTCTCTCCGACTTGAGTTGTATTAACTGGTAGATTTCTTGTTTCAACCCAGTGGAAGATTTCTTGCTTCAACTCAGTGGAAGATTTCTTGTCTTCAACTTTTCTTCTGTCGTCCGAGGGTGAACTATTTAACTCCAACTTCAACTCAACTTCAAGGTTTTCAGGCAATCTTCTTCTTCATCTACTTGGGCTGGAAGTTCTTCTGTCTTCGACTATATTCTTTTGCCCGCAAAGGGGCGAGTGAATAAGTCTTATAGGATCTTCCCCTGCCCGCGGTCCTGCTGCAACTATAACTCCGGCTGCATCTCAACTAAACTGATTTCTGTCGATATATATAACAAACTATATATATATATTCCAAAAGTATTATATTTCCATTATCGTTATATATCTTGGTGGGGCGGCGTATATTTAATCGCTCTCAACCAATCGTTCCCGATCGAACCTTTCTTTCTCTTCTTTTCCGCAGCCCACGTGACCGCCTTTATAGGTTTTCTTTCCTTCTTCTTCCGCGGTCACGTGATTTGTATTCGATTGTTATTGACCGAACATCCTCTCCCCTCTGTTTGCGGGCGTGGTTACATCGTTCTTGTTTAAAAAAAAAAAATCCAATTTTGCCCTTTTGCACGTACGCAAAATGACAATCTTTAGCTTTCTTTCACCTGGACTTTTGTAAACAGCCCGCTTCTAATTAGTCTTGACTTTAAAAAGGATCTTTTCCGCCTTCTGTCTGTGGTCCAAAACAATTGCTCTTCTTTTTTACCTCTTTGTTTTTCCTGATAGTCGAAAATTGGGTCGAAATTCTCTACTTTCTTAACGTTGTCCATTTTCAATTCCGTATATCGTTTTCACCAGTCACTTCCCCAGCCCAAAGACACTTTCTCTCAGATCCACAAATTTCGTTTCTATTGTTCAAAAGAAAAAATAAAAATTTCTCTTCACTCCAAATTGATATCGGTTTACCGACATCTGGTCGATATCATGTCTTTTTTTTTCTTTCTCTTTTATTTCCAATTCTATTCTTCCCTTTGTTTTAAAAAAAAATAAAGTCGATACCTATCTCTACCATCAACTGGGTCATGATATTTCCTTTCTTTCTTTTTCTTCCCTTCCTTCCTTTTTTTTTTTTTTTCCTTCTTCTTTCCTTAGGATCGTCTATTCTTAGTGAATTACAACTCAGTTATTTTTTATTCATTTTAAAAAAAATTAACAACCTGTTTAATAAACTGAATAAGAAAAAATTAACTCATATTTCTATGAATATTTCTAAATGCAAGGTTAATATATATATATATATATATATATATATATATTACAACAAAATAGTTTAATCATCAGCCTACAGATAGTCTATTTCAAGACGTTCTGTGCGCAGCTATCTGAGTGTCTGTCTCTGTGCATTGTTTTACATTTATTTTCAATGTCAGTCATCCTCTGGTAGACGCCTTGTTAATGAAACTGGGTTTGTGTTAGCATTTGGTGGCGATTGAAGATATCCCGGGTGAAGCGTTCTTGGGTTGGAGTTTATTCATGGCCAGCATCTTTGTTGTTTGTATTTTAATATCAGTTCCTACTATATCGGTTCCTACTATGGGGCGTTTTTTTAAACCGGCCCCGAATTTATTAAATCCTGAATTGACATGATATAAATATCTGTTGGTTCTCTCGAGCGTATTTTAGCATGTGACCTTGAATATGCAATAGAGAGGGAGCTGTATCAACTCTAAGAAATACGGAGAAGAAAGGCCAGAATTGTTGCTATTGTCGAAGTTAGCTCCTCTTAGCTCCTTACTTTTCAAAAGGGGGTCTCTCTTCCCCGGCTATAAATGTCGCTGACACTTCGCCTCTTCCTTTTTCCCTCAGGCCTTTGGACCGCCACCTTGAGGTAAATCTTTTTCCTTAGGCCTTTATCCTTACCACCTCGCAGATGTGAACGCTCACAGATACAGCGTTTCCCAAATGCTGGGAACACGCTAAGAACAATACACGTACGTACGAACACTCACCACAACACACACATATAATATTCACCACACACACTCTGTCCATGTAACTGTCCATGTAAATTGTAACCTTTCTTGTTGTTAATACATATATTTGTTTACATATATTTATTGGTCTTGTTTTTGTTTTTGTTTTTGTTTGCCTTCTTTGGACTTAATTAAAGTCCAAATTTCTCCTGTACTTGGACCGACTCGCAGGAAAATCTTAACTCACGTACGCTCTTCTACCAACGCCACGGTCCCATACACTATCATCTCACAAAAAAACACTGGGCGTCTCATTGCTAGGCTTTCATTAGTATTGGCCTAGTGCTACATGTTAATCATATCTACTGAGACTCGAGCTCACGGACCATATCATCTTCCACTAACAAATGTAAACGCTGCTTTAGTAACATATGAAATGCATAAATATAACAACGACTGCATGGCTTTTCTGACATGAATTAACAAATTCCACACCAAAACACACATCCCAAGAGTAAAAAAACGTAATAAATAAATAAAATATTAATAAAGGAAAAATGTCTTAGGAAAATCTTTTGAGCTGTTCTAATTACTTAGACGTTGAAGATGTGAATATGCGATCGGCGGTGACTGGCTTTTATACTATTCAGAGGTCAACAATGTAGGGAATTCGTTGTTGTCAGGTGAGCTTTGGTGCGTATCTGATGTTACACAGTTGGTTTCGACTTATTTGTCTTTCACTGTCTGTTAGTCTATTTTGTTTCGGTGTTTCTTTTGTTTTGTTTTGTTTTTATTGTCGGTATGATATTTTTTTCCTCGTCTTTCGACTGGCAATTAACGTACAAGCCATCAATGATGGTTTCCATTCGACAGTGTAAAGAATTATGTCTTTAATTAAGGACGCCACTTCGTTTTATTTGTTCGTCTCTTTCGACCGGACCGTTGCTTACTTTCTCTTTTCTTTCTTTTTTTTTTCTTTCTTTTTGTCTTTCTTTCTTTCTTTCTTTCTTTCTTTGATTATTTGTTTTTATTTCTTTCTTTCTTTTATTGTTTCTTTCTTTTATTATTTGCTTATATTTTATGTTGTATCGATAACAAATACTCTACCTCCTGTAGCACGGTTTTAACAGCTCATTATCCAGTCTCCGCCATCAAAAAATACTTCTTCTTTTCCATCTCATTCTCCTTCTTTTGCTTTTACTTAGTGGCCGTAAATGTTTCCTATTCATTCTCTTCCGTTACTTTCTTCATTTTTTTTCATTTGCATTTAATACTTTTATTTTTATCCCCATCGTCTACCTCTCCGCCCTTTTACATAATTTTAATTCTTATTTTCTTTACATTATCGTTCTTCTTCTTCTTCTTCTTCTTCTTTTTCTCCTTTTTCTTCTTCTTCTCTTTCTTCTTCCTCTCCTCCTCTTTCTTCTTCTTCTTCTTCTTATTTCTTCTTATTATTATTTCTTCTTCTTCTTCTTTTTCTCCTTTTTCTTCTTCTTCTCTTTCTTCTTCCTCTCCTCCTCTTTCTTCATCTTCTTCTTCTCCCCCTCTTCCTCTTTCTTCTTCTTATCTCTTTCTTCTCCATGTTTTTCCATCTTCTTCTCTTTCTTCTCCTTCTTCTCCTTCACTTTCTTCTTCTTCTTCTTCTTCTTCTTCTTTTTATTTCTTCTTCTTTTTCTCCTTTTTCTTTTTCTCCTCTTTCTTCTTCCTCTCCTCCTCTTTCTTCTTCTTCTTCATCTTCTTCTTCTTCTTCTTCATCTTCTTCTTCTTCTTCCCTTTCTCCTTCTTCCTTTCTTCTTCTTCTTCTTCTTCTTCTTATTCTTTCTTCTCCATGTTTTTACCATCTTCTTCTCTTTCTTCTTCTTCTTCTTCTTCTCATCTTCCTACTCTTCCTCTTTCTTCTTCTTATCTCTTTCATCTCCATGTATTTCTCCATCATCATCTCTTTCTTCTCCTTCTTCTCCTTCACTTCTTCTTCTTCCTCTCCGCCTCTTTCTTCACCTTCTTCTTCTTCATCTTCTTCTTCTTCGTGTGTACGGCTTTTCCTTTTTTCCTCTCCCTTTTCACTTCTACTTCATCTTCTCGCTGCTACATATTTTACTCAGTACCACCATGAAATGGATTCTTCCTCTCTTCCTTTTGTTTTTCTTCTTTTTCTTCTTCTTCTTCTTATTTTTAGTATTATTATTATTATTATTATTATTTGCTGTCATATCCTTTTTTTCGCATTCATTCTTTTTTTTCATTAAGTTCTTTTTAATTTATATTCATTGGCTTCTTAGTCTTCAATTTTCTTCATCCTAATTCATTGCATTCTCATTCTTATTATTACTATTATTGTTATTTATATTATTATTATTATTATTATTATAATGTTCATCATATTTCTTTCTTCCTCCCACTCTTCTTTCTGATCGACTTTCTTTTTTTTTTCATTAAGTTCTCTTCCTCCTCCACCTCCTATTCATTCACAGATTTGTCTCCCTTCTTCTTCTTCAACTCGACAGCATATTCAACCTCCATTTTCGTATAGATTCTGAATTTCTGTTTACAATGGCAATAATCTGATTCCATTCTGTCGTGTAGAGAAGGATTTTATTGTTCCTCCGATTCCCAAATCTCACAGCGACATTGAAACAGATTTTCTGGACTAAATGCAAGTTCTACATTAATAGCTGGAACAAATGTGACTTTCATGTATCATAGATTTTAAAATGTTCTTTCACTTGCATTGTATTACTTTTCTGAAAATAAATATATAACGGAGTCAGTTTTCGGTTGAGTCATAAATATTTTCCGTTTTTGGTTTCTCATGTTAATATACAACAACAAAACTATAACAATGTGCAATCCCATTTTATTCAGTTAAATATTCATCATTATATCAATCTAGTTTCTGATGTCAGTATATTGTAGATTGTGATATACGACGGCAAGTCAAAAAGTAGGCGCACTTTCTCTATAACATATCATTTGCTTTGTCACATTATCTTCTTCTCAGGTCAAGCATAATTTTAGTTGTTATTGTTTTTATCCCATGACCGTAGTTTGAGCTTCATCACGCCAGATTCTTGCCTGACGAAAAAAAAAAGCATATCAAGTTAAACTCCAAGTAAGTGACTCGTTACGTCTTCTGAGTGACATGAAGTGGAAAGACTATATTGAATCCATTTCTAGATCAGCTGCTCAGAAAGTTGTTCTCTTTGTCGTGCTAGACAATTGTACTCTTCAGAATCTATCTTATATATATATATATATGTATCTACCATTCGTTAATCCTTAGAATATTGCTACCACATATGGTCCGGTGGTTTTGCCATTCCTCTAGAACTCACTGATAAAATCCAAGGAAATATCAGCAACAGTATTGACCCTAATTAAGCATATCCACTCCAGTCACTTTCCCACCGCCGTAAAGTTAGCTCAATTTTGCATTTACTCTAGACACTTTCTTGGCAATTGTTCGGGTGTGCTCTTTCCTTTCGTAATAATACGTTTTAATAGATTTGTATTCATATTGTAAATATTCATTGCGGGCTAGATTTTAAATTATTGTTTTTACTCCCCTTCCTTCCACAGGCAATGAATTGTACATATGGGGACGAGTTAGCATTTCCGTAGAGACAATGAGGTATTATGGTGAATGTAGTAAGAAAGGTACGTAAGACTGTGTTGTTTTGGTGTAAGGAATATTGTTTGTATGATTGGGTCAAGATTTGTGACTAGCTAAGTTATCGTTAAGACAGAACAAGACCGTCCTTTCTCCAATCCCGATTATTGGCCTTGTGCCACATTTCTGTGTATATATCAGAATAAATATTGCTCTTCACTATCGTAATAATACGTGTTAATATATTAGGTGGGGGGGCTAGTTTTTAAATTGTTGTTTATACTCCCCTTCCCTCCACAGACAATTAATTGTACATATTGGGACGATCTAGGATTTTCATAGAGACAATGATGTATTATTATGGATGTAGTAAGAAAGGTCCGTAAGAATATGTTGTTTTGGTGTAAAGAATATTGTTTTCATGTTTGTGTCAGTGTTTGTAGCTACTTAAGTTTCAAGTTAAAACAGAAGACCGTCCTTTAACAACTCCCCATTTTTGGCCCTGTGCCGCGTTTTTTGTATCTAAAGCGGAAATAAATAACGCTATCATATCTAGAATTTTATAATTTAAGCAGAGTAACGGAGTGGTTACGAAGTCTGAGAAATTTAGAGTTAATCTGTCTAGATGTAACCGGAAGTTCTATGCTTACTGTTCCTTTTCTCGCATTTAACGGCTCCATCATTTCCAACCAAATTTAATCTTCAAAAATTTAAATTCAATGTCGATCGGTAGCAACTGTCCGCCTGATTATTGTTCATTTGTTTGTAATTTTTTTTTCCTTTTCCTAATTCTTCAACGCCCAGTAAATTGTGATTTAGTGGCTTTAATGTCTTGTTTGGGGTTATCTCGATTAAAACGCGTATTTTGTTTTTAAATTTAAGGGAAATATCAGACAGGCGATGAGGGTTCTTCAATTTAAAATTCAGTTGGTTAGATATAACTGTAATTTCTATGCTGGCAATTTCATTATTGCAACTTTTGGTTGTGAAACTCTCTTCCCGTTCCATGCTTTTCAGCCAACTTAAATGTTAAAAAATTCAAATGCAATGTCAGTAGCTATCTACTGTCTTTCTGATTACACATCTTTTGTTTTCCCGCCTCAGTAATGTTTTTGTTTGCAATTCTGACCACACCCAGTAACCCTTGCGTCTTAGTGGCTTGCTAGAGGTGAACACGATTAAAAAAAGAAAACTGGGTAAGTTTTATTGGTTATGGAATAATTATTTCAGTTATGTTATCGGAACTTAGGATATAATTATCAAGTGATGCTAGAATTGCTCACGAAACCAAAGATCAGAAAATAAAAGTTCCTTTCTGCAAGAAAACGCGCGTTGTCCATTCTGAAGGAAATATATACACGTGTAACCGATAATATTCCAGTTAACACGATAATATGGATACGTTGGAGAAAGTCGACACATCGCGCCAATCAGGTTTTAAAGCAATAAATATTGATCCAGAAAATAGTAATTTAGCCGTAATCATGTTTCGTTAATAAAAATATACTAAGATACTTATATTTTATAATTCCTTTTTTACATTTTATATTTTTTCATATGATTTCGTTAATAGAAATATATTAACATTCTTATACTTTATAATTCCTTTTTTACATTTTATATTTTTTCACATGATTTCGTTAATAAAAATATACTAACGTTCTCATATTTTATAATTACATTTTTACATTTTATATTTTTTCATATGATTTCGTTAATAGAAATATACTAACATTCTTATATTTTATAAATACATTTTTATATCTTTTATCTGAAAATAAATAACAATTGTTTCGAATGAAAATAACACTTAATGTCCCGTCTTCTTGCTTGGAGTTTGTGATTAGTTTAGGTGTCGAAATTCTGAAGTATGCGGTGAAAATCGGAGAGCCGTGTTCGAATTCCGGTCTGATTAATTACAATCCCTTATGCACAAATACCTTGGTAAGGCCGGGAATCCAACCGTTCTACCTAGCTATATCTTGGAGAGTAGGTCTTGTATTTGGATAAATCATTTTTATTCATAGAATATTTTTATTGCAATATTCATTCGCAAAAAGAATGATCATCCAATAAACGGCCTAGTCTGTCTTTTTGACCGTGTGTCTGAAACCCCTTTAACCCAGTCCACACTTGCTCTACGTATACATATACGTTTTTGGAATCAGGATGACCCCGGAAATAAAAATCTGCCTTTTGTCTTGTGCTTGACCATCAGCATCGGGATTTGTATCTGGATTTGGAGGACAGTGTTAAAAAATCCATTTTGAAATTACTGAAAAAAGATTAGGGATCTGTCTATATTTCTGCGGTGAGGTAATATGTAGACTAATTACATTATTCGGATCATTGTCCTCATCTTTGTTGTCATATTTATTACAACATTTCGACCGCTCTACGCTCCGGTTTTCTTCAGGTGGTTGGAATGTCGAAGTTTATTACGCTCACTGGGTTAGACTGTTCTAGTTCCACGTGCCATGTCTAATGGATATCAGTTATCTCCTGTTAATCCCCCTCTAAAAGTTCTTCACTGCCTTAACCGGGTATTGAACTCACACTCTTTGGGTCTCGTCACTGGATTTTACCAACGCCTTTATCTACTCTGCCATGTGTCCTTATAAAATCTCTGTTTGAATATCTCAGCAACCGTTTTTTTACCGGTGTTCATATTGCAATTTTTTGCTGTTTTCATTATATATTTTTACCAGAGCTCATATTGCAACTTTTGTTGTTATTATCGCTTTTCTCTGGCACTCCTTATTATGGTCCCCATATTGTATTTATTTCTATGCTTGGTCGGCTCAGGAGATTTTTGTGGCCTAACACATGTGCTGATTCCTTAAGTTTACGAATTTTCCAATGATGTTCTTTGTCTATGATATCAACCTGATGCTACAGAGGGCGGTGACCTCAATTTTCTCTCCGTATATGGTCAGCCACGCCTTACCTTAATAGGCCGGCCTGTCTCCACTTTATATTTCTTTACGAAGCTGTAAGGCATAGCGTACATAGAGTATTTAGCCATGGTCTCCCCTATGGGGGAACTTTCTCGGAAGAGCTATCTGCGAACTGTCTGTAAACGATTAGTGATTTTAAAAGATTTTAAAAAAATTATACTGAGTTCAATTTAACACAATACCATTGTGAATTTAATCATTTTTTTATTTTGAATTCAGATTAAAATATATTCAAAATTTGTAAATTCAAGAAATTAATATTTTTTTCAAAATTCCAAGATCTCAGAATAAAATTGTAAGTATTTGTGAGTGAGGTTTTACAGTTCCGCAGAATTTGTGATTAGAAGAACTCAGCCCAATTGAAGTTCCACAGAGTTTGTCATTTCAAGAACTCAGTTTTAAACCTGCACTGGGATTCCGGCCAAAACCAAAGATTCGGTCCATATATTAATTTTTCGTTATAGGAATTGAACTCATAGCTCGAATAAAAGGTTAAAGTGTGGTTTTGAAGTGAAATCAAATGAAGTGAGGAATTCAATGATATTTCTTCAAATTTATCATTGCTTTTTTCTAAACTAGCTTTCCTTTTGTACTGTAGTTCCAATTAGTCCTCCGCACGACTTTAGTACAAAAGTCCGCACGGGGTGCAGCTTTTAAGCTCGTCTAACATAATTCGGTTGTTAATCAGACATCAGTTAGTTATGTGTTTTTCGATACATGACTAACAAGGCAGATTTTCCCCGTAGGAGGTTGTCATTTCTTTCTACGGTAGATCTATTGCCATCCAAGGCTATAGAACCTGGTCTATACTGTTATTTATCCCGAGAAGAACAAGAGGATTAGCAGTAAGTGGGGAGTGACAAGAAGGTATTAGCACGTAAGTGAATGCAATGGATTCGACTAGAATTCGAACTCGGCTCACCGATTCCTCAATCCGAGAGGCTATATATTACTCCACCGTGCTTCACATAGAAAGTACTGATAAGCTTTAAATAATAAAACAAATCACATATACATTTAATACTTTACATCATATGTAAATTCAATAATGGTAACACTTAGTAGAATTCGGAGATCGGGTGGCTCCCAGAGCAATATCAGGGAGCAGGCATAGAAACATGAATATCGGAAACCTTTGTTAAAGACAGTTTCAACTATATTATCAATTAACATATGAGATTCAATGTGTTATGTGTCATGCGTGATAAATGCTTAGATGATCATGTATCTTTCGATAAATGACTGACGAGGCAGATTTTTCTCGCAGTATCTTGACATTTCTTTCTGTGGTAGATTAATTACCATCCAATTCTGTAGAACCCGGTCTGTCCAGTTATTTATCCATAGACGAGAAAGAGGATTAGCATTAATTGGGGGAGAAGAAGGTATTAGCATGGAAGTGATTGCAGTTGATTCGACTGGAATTCGAACTCGTCACTTCGATTCCCCAATCCGAGCCGCTATCCATTGCTCCACCGTCCTTTATACATCAAATAGAGATAAGCTTTTTAAAAAATGAAATAAATCAATCGATTTTCTTCTTTCGTATTGCCTGTCTTTTCTTTTATAGGATATTATCTATTTTGTGTTCATGAAACTTTTACACCTTTTCTAATCAACATTTCCAAAGGTATTGCTGTCGTCGTATTTTTGTATTTTTTTTCAGTCTTAGCAAAACCAGAGCCTGTCTTCTCTGTCTTGTCGGAGTTTGTCTTGTACCGTGTCTCATTACTCAGATGTCCTTTGCATAGAAATATGCAAGATTTCAGCAAGCAAACTGTTGTAGCTGTTCTTTAAAACAATCTGTGTGCAAGGTTGGTGCGTCATATTTTTTTAATTCCTTGCGTTCTTCATTTCGCCAACTTTCTTTTTTTAATTTCCTGTCTGGATTCTTTTTACATATTCCTTACTTTTTCACCTGTATTCTGCATTATCTTTTCTCTCATTTCCATATTGTTTCCAATGTTTACAATACATCATTAGTTTATCATTAACTGAAGGCAAGAATGGAATGGATACTCTTGGAGTGACGGTAGTGTTTCGAGAATGAAACCATACTCGGATTCCTTTTGCATCATTCTTCTCTCTCTTTGATTAGACCGTCTTGTCTATTTAATGCAAATATTACTGATACCACCATTTCCATGTTTTTGTCAAATAACACTAACTTATCTCCAGTTGTATAGCCCTCATGGGAGGATCGGCTCTGTGGGGAAGTTGTTTTGTTATTTTCTTCTTACCAATGACAAAAGCATTTATGAATCACCTGTAGCCAACCAGTATCATTAGATATTTTTGTACATAGATCCATATATTTTTCTCTCCATCTGACTTATTATGATACCATGTTTCGTTATATATTCATGAACAAATAATACAGTCATCAGTGTTAAATTATTCCGAATATTCGAGATGCGATGAATAAATATGAACTATATAAATCTATATATAATTCATATATAGTTATAAATGTGATTATATATATGTATATATATATATATATATATATATAAATGTGATTATATATATGTTATTTTTATACATATATATCTATTTTAATGTCCTTTCTTTACCTAGTGTTCGTTTGGTTGTTCTATTAGGCCATTTCTATCTATGTATATTTTAATATGTGGTTAGAATTCGTTTAATAACACCTTCAAACTTGAATATTTCTTGATTGTTATATCAGAGTGTATATGTTGATCTATATGGGTATATGTACGTATCTTTTTCGAAGTCTGTGTATAGTAACTTGAATGCATATTTCATTGTGTATGTATGTGCTTTAATATTTTTTTTTGTAAAAAGCTCGTGGAAATATTTACTGTCTCGTCACTTTTTTGTGCGTGTATATATCTAAATATGTCTGCATGCTTATGTATTATAATCTGATTGTGTTTGTATTGTCTTTCGCAAAATGTCATAATACCATGTCTACACTTGTATCCATGTTGTCATTAAGTTAAGGGCAGTCGATCTTAACGTTTATTCCAACGTAATTTCAATAGAAACAAAATGAATAGAATAACATATGTATTTTTTTCCTCAATAATTTTAAAATTTTAAACTTTATATAGATTAAATTTACATTTTTGAAATTGGTGGTTTTTAATTTTTTTAATTTCAAATTTTATCGTACAATTTAAGACTTTCTAGTTACAAAAAATATATTTTAGCATAAACTCAACTTTAAAGCATATAATAGTTATTACAACATTAATTCGTTGTGAAGATTTTTGAGTTCTCTTATACTTGTATTTTGATTGGTCATTTCAGCTCATGTAACAACGTTTCGCCTTACGAGGTGTAGTTAATTTATTTGAACCTTTTAAAAACTTTATTCTGCAATCTAAATTCAACATCATCACTTGATAAGACACCAGAGGTGTTGAAACAAGATGGCTATTTTTTTAGTGATTTTATAATATATTTATGTTATAATTTTTAAATAAATAATTATATTCGCTCTACTCTGTATTGAGCAATCTTTTAAGAATAATAATTGTTGGTTATTGGAATTTATTTTGTATGTACCAATCATATACTTGGATATATATATATATATATATATATATATATATATATATATATATATATATATATATATATATATATAACAACTAATGTTAAGTATAGCAAAACTGAATTCGTTATATTAAATGAAAGGGAAATACGCGAGGGATAAATCACAAATACACATGTTTTTCTATCAGTCAGTCTCCTGGTACGCAAGTGAAGAAAGATATATTTATATTAGCAATTTGTATTTGAGAAAGATTGCAAGTAGAAAAGGGATCTATGGCTTTCTCAAAGAGAATAGACACCACGGGGAACCTTTCATTTCTTTTAAAAAAATACCTTCAGATGAGATACGTTTGTATATTTAAAGTAAAATATGAAACCAGTAACTCCAGTGTAGTTGCTTTTCTTTTTTCAGTTTCCTTTTTCACGCTCCACTTAGAAAGATTTCGAAATTGGATTCGTCTGCCCAGAATAAACTTTGCTAAATTATTAATAATCACGTGGGAAACATGATACTTTTTTTTCACAATTAATCCCTCAGTAGGTTTTTGAGATTATCAACATTTTCAACTACGTTGTATGCTAATATATGTTCTAAATATTATACTCTCTCAGCACTGATTAATATGGTTAACAAAACATATGTAGTTATATCCGTGTGAAGGAAGAAAGATTATGCCATTGCGAGAGTATTTTCATAGTTTTATTTATTTTTATTTTGGAAGTAATTTCAACAATATGGCAAAACAAAAGCAGCTAAGCATTGAGGTGATGTCACAAATTGATATTTTATTCAAAGAAGTGCCAACAATTTGAAGTTATCTAGACATATAGTGCAATATTCGTTAAAAACGCAGTTAGAAACTGATGCAAAAGTTGAGAGGAAGAGCTGCTGCAACAAAAGTGACAACTGCTGCTGAAGATAAACATATTTTCGTTTATATTAAGAACAAAAGAAACAGAGGAAAAACTGATCCAGAGATGACAACCGAACTTAATTCCTGTCGACAGCAAACTCTGTCAATTATATCATTGCTTGGTTCAGTGGGGGTGGGGTGCCTAAATATTAAAAAAAAAACTATTGTTCGAAAGTGACTAAGCAGACTCTTATCGAAAAACAACAAACAAATAAGACCTGGGATTTTAAATTATAGCAAAATGTATTGTGGTACCGTAATCCAAATTTTAACATTTTGCATGTATGCCTATAATATATTTGAGAGGAAAGACAGGAGGAAGACTGGATCATGAATGTGTGGTTTCAACAGTTAAACATGCAGAGGTTCTGTAAAAGTGTGGTGGGTTTAGAGAGGTGGAGATTTGATTCAGTTTAAATGAATCATGATATTAGATTTTTTTTTAAAGAAGAATGCTATCTGGTTTACGCATATTTCGAAAAGAAATCACCATTCAAGAAAACAACGATCAAAAACACTCTTCTAAATTATGTCGACATTACCTCGAGTCAGAAAACAGGAATAAAATGTCTGAAATTATAACTTGGCCATCTTAATCTCCTAAATTATGTCCCTTTGAATTCGTATGGGTTGAACTGGAGAGGCGAATTCGAAGAGTGAGAATGGTTTGGAAATTTGCCATTTACTTATTTTGACTCATTTTTTAGAAGGATGTCAACAATTGCAAAAGGGTACTCGTGGTGTTATTGACGAAAAAGTGTTATGAAGGTATGGCATGATAAGTTTCTTAGTTAAGTGTTTATTTATGGCAAAATAAAAGCAAATACACTGTAGATATTGAAATATTATAATTTGCTCCACAAATTTTTTTTTGCCTGTCGTGAATATATAGACACGTTGTTGGAAATCAAAAAAGGATCCTCTCAAAAGATCAAAAGAATGTATTCCTTTCCCCAATTAACTACATATTATAGGGCATTTTTTCAGATCAGCCGTACAACCAATTAGACGATATAAGACAAGAGTAAATATTTGGGTCAACAGCATAATTACAGAATTGAGAACAGATGACGTCATATATATATATATATATATATTATATCAACTGACTTAAAATAAGATTTGTCGCTACACAGTAATAACCATGTTTCAAAAATGTAAGCTAGAAACTTTAAACTTAATTAAAATAATTAAATTAAAAGCATTAGTTCAGTCTGATCTTCAAGCGAATATTGGAATAACTTATTTTTAAATTTACTGTGTTTATATATATATATATATATATATATATATATATACAAAAAATATTCCTCCTCAATTTATTTGTATATATGAGTTTGAAGGAGGGATGAAATGTGGGATGAGAACAATTAACGGGAAAAAAATTAAGCAGTCCTTTCCTACCACCAATGTCCATTTTTTTAGCTACTTTCGTGAACTTTTCTTCATCCCATCACGCGTACATACACACATACATGCTGATATATATATATATATATATATATATATATATATATATATATATATATTCAACCAGCAAGATCTGTCTGTTTAATTATTTTATTATATTATCCAGACAATTTCGCTTGAATTTAATAAAAGCTGATTTAATTCTTGCTACCGAAAAATACATTATGTATGCTGTGGCAAGCAGAGGAAATACGACACCCAGACAAAATATAAATTTGCTTAATTTAGAATCAATTTTATTGCCGAAATAAAAAAACTAAAGCTGCAAAAAATAAATGTTATTATATTTACAACCTTTAGAAGTGATACTCAGTATTTTTAGTTCATCTCCAGTTGGAACGAACTACAGTCTCAACTTGACGTTAGATGGCGTGAGAACATTCTGTCATACTTCTTGACTGTAAATCCAAATATCTTGTAATTTCGTTTGCTTTCTCTGATACTCTCAAGTTTTCAATTATCTCCACATAGTTTGGGTTATATTGCGATTAGGGCTTTGTTCTGACCAGACATGTAACACGTCAGTGTATCCATCTGTGAGAAAGTATCGTGTAATATCCCTTGTAGAACAAGGTGATTCATCTACTTGAAATATTTTATAATATGGCAATAGATGGGATGATAAAATAGTACATAAACTTACATGTTCGCTATTACGTGTTCAGTCGATTTTAGAAAGTTTATTTTACCAACGTGTTTATGGTAGCCTCAAACCATTAAACACCGAGCATTGACAGTATTTACATTAGTCGGACTATTGTCCTCATCTTTGTCGCCATATTTGTCACAACGTTTCGGCTTTTGTACGCTCCGACCTTCTTCATGTGGTTGGAATTTCGAACTGAACCCTTTATTTCGATCACTGGGGTAGACTGTTCTAGTTCCACGTTTGATTCTGCTAATTTTCCCTCTAAAAATTCTCCACTGCCTTAAGCAGGTATTGAACTCATCTTCTTTGGGTCTGTCACTTGATCTAACCAACGTCTTTATCCACTGTGCCATGTGCCCTTGAGGACATAATAATGTACACAATACCTCATCTCAGAAATATAGACAGAGACCGAGCACTGAATTTTACTATAATTTATTGTAGTTTTTGGATAATTCCTTGCAGCAATTGGTCTTCGAACAATCTTTCTTTTTAAATATAATTCAGTTCTTTTTGACTTTCGTTAGT
Source organism: Acanthosepion pharaonis (assembly GCA_903632075.3). Taxonomy (NCBI): domain Eukaryota; kingdom Metazoa; phylum Mollusca; class Cephalopoda; order Sepiida; family Sepiidae; genus Acanthosepion; species Acanthosepion pharaonis. The sequence goes on along the minus strand of CAHIKZ030004925.1, from coordinate 891,515 downwards.
GTGTACCGCATTTAAGCATCATTATCATCTGATAATAGATGCTCTTTATCTAGTGTTTTCGTCTTGTTCGATTTTTTGTTCTTATAATGCATTCATTTACATACATCTTATATTTTCATTTAATCTTCAGGGCGTAGGCGACCATAGATTTACAGTTTCCTGTTCTTTTTAGTCCTTAATAATTCTATCTTCTTGTTATCTCTCCTAAATCCTGATCCACTATCCATTTATCTAAGCTCGCTATATAACTTACGGGTTGCTTTCCTCTAGCCTACTTGCCTTCAGTCTTTCTTGTGGGTATCAAATTTACCAAAATGCTTTCCTCATTATATGCTCTAGAAAATTCAACTGCCTCTTTCTGATGTTAAATAAAAGTTTTCTTTTTATTTCCATTTTCTATGAACTTTGTCATTTCTCAAATGTTCGGTTCATGGTATTTTCAGCAACCTTCTGTGGAAATACGTTTTTTGTTGCTTCAATTTTCTGCGTGGTATTTGAAGAGATTGTCCAGTATTCACTGACATGGTGGATGATTGATAATACGTAACACGTCAGTACTCTTTTTCTTGTTTCTTAATACTTTGCACAGTTTTTGGAAGGCATCATTCGCTGTCTAAATGCGCCTTCGGATTTCAGTGAAACACTTACTGCCGCCTGTTAAATCAATTCCATAGTATTTATATTGCCGTATGTGATAGATCTATGTATCTCCAAATTGTAATTTGCTTGAGCACTCCCTTTTGCTGACAACTATGCATTTTCTTTTCTTCCAATTGGTGTTTACTTTACTGTAATACATTTGCTGTATGGATTTACATTTCAAATGTAAACCTAATTGCATCCATTAATTAACAATGGTTTTTAGTAGTATTCCCTAAATATAAAACTCAAGAATCACTCAAAATAACAGTTTAGTGAATGAATGTCTTATATGGGCGTAGGAATAATGGTCGTAGGATGAGTATATATATATATATATATATATATATATATATATATATATATATATATATATATATATTATTTATTTAAACATTATAGCATAAATATGTTATAAAAGCACTACAAAATAGCCATTTTGTTTGAAATAAAATGGCTATTTTTGTAGTGATTTTATAACATATTTATGCTATAATTTTTGAATAAATAATTATATTCTCTCTACTCTGTATTGAGCACTCTTTTAAGAATAGTAATTGTTGGTTATTGGAATTTATTTCGTATAACCAATCCTATACTTGTATATATATATATATATATATATATATATATATATATATATATATATATTAAGCATTTCACACCAGGCAAGGCGGGAGTGCCATTAGTATGCAAGGGGTTGCAGAGAGTTCGATCAAGTGTAAAGAGGGGTGTTTAAGGAAAGGATATAGATAAGAATGGGATCAGGATCAAGGACACAGAAGATGTCGATTGACATTACTTTTTAATATTTGAAGTTTATAGATATTATGGAAGCAAGTGAGAGGAAAGAAGTTCCACTCTCGAGAGGTACGAGATAAAAATCTGTTGGAGTAGAAGAGCCGGTCACATTTAGCTGTATCGACAGTGAAATTTTGGAACCGAGATGCCAGCCTACTAGCCCGCTTAAATTCATGTACTTGGGGTACTAGTGAACAAAGCTCGCCAGAGGAGTTGCAATGACAATATATGTAGGAAATAGAGAGGCAAGCCACTGCACGTCTGTGAGATACTGACTGGGTCCTAGATGCCAGCTCAAGACCTATCACTCTGTCAATCAGTCTTTCGATTTTGTCGAGAACCTCGAGATAAACAGCGGAATATATGGCAGCAGTATTCAACGCAAGGATGAATGGTTCATTTGTAGATTTGAAGGATGGACTCAGGCGGGAAAAATCTGGCGCGAGACGCTGAACCAGCATTACTTGCGGTAGATCAAGCTATTGATTCAATATAGTTGTTCCACCTCAGGTCAGTTGAAATCGTGAGACCAAACAGGACCAGAGAGCCATTCTCGTGGATTTGGGCAGCAGCCCTTCTGATAGGAGGCTGGGAGGGTTCTCTATGGTTGGTAAATAGAGCGGGCTTTTTTTTTGTAGGCATTAAAATTTACAAGTCATTTCTATCCCGATTCAACCACAGATTGGAGGTGATGATTTATAACGATTTAGCCTAAACATGAAAAGGTTAATTTTGAGATGTGTTTATTTTGTGTTGGATACTGCTAACCTCAACAGCTTTCCTTTATTTCTTTTCTAAAATATTGGTTGCCTGCTAGATTTTTTCTTATCCTATTATTAATAATCATCTACTAGGATGACTTGGGCATCACGCGTTTATATTGAAAACGAGGCGGTTGTATTCGTTTTTGAAAAAGATATATTTGAAAATATAGTAATACATTTATTTTTATCCTATTTGGGGCTAAATCGCACGACAAACATTCTAGAAGCATCATATTGAAATAAAAAAAACATTTGGGTGGATCTGTCTATATATATATATGAGATGAGCTATTATGTACACTATTCGGTGCTCGTAAGAAGGCCGGAGTTTCAAATCCATATGATTGAAAGTTATACCAGCTGCACGTCTCAGCGTACAGCATCCGGTATAGCCATCAACCCATCGAGGTACTGACATTCCAGACGTTGCTTAACTTCGGTGATCATAAGAGAACCGGTGTTTCAACATCATATTATACCACCCGCACTCTTAGGCTTACAATACCTGGTATTCCCAAGCCGTCAACCATCTAAGTACTGGTCCGGTTCAAGAATGGAAGAGACTTGAATCAAAACAGATATAGCTCGATCGACGAATGCCAAGGAATATTTGCACGGAACGTTTTAGCAATGAGAAAGTTTTAAAAACAAAGGATCACCGAAAAATAGCTGATACCAATGAGAAATTTACTTGAAACAAGAATGGTCTGTGTCTATATTTCTGAGATAATGTATTATGTACACTATTTACATTATTCGGACTATTGTCCTCATCTTTGTCGCCGTATTTATTACAACGTTTCGGTCATTCAGTATCTGTCTATATTTCTGAGATGAGTTATTATGTACACTATTTATATTATTCGGACTATTGTCGTCATCTTTGTTGCTATATTTGTTACAATGTCTCGGCATTTCAGTATATGTTTATATTTCTGAGATGAGGTATTATGTACAATATTTACATTATTCGGACTATTGTCCTCATCTTTGCCGCCATTTTTATTACAACGTTTCGGCCTTTCAGTATTTATCTATATTTCTGAGATGAGATATTATGTACATTATTTACATTATTCGGACTATTGTCCTCATTTTTATTGACATATTTATTACAACGTTTCGGACTTTCAGTATCTGACTATAATTCTGAGATGAGGTATTATGTACATTATTTACATTATTCGGATAATTGTCCTCATCTTTCTTGCGATACTTATCACAAAGTTTCGGCCGCTGTACGTTCCGGCCTTCTTCGGATAGTTGGAACTGAACCCTTTATTTCGCCCGCTTGGCTACACTGTTCTAGTTCCACGTGCCATGTTTAATGGATGTCACTTAGAGCGGGAAATTAACAGGAGATAACTGATGATATCCAGTAAATATGGTACGTCGAACTAGAACAGTCTACCCCAGTGAGCGTATTAAAGGTTTCAGTTCAACATTTCAACCACCTTAAGGAAGCCGGAGCGTACAACGGCCGAAACGTTGTGATAAATATGGCATCAAAGATCAGACCAATAGTCCGAATAATGTAAATCGTGTACAGTTGGGTGTAGGATTAAAAACACTACGAGCACCGCCTAGTGCGATAAGGTTGTGACTGCACACTCAGCATCACTTACATATATAATCTGCTGAGAGCCGTGATCGCTAAGTTTTAAAGGGTTATGGAAAAGACTTGAAAAAAATATTTTTTTTAATCATTTCACCTCAAGCAAATTAGGAATTCCACCAGTATGAAGCGGGTTACAGGGAGTGGGAGTTAGAGAAAAGTAAAGGGAGAATTGAGAAAAGGACAAAAGATAAAC
>CAHIKZ030004925.1:815000-882500 GCA_903632075.3 Acanthosepion pharaonis | reverse complement strand
TTCATTACCAGTTTTGGCTCTTGCTATAATATCCCAGTTAATAGAATGGGGACTAGCAGCATTTTGTAATTGCCAGAAAAATTAATAAAAAGCAGTGCTGTTTCAGTATTTAATATTAACTAAAATCATGTGATAATGATAGACGAAATTTCCAAGAATTTTCAGCACAACAAAATAAAATTTAACATCGCTACCGGAACGTATGTTCGCTTTGTATATAATATTATCGGTGATGCATTCACCGTTTAAGAGAAAGATCATATTTTATCGGCAGCTGCATTCATTTTTAGAGGAAATTACCTTGTCTTTTTTATATGTATTTGTTTAATATAATGTTCTTATTGTAGGGGATGGATGTGTCTATGTTCTTACCGCTTAAAAATCTGTTTCAGGGATCGTGAATGGGTAAAGTGTTTATGTATTAAATTTAGACAAATCTTCAGATATTAGTTGAGACATTACGGTTAAAAGTTGGGTTAAGTCAAATAATGCTGCGTTTACTATGTTAGTGCTTATTTTACCTTCTTTGCTTATTTCTAAGTAAAATATCATATTATGATTGCTTAGTTCTAAAGCTTCTATATATTTAATTTTAGACTTTTAAAGTATTTTCTTATTGCTGGAGTTGGTGGATAATCTGATTTATGTAAAGTATGTAGAATTTTTTGGTATAGTGTTTTAATTCTTTACTTACCTATCTATGGTTATATAGATCTTTACTAACATATCTCTGGATATATAGATCTTTACTTACCTATCTATTGTTATATAGATCTTTTATGTGTGGTTTATAATAATTTAAGGTTGCATCCAGAAAGTTGATTATGTTTTTTTTTAAATTAAAAAATTAATATTGCCAGATCAAAAATATTTTTTTCATACATGCATATATAAATACAGTTTATTTTAATTACCAAATATATATATATATATATATATATATATATATATATATATATATATATATTATTTAAAATGTAATACCATCATGATATAACCATGCGAAAATTGTGATGACCAGGTATATTAAAATTAAATGACGTAACGGTCAGTTTATACTCAGAACCTGAATATTGCTTTGTGCATGAAAAAAAGAAGTATTATATTACATCGAGCACACGTACGATATATATATATATATATATATATATATATATATATATATATATATATATATATATATATATATATATATATATATATATATATTTTATTTAGGCATTTTTCATCGCAACAAAAACAGACTATCATTAGTGTTCTGTGTATTGGTTGATATATTGAAAAGTAATTGTCATCTTTGATAATGGCTTATGTAAGCCAAAGCTTAGATTGGATTTAAACATGTATCAATATGGTGATTTCCTTTCGTCTTTCAACGATAATACGATTAAACTTATCAGACAATATGAAAGAAACTTACTTAACAGAAATAGACAAAGCTTGTCTATACTATTTAATAAAACATATATATATATATATATATATATATATATATATATATATATATATATATGTATATATACATACATACATATATATATATATATATATATATATATATATATATATATATATATATATATATATATATATATATATATATATGAAAATTATATATAATTTTTAATTTCATGAAAATCAATTGAAACGTGGAAAATAAAGCATGGTAAGTCTACAACCAAGTAATTTCGCGTTAATGTCCTAATAATTATTTTAAACAAACATTCTTATGGTTTTTATTGTTTGAAATATATATAGGAATTAATTAATGTACCCTTCTCAATTTAACGAGACTACAAATCCGTTAGAAATACAATATGTTAAGAAATTAATGATTAATTAATTAATTTATTGGCAAAGATATAAAGTTGGTTTATAATTTTAGAAAAATTCAATATAGGTGTATGTCTTTCTGAATTTCTCGTGTGTAGCTTTGAACTAGTGTCTGTAAGTAATATTATATCATTATACGTAATATATAATAATGCTTATACGGCTTCCTGGAACTATATTCATTCGGATTCATCGTTATTGATTCTAATACTTCGATGTCTCTATTCGTGAAAGTAGTGGTTTTTGAGCTTAGTTTTGTGAATTTAACTGTAATTTGGAGAATGACAACGTTGTTCTAGCAACAAAATAAACTTCATTTTCATCACTCTGGCGTATTACAATATTTTGGATATTTCCATTTTAGGAGTAGGCTTCAGGTAGTGCTGTGGTTATGATTGCCATTCTCAAACACGGGCAAAATTCTAATTTTAAATCTACTTATGACAGCAGTCTAAATAAAGGAGAATGAAATTAGATAGGAAAAGTTTTAAACAGAAAGACGCGAAACACATCAAAACTCACCCTTGAGCACGAATCTTACACAAAAAGCTGATAGTATGAAAGTAGATAAAATATATAAACGAATGGTAACATTTATATATATATATATATATATATATATATATATATATATATATATATATATATGTATGTATGTATAATAAATAGTACCAAAAAATCACTTCATATGGGGACCAGGCTTATTTCAACCGACAAGAATTCGTCCGTCTTATTCAACCCCGGTATAGATTGCGTTTATTTCAGAATTAGAAATTTAACTGTGAAAGCCAGAACTGTAAAAGTTACACACGTTCTAATTCCGACAAGTACTCTGTCTATACAGGTGTTGAATAAGAGGACGAATTTTTCGTCGGTTGAAATAAGCCCATTCATCAAATGAATTTTGTAGGGATTATTTGCTCTGTAATAATAAATGCATTGAGCTCTTGTTGTGGATCATTTTTAATATTTTATATTACTACGATCCACTTAGATTATATACCACCGGATTTATTTCACCATATATATATATATATATATATATATATATATATATATATATATATATATATATATGAATATATATATATTCCATTCATTTGTGAACGGCGTATGCAGCTGATTAACAATCCGATATTTGCATGACAGTTGCTTCTGCATTTGTGGCATGAAAGAAGAATTTCGAATGAATAGCACATTACATTGCTCTCCGTCTATCTAACTATCTCTATCTAACTATCTCTCTCTCTCTCTCTCTCTCTCTCTCTCTCTCTCTCTATATATATATATATATATATATATATATATATATATATATATATATATATATATATATATATATATATCTGTCTGAATTGTTTTTTTTGGTTTTTTTCCTCGTTCACGCCCTTCAGGATTACTCTTTAAACAGCCTGGGACCAGCCCCGACTCGATCGTCTGGTACCTGTTCCCAGACACCAGATTCGATGCCTATGACTTTCAGTTGCTATTTGCAAACCTTCCTACAAACATAGTGCAAGACGTACTACCTTACTTGTCCATTGGTCAGCTCAAAACAGATGAAGCATTTTGGTATGCGATCGACATTCATTCAATGTACGTGATCCAGCCATCAAAGACCACTATTCCATGTGCCTGCTGTTTTTAAAAAGGCAATTTTGGTAACTTTCTCTCTCCATATAATGCAGGGGATATATCGTAGAGTTGGAAAATTTTTAAGTGCAAACAATTTTATTTTGATGTGCAGGGGAATTTTTCGTTAGTTACAGAGCTGATAATAAAGAGTGTTCAATAGGAAGTAGTGGCTTTTTATCTTCTACTTCGTATTTTGCAATGGTGAGGAAGATGCAGAATAAAAAAATAAAATCATGTTTACCCGAGTAACACCCTCAAATTAAATGATCGTCTCTTCAACTACAATTAATTTTACTATATTTCTCATGGGAAGACCCTGCCACCCGACTTTATTATTAGATATTAAATACTTTTTTGTTGTCTTGTCATGACGTCTGATCTCGTATATTTTACAGAACATAGTTATGGAAACATCAAAATGGAAAACAGCTGGTCCTGGCATAACTTTAAAAAATGTACCGTACTCCATGTAACTCCTACCTTTCCGCACTATAATCTGTCCTATATTTAACTGACTCTTCTTTTCGACTTTAATTTTGCAAACATATTTCTATATGGCAGTGTTATAACTGTATCTTCTCAGAATAAAGGCACCTGGTATTTATACGTTATATTCAACACGTCCTCCGTCAAACCTTTGATGTTTGCATTACAAAATTCTTTGTTAATTAAGTCAGCTGAAAATATAATAACGTGTTTATGAGCTAAAAGGTATTTGCTATCAAATATGGAACCCGTATAGTATTCACTTCCGGTAAAATGTTCTTCATATTTAAGGCCGGTACTGTGAAGTAAGGAAGACAAAATTTAACCCGGCTTGTCGCTCCTGAAACCGAAAATGAAACTCAAGTATATCTGGTTTCATTTCTTATTATGTATTCTACACACACACACACACACACACACACACACACACACACACACACACACATATATATATATATATATATATATATATATATATGTATAAATTTTCAAAATTTATAAGATTACTACAAAAATAGTCATTTAGTTTCAGCATACTGGCGTCTTATCAAGTGATGCCAGAAATGTTGAAACAAAACGGCTATATCTGTAGTAATGTTATAACATATTTATGTTATAATTTTCGAATAAATAATATTGGTTTACCCTATATATATATTACTGTTGTGGTAGGATCCACCTAATTTCCATAGTGGAGTACCGACCATATAAATATGGTTGGTACCGGGAAGAGAGGAGGGAATCACGAGATTCAACCAGAGACTCTGCCCGACTGCGACTCAGTCAACACATTCTCCAGGAACGGTCTCACCAGGAATATACAAAAGACTATATGTAATATTGTGTACACTTTCTTGTTTCAATACATTTTGTTCTAAGTACATTTTGTGTTGCATTATTATTCCATGCATTAGTCAAGTTTCACCAATTACCAATTTAAGGGAAAGCAAGATAGATGTGAAGAAAGAGAAAGGGGAAGAAAGAAGGAAAATAATAACAGATTTTAGTATTCCCTTTTAATTTAGTATTCTTATATAACACTTTGCTGCATTTAAGTAGTTTGTTGCTATATTCGTAGTTGACTTAAGGGCTTCCTGAATTTTCGGTCTTTGCTTATTACTTTTTATGCTTTTTGTCATTGTTACCTTGATGAACCACTGGTATATTTTCGACAAATATCTGTCTAAACTTTGCATGTGGACCTACCTGTTTCTTTAAATCTTCTGAGATTGAAATAATCAAGAAACGTATGCTTTTTTTTTTCGTCATTTTCGTAGTCTTAAAACCATCATAGGTATGAACATTTTTATCAGAGATGGAATCTAACAAAGGAAATTTAAATTTATATAGGATGTTGGTGTTTTGGAAGACGCTTCTTGACGGAGAAGAATCGCTGAATATTTATGGATGATTATGGTTGGTTGTATTAAATTAATATAGCCTGTAATTAATTTTATTTTTTCACTTGGATCAGTGGGGGCTATGTTAAATACACTATTTAATTAGTGGACAGGAAAGGATTAAACAAAATGGACATTTTATATCTAAATAATTAAAACAAACATGTCAGTATATATATATATATATATATATATATATATATATATATATATATAAATATATATATATATATATATATATATCACTAAAACTTTAAACAAATTTTATTAAAATTTAAAGTAAATGTTTAAACTACACAAAGTGCAATGAGAACAACAGTATTCAAATAACAATATATAAAAAAAGAAGTTAATAAAAGAAAATAAAAAATTATTATCGCACCTGCAACTACATTTTAACCTTAGGCTCATCAGACTGCAAATGTCATGTGATGAAGATTAATCTGAAAAGCTGATGCATTTAAATATGCAACATGATATTTTGGGAGCATAAAACAACAGATCGGTGTCAGCTCTGAAATATATGACGGGTTAATCTTATTATTTCATATATATATATATATATATATATATATATATATATATATATATATGAAATCTCTATCTTCCTTTATGTATCTTTCTCTTCCCGTATATATCTATGTTTCTCTCTTCTTTATCTATCTATCTATTTATCTCCCTTCATTATCAATCTATTTTTCTATCATCACACTCACACACACACACACACACACACACATACACACACACACACACATATATATATATATATATATATATATATATATATATATATATATATTTATATATATATATATATATTTTTCTCTTCCTTTATCAATCTTTGTTTCTCATTTATCTCTCAATCTTTATCTCTCTTCCTGTGTGTATCTATCTTTCTCACTTCCCCTATCTATCTATCTCTTTATACCCACACACACACACACACACACACATATATATATATATATATATATATATATATATATATATATATATATATATATGTATGGATGGATGTATGAGGCTGTGTGTGAAAGATTAAATTTTATGTTTATGCGTGTATTCTTATGTATTAGTGTATGAATAAATATAAATATATGAAGGTGTGGAGAAATGAGTATGTATCATGGTACGTATATATGTTAGACGTATAGACAAAGATAAACTATAAAGCAAGAGATTCTTTGAATGCAAATGAAGTAATAAGCTGACCCTATGCCACCGGGAGTGTCGTCAAAGATTTTCTTATTTCTATCTTAATGCACGATATTCCAACAAAAAGTCACTGGTGTTCGTCTGTGAATATTAAACTTAAAGATGTTAAATGGAACAAAATATATTGTTCATGATTGTTCTTTTAAGAATGCTGAAAGGAAGAACAAACAGAAAAGAAAAATTAGGAGTTGATTAGAAAGGCAAAGACATTTTTGGAAATAAAAAGAGAGAAATTGAAAATAGTTATGATGATGATGATGATGATGATGATGATGATGATGATGAGAACACGTAGAGGGAAATCTAAAGAGATAAAAAGTCGACAAAGAATAGAAGATATAAAGAAGAAAATAGTGAAAGGAAAGTAAATGAAGACAGATTAGAATCTGTACAATGAGACAAAGAATAGGATGACATAGCGAAAAATGAAAGTTGAATGACGTAAAACGCAAAAATGAAGAAGAAAAGGAAGAAGTAAAAGAAGAAAATCAAGAAAGATTAGAAGATATACAATCCGAAAAAGTGAACGTTGTATGATGGAAAGAAGTTGAAGAAGAAGAAGAAGAAGAAGAAGAAGAAGAAGAAGAAGAAGAAGAAGACAAAAGAAGATTTTATAATGGCTGCAGCAGTTAGGATATACCGATGAACATTTTAGAAGTAATTTAGCATACTGTCGAATAATAGGAATATTATGATGAATGATAATACAGAGGAAATCGGTGAAAGAGGAGGAGGTGTTGGTGTAGAAGAAGAAGGAGAAATAAAAAAGAAAAAGAGTAGGAGGGATAGTGTACCGAACGAGAACTATGTAAAATGGAAAAAAAAATGCATCATTATAATCAGCGAGACAATCGGGATTATCCAGAAAATGGAGAAGCCATGTCCTGCTGGACAGGTTATTTAACAGGACTCTGCCGACTATTCACGAATTTTCAGCACTTCTACGCAACGGCCTTCTTCGGGTAATTGAAATTTCGAACTTAATCTTTTATTTAATCCAACCTGAGTAGATAGTTCTCGTTCCACGAGCATTCACTCTTCCGGATGTCTCAGTTATCTCGCTTTAACTCAACTCTCCAAGTGTTTTTTTACCATTGCAGTAGCAAAGTATTGAACTCCCAACTATTTCAGTCAAGTCACTGGATCCAATTAACGCGTTGATCCACTGGGCCATGTATAAACCCCTGAAGAAGACTGTAGCGTACAGCGTCGTGAAACTGTCAATAAATATGAGGGAAAACGGTCCAAACAATGTAAATTATATAAGTAATTTAAATTCACTTGTTAAAATTTAACAATTGTGGAAGTTTATTTGATTTACATAATAATTTCAGACAGGGTATATATATATATATATATATATATATATATATATATATATATATATATATATATATATGAAAATTGAAAAAACATATACTGTATATATATATATATATATATATATATATATATATATATATACATTTCATTAAATAATATAGACAAGTGTTGTCTATTTATTTTATGTAAAATTTTTCGTATCTTCTGATAAGTTTGATAACATTATCATTAAACGAAGAAAGAAATTCACAATATTTATCCATTATTTTAATATAATCTAAGCTTTCGGCTTACTTAAGCCATTATCAAAGATATAAATCACAAACATATTAAACAATATACGGACACGACAGTGATGATAGTCTGTCATTGTTTACATAGTGGATCACTAAGCAACGATAAACATATAAATGAAAATATGCTGCCTAAATACACACAATATATATATATATATATATATATATATATATATATATATATATATATATATATATATATGCACAAAGACTTGTACCCACAGAAGAAATTAGATTGAAATAGAATGAGGAGGGAAAATAGGGACACAATTAACATAGAATTTAATTATAAATAAATGAACGAATAAAAACAAAATACGACGTGAAAAAAAAAAGTATAAAATGGAAAAATGGTACTCATAATCTCTTGGTCAAACGAACGTGACGAATAATAGGTTCCTTTTGCGTGCATAGGGTTGGCTGATAAAAATTTAATATAAACAGACTCAAGAACTCGGAGATAGTGACCCGAGCGAGCACTATGTAAAATGGAGAAAAAAAACATGTCATTATAATCGCCGAAACAATCGGGATTATCCAGCAAATGGTATTCAGTGTAGAGTCACCCACTGCTGGACAGGTTATTTTAACACGACTCTGACGACTAGAACGCAAAAAGGCAGGTTCAATTGCGTTATCAGCGTTGCGTTTTCACGCTCTGATTTGCCCGTCCTATATACATAACAGATATATATATATATATATATATATATATATATATATATATATATATATATATATATATATATATATATATATATGGAGAGATACAGATGAGGACAATAATCCGAATAATGGAAAAATGCGTCGTCATAATCGGCGGAACAATCAGGATTATCCAGCAAATGCTACCCTAAGTAAGGGTTCATCCACTGCTGGACAGGTTATTTTAACTCGCCTCTGACGACTAGAACGCAAATACGCAGGCACGTGTTGCGGAATTTGACGTGTATATGTTTTTAAATTGAGGGGACCTTTTCGTCCTTCTCAGAAGATGATCGTTGGCGAGCAGCAAACAATGAAAGACACATAAATAAATAGCGAATGAGGAGGGAAAATTTCAACACAATTAAAATAGATTTTAATTATAAATAAATTAACGACTAAAAATAAATATGGAGTTCCAAAAAGTGTATAAAATGGGAAAAAAAAACACTCATAATACCATGATCAAACGTAAGGAGCAAATAATATATCCCTTTTGTTTACATAGCCTCGGCTGATGAAACAATGTAAACAGCTTCAAGAATTCGAAGATTGTGAACCAAGCGAGCACCATGTAAAATTTAAAAAAATAATGCGTCGTTATAATCGGCGATACAATCGGGATTATCCAGAAAATGCGACCCAATGGAGGATTCACCCACTGCTGGACAAGTTCATTTAACGCGTTTCTGACGACTAGTATGAAAATAGGCAGGTACGAATTGCGTAAGGAGAGAAACGCAGATCTCATCTGGAAAACAATACGCAACTTGACAGAGTTGTAGCACGAAGGAACACGAGCCGAAATTCTGTCAGCAAACAAATGGCATGTCTCGGCTTACCAAGACAAATTCAAGTAAATTGGGCACCGACTAATTTCTAGAACCAATGGTTATTTAAACCTTCTAATTTTACTATCATATACGCGTTTAATGACATTAGTAGGATAACAATTACGTTCGAAATTACTTGAATCCCTGACTGTATTCCGTTTAACAAGCTAGGAGAACAGATCATGAAAGAACGATGAACAAGGGTAGAAATTAGAAGAATTTTGTGGGACTTGGGAACAATTTAGTAACAAATTGTGTACAAAGCTGTAAAAATGGGTTTACGAAAGATACTGATGACAAACACACAATCCATGCATTCTACGAGAACATCTAGAAAGGGCAAAATACCATGACACTCAGATAGTAAACTGAAGGGTTGGATGGAAGAGAATTGAGTTCCGAATAAAGTCAGCAGAATCAAAAATAGAAAAAGTACCATTAACCTACCGCATATAAACGTATGGTTTACGGACTATATGAAAGAGAAGTCCCACATTAAAAGCTACGAAAATACAAGCCAGTATGTGATACAAAGTACCACCAATTGAAACAGCATCTGTCTGGTCAGATATAATATAGTTGAAAGTGAAGTCAACAACTTCAGTCGCCAGACGCATACATTCCAAAAATAAGTTTTCCGGAATCATAATCGGTCGTAAATTATATATATATATAATATATATATATATATATATATATATATATATATATATATATATATATATGTCTGTGTGTGTGTGTGCTTGTGTGTGTCAGAGAGAAAAGAATAGATGGAGGAAAAATCCACAATTCGTATCATTTATTTAAAAAATGCCCAATACAAAGGAGAGCAACTATTAATAAATTTACATTATAATATATAGCAAAAAAAGATAGTACGTCGCTACACAAAAGCTTTCATGTTTGAGTACTAAATTTGTAGGCGAGGATAGATAGGTTGTGATATTAAGTTATCCACGATCGCCTGAGCAAGTACACTCTTAGTACTGAAACGTGAATGTTTTTGTGTAGTGACGTAATAGGATTTTAGTATAAAATATTACAATTAAAATGATATACTATATATAATGTAATCGAGAGGCAGATTTTTTTCTCTGTATCACAGCACTTCAAGTGTGGCTAGTCGTCTGATTGCTCCAAGGCGGGATAGACACCCGACCGATTTGGTATCAGTTAGAGATTCTAAACCTAGGCTATCGTCGCACGTCAGAAAAGAAGGACAATTTTAAAGTTTTCCATATATGAATAAATAAATATATATAGTATGCGAAATGCAATGTTCAGGTGCAGTGAACAATACACTCAGCGCCAGAAGATTGCGTTTGGCATGAAACACCGAGTAGTGCAAACGGCATGGAATAGTACATATTTTATTAATATATATATATATATATATATATATATATATATATATATATATATATATATATATTAATAAATATGTGTACTATTCCATGCCGTTTTTGATTGGTTATTCTAGCTTTTGTAACAATGTCTCCCCCTAGTGTAGGATCGTTAATTAATCTGAAACTTTTAAAACCATTTATTTTATTTTCAACATCATCACTTGATAAGACGCAGGGTGTGTTGAAACAAAATGGCTATTTTTGTAGTGATTTATAACATGCTTATATCTGCTCTACTTTGTATTGAGCACTCTTTTAAGAATAGTAATTGTTGGTTATTGGAATTCATTCCGTATATACCAATTATATACTTATATATATATATATATATATATATATATATATATATATATATATATATATACTATTTCAATAAAAAACCTGCAGTTTAAATGCAATTCAGATATTTATATATTTACACACACAAACACCTACACAACAACCTTATACTCACTTTAACACACGCACGCACTCACATGTGCGTATATATATATATATATATATATATATATATATATATATATATATATATGTGTGTGTGTGTGTATATATATATATATATATATATATATATATATATATATATATATATATATTTATATATACTTTATTTCACGAATTTTTTATTCATAGTATCATCTTATCAGACGAAAGGAAAAAAGATACATCCCACAAATTAAATGGAAGATCACCAGGTCAATCTTAGACTCAAAACAAATTCCGGGACAGATGCAATGTATACGTACAGGAAAAGATCATTATGATTAAGTATAAAAACGCTGAATAATTATTGAATCAGCGGAAAGAACTTATCTTCAAGTGTAGACACAAGAACAGATTTAAAATATGCCAATAATAATAATATTGGAGAACTTACGCTTGAAATGTTGGTTATGTTTTGTATGAGCACTAAGATATAGACGCTCTTGATTGCATGCATTTGTATATGATCAATTGTGTGAATTTCTTGCCGACATCGGTTATAAACTTAAATTATTAATTAATTTTTAATACCTTTATTATTATTACTGTCTTCTATACACACACACACACACATATATATATATATATATATATGTGTGTGTGTGTGTGATTATGTGTGCATGAATATGCATGTGTATTTATGTACGTATGCATACATACATATATATATATATATATATATATATATATATATATATATATATATATATATATGTATATGACTATTTTAATTTTTAGTTCTTTAAAAATGTAATTTATTTATAACTTAAATTTGATTAAGTATTTTAATTAATATTTTTCATGTGTTTTTATATATTTTCAGTTTTATTTTACCTTTATTTTGATTTAAATTATTTCATTTTATTGATGTTAATTGTTATTATTATTTTAGGTATCATTATCATAAGTTTATAATTGTGATGGTTATAATGTGATGTTCATGGTTTTGGGGGTCGTAAATGAGTAAAGAATTCAATATATCAACTTTGAATCTGATCGATCAGCTACCAAGCCTTGTTTTTTTTTTAATTATTCAGTCCTGAAAGAAAAAAATAATTTCTAGGTTACCCTATTGGCTCATGTTTAATTTTTCCGTCTTTCCTTTCTTTCCCTACCCCTCTCTCCCTCTCTCTCTCTCTCTCTCTCTCTTACCCTCTGCCCTTCCGATCTCTCTCTCTCTCTATATATATATATATATATATATCTATATATATATATATATATATATTTATATATATATATATATATATATATATTACCACTATAATTTTTAAACCCTATATTGAAACTTTCTTCCTCTTTCAATATTAAAACTGTTTAACTTCTCCTTTTTGCTTTCGTTTGGACATATTGACTCCATTTAGTTACCAAAAGCCGGTCTGAAGTGATGAATGTAAATAATACATGAAATAAATTATAACCGGATAGACATTTAAGTGTTATAAACTCATTAGCGTATATATATATATATATATATATATATATATATATATATATATATATATATATATATATTTATTTAAAATTGTCTGATGGTAACAAAAGCGCGAAAGCCGTGGTCACAAACTCATATCCATGCATCTAAATATGTTAAATTTCTCACTGTTATGAAGCACTTTCCAATAAGTACCGCTCATATATATATATATATATATATATATATATATATATATATATATATATATATATATATATATACATGAGCATAAGTAGGTATGCAAAAATAGAAAAGAACACGTTGGGTGCATAATCCGAGTTCCTTAGTATTTTTTTTTTATTTTTTAAGAAGATAGTACTCCATACAGAAGTAGAGCTTTATTATAATAATATTTTTTGTTTAAAAATATGATTCCTTCGCTACAAAAAGAGTTTTCATGTTTCAAAAACGAGAGCCGAAATCATCCAAATAATTATTAAAATTAAGTTGAATTGAGGTGTTTTGTCTCGTTTCATCTTCAAGCGAAATCTCAATTCAACTTAATTTTAATAATTATTTGGATGATTTCGGCTCTCGGTTTTGAAACATGACAACTATTATGTAGCGAAGGAATCATATTTTTAAACAAAAAATATTATTATTTTTTATTTATATATATATATATATATATATATATATATATATATATATATGAGGTCAACACCAGCGGTGGCCGTGAATTTCATGCTTAAACGCAGTTTTGATGATTGTATTTGCACATAGAATTTAATTCACAGAATGAGGCGAACCGACTCCCCAAAATAACTTTAAAAATCTATTTTGCTCCGTGGACTTTTTGTCGTTCTCTTTTTGATGCCACCGACTATATGCCAATATATTATCGCAAAGGCACCGATTTTCTTTGCGTTGGTTACCTGCATTCTTTCCTTGAAAACATGGCGAACATCTCGAAAGAAACCAAAGGAAACTTCGCACATATGGCCAAGAATATATTAAGAAAGGGTTTATATTTATGTTCCTATTTCAAATCTATCACTTCTTTAAGGATCTGATTGGCAAACCATGCTGTCGTTAATGGATGCCTGGCGTGTGTTGGAAATGTTTTAAAAGAGAACTGCATGCCCAACCTAGTAATTTGAAAAGCATACACACATTTCCAATCTGTCCTGACGACCGGTGAAATCGCTCAACATGAAGTTTGCTTAATGTATATTCTTATTCCACACACCTACTGTGATATATATATATATATATATATATATATATATATATATATATATATATATATATATATATATATATATATATGTGTGTGTGTGTGTATAAAGGGATAGATAGATAGAGGAAGTGAGAAAGATAGATACACACAGGAAGAGAGATGTAAAGATTGAGAGATAAATGAAGTGAGACAAAAATTGATACAGAAAAAAGAATATATATATATATATATATATATATATATATATATATATATATATATATATATATATATATTTCGTTTTTTTTTATTTTTGGAAGACGTTAATTCAGCCAGATACCCGCATCCTTTAAAAACGTCAATTCAGCTAACAGTTTTAACGATCGAATTGCTTTATTCCGTAGTAATAGATGGAAAGACGAATTACGTTGGCAATCGCGTGTGTATGAATAAAAATGACACTCCCCAACCGTTTATTCAAAAGAAAAAAACACAAGCCTAAAACAAAAAAAAGTATCTCTACATTTACTTGCATTTCTTAATGTATTCGTTAAAGCAAGGGTTTTATTCCACCTAATGAACGTACATACATTCAAGAAAAAGATATTTCAAATAGATTTACATCAACTCCACAGGCAAATGTAAAACTTTGAGAAATTATCACCTATACATGATTTCAGGTTATGTGAAAATATAAAAGAACCAGTTATATATAGTCGCTAATGAACGAATCATCCTGGTGGAATCCCAAACACGCAATCTGATTTAAATAAGGTAGGCTATTACGTGCATTTATATATATATATATATATATATATATATATATATATATATATATATATATACATATTATATATATATAATATATTGATAGATAGATAGATAGATAGATAGATAGATAGATAGATAGATAGATAAGAGAGTGAGAGAGAGTGACAGATAGTTGGCCAACGGAAGAAAGAGTTAAAACAATACTACTACTACTACTACTACTAATAATAATAATATTTAATGTATATTAGTAAGACTTTAAATCAAAGTGAAACATGACGGGATAAGTTGCTCAAATTCAAAATGTATGTGACCTTTTCTCATATCTATCTGGAGATTATGATGTTTAACATCTTTTCTCATTACGATCGTATTTGGTATAAAGGCCTAATAATATTAAATATATATTATTATTATTATTATTATTATTATTATTATTATTATTATTGTATTTCCTAGTGTATACTTTCCGGGTCCCAACCAGACATCAAGTTAGAATTCCTCGCATGATATTTCTCCACTGAACATTTAAAAAAAATGTTCACACACATTTTACATAGATAAATCCATTTTTATTATTATTATTATTATTATTATTATTATTAATAATGATAATAATAATAATATTGTCCCACTATATATCATGTCGGGTTTTATATTCGGATTGTACAAATACTGTGTAATTTGATACAAGATGGTTAATTTTCTCTGGGCATTTATCCCAGAACATGCATTTTGGTCTAACATATTTTTTCGATATGTGTGCTTGATAATTTCTATTTAGAAAATATTGGTCCTGTGTAGCAAGAATAAAACCCTCGGCTTCATCTTTTAAACCTGTACTACTTAGCCACTGATAGGCATGGAGGCAATATAAGACGATGGTAAGTTAAACCACTTCACGTTCCACATCTGCCCGTAACGAACAACCCGTGCACATCAGTGTCTAAGTATTTTGTCCACATCAGCTTGCTCGGTACGGGCAGAGTATTGACTATGAAGCGGCATATCTTGCCATCGTTTCTGTATCTAGTCGGTTATATTTGCCTTTGTTTTCTTTTTTAAAAGTTTATTGAAGCTTAAGTCGGTGTATTGTGCTTTTGTATTTCGTCACCCAATTTTTTTTTCACTCCAATTTTTTTTAACATTTTCGCTTCCTTTTTTTACTGAATAAAATTACTTTCATGTTCTTTCACATATATCATCCTCCATTTTCTCAAGTTTCCAGGTACTTTTTTGAAGACCAAATTTTGTAGACTTGAAAGACAATTCTATTTGAACTAATCATATTGTGACGTCACCCCGTCTATCTCCGCGCCGTCGCCGCCCTATCCTGTCCTGTGACGACCAATGTGACTTGGTATTGGTCGCGGCACCAAATGTGACGTTCTAACCTTTTGCTGATTCGAATGGGAATCTGGTTAGATTTAGTATCAGCCTTGTCGTTCCCAGCTCGCCCCCAACGTCTGGTTACCGAAGTAACTGTTTTGATTTCTAGTCTCACCTACCAACGTTGTGATTTGATCTTGGGTAGACGAAATCAATCAGTCGCCGGGCCGTAATGCAAGTCGAGCCCGAACAATGGTAATACCGCAAATGTATATGTAAAAGAAAATAAAGTAACAACTCGAAAAGTTCAAATGTGTTAAAAAAGGATAACAATATTTTATATCTGGTTGCGGAATACAGGACTGCGTCTTTCTCCCAAACCGCTAATATGGATACGTGACACTTTGCGAGTCTTAATATCTTAAATTGTTTTTCAAGAAACTGGTTTTTGGTGTCTTCGGGCGATATTCGTAAAACCTGTTTTGGTGGTGTGAGTCTAAGTCGTTCTTCAAAAATAAATTGTTAGAAGTTGAGGTCGTGATTGCGTGGATCTTTCAGTCAGGTTTCTGCGAGGCGGGTCTCAGAGCTCACAGCTAAACTGCAACTAACGTCTCTCTGACTCAAGTATTGCCTGTCTGTCGTCTACTCGTCGCGACTCTGTGGGCCTGTCGGAGTTTGAGGTTCCTTGATACTTCTAAATCCGCAATTAGGTTTTTCTTTGTTTTCGGTCAGGAAAATTTATTACTTTCCATTTTCGGAAGTCCGTAATTTCTAGTTTAAGGGAATCGTCCTCCCAAATTCTTCCTTTCTCATATTGGTATCTCTCACCAATCCCCTCAGAGGGCGTCACCAGGTTCTCCTCTCTCTCACAGTGGCATCTCATACCAGTCCCTTCAGGGGCGTCAACAGGCCTCCCCTCCTTCTTCATGGTTTACCTTCGCTTACCGCTCACGCCACCCTTCAGCCAATGAACGCTCAGCAGCGTAGGTGTTTGCAATTATCGCTCAAAGGAAAAAAATATAATCTTCCCTTTTTTTTCTTTTTTTCTTTTCTTCTTCCCGACAACAAGCCCTTACGACTCTTATCTTAACCGAACGCCGTCTGGAACTCGTCAACGAGACCTTCGCCAAACAAGCACTGAGGCTGGTCAATGATCTTCCGCACCCTATCGCCGATTATCCGTTCCGATAAAATAGTTTTTTCTATCATGGCCAGCTCTGACACAAAACATGTGCTCTTCTCAAATGATATCTCCACAGATAGTTAATGGTTTAATCTTTCCTTCTTTGTACTCTTTGCGTGGTCCAGCGGACATTTTTTTCGGTCAGAGCGCGACCCAATTAATTTCTATCTCTTAGCATTCTGCCTTGTAGGCCACTTGACGAACCTGAAATTTTCATTATTGCCATGGGCAGATTGCTATCTTCTTTCGCCGCGTCGTAACATAAATCAAATTAAATCCGGTATCTTACTTTCTTCGCTAATGAAAATAAAATCTTTAGCACTTTTCTTTGTTAGAAAAAATAACATCGCTCAGTGTTTTTTCGTCATAGCTTCTTATCACCTAAATTAATTCTCGCCCTTTTTTTTTTTGTTTTTTCACGCAACCCTAAATAGTATCACATCTGACTCCTTCGGAGCAGGGAAAATAAAAACGATCCACATCAGTTGCGGGATGATGCATACGGTTGCAGGTGAGAAGTTTTTGCTTCCATTCACTTGATGTCATCTATGAACCAGTTAAGAATATTGAATGTGTATTGCACCACAGGGACAACCAAGATGTTAATGGCTGATATTCTGTTTTTCGTTCTTTTCTTTATTCAGCTCGGTATACAGTAACAGACACACATGCCTGTAGTACCACTTTCTTACATTACTTCTTCATTTGTGTATGCTGAATTCCATCATCTTCACTAATTCCTAGGTGCCTATCGTCTTTTTCTTCCTCCAGATTCCTAAAATTGGTGCCAAAATATAAATCTTTTGAGTGTTTTCCTGTCATTCTCTCTAACTTGATTGTTACTTTTGAAGATTTATCTAATCCGGAATCCCAGTCAATATCGTAGACATTTTACAATATTATTATTATTATTATTATTATTAATATTATTATTATTATTATTATTATTATTATTTCCTTTGATTTCTGGTGTTTACACATTTAAGGTTAGCAATGGCATCATGGCACTTTCCACTGACAAAAAAAAAATCGATAAAGCCTTTCGTAAAGTATGGACTGTACTTGTCAGAACATTTTTTTTATCTCTTTAAGGCATGGACTTCCAGGAATCCCTTCAATTAGTCTACTGGAATCTTTTCCAAACAATCCTAGCGCTCCAACTACAACAGGGATTGTTGATGATCCCATGTGTCACATTTTTGAGATTTCGATTTCATGGTTTTTGTATTTTGAGAGCTTTTCGAATATCTTCAAAGATAAGGAGACATTTTTTTTGTTTGTGGTCTCTAATATCAATATCTGGGCGGTTGGATTTGATTGTTCTGTCAGTGTGTATTGTGTAATCCCATAGAATTGTTACAGGTCCTATCTCCTTAACCGGGTCTGGTTTCTTTCAATTTCCTTCCCGTAGAAGTTGCAAATTTTCAATGCAGATTTTGGTCCAATCTGTCATGCTGGGTTTTATATTCAGTGGGTGGCAGTATCATGCAACCTGATACAAGATTATCAAGATGATTATTATTATAATTATTATTATTATTGTTATTATTATTGTTGTTGTTTTTATTATTATTACTGAGCAACATGTATCAAGTTTCTATGTAATAACTTCAGCCGAATATAAGTGCTTCTTTTGGGATTTAGGTACATGTGGTGGTCCATATTTATATGCTGTGGGAAATGAAATTTACGGAGATTTGCTATCGCAGGGGAAACTTGTACATTTTTAAAATCTTAAGGATCTAAGTGTGTGCCACACTATCAAAAGCTTTACGACAACCGCTTCATGCTCTTCTTAGTTTAGATATCATCTCCTGCAATTTTCCAAAATCATTTTGTTCATCAGTAGTTGATTTTTGCAACCATATGAATGTCTTCTGCATCCCTTCTTTTCCAGTGGAAGAATGTTGTTTTATTATTATTATTATTATTGACACCTGAATTTCTTTCAAACTACTATATATATATATATATATATATATATATATATATATATATATATAATGAACAACAGACACTTTAAGGTACCATAACAATAATTTATTTTACCAAAATCCTTTTTAAAGGATTTCGGATCATCAGTAACACTTCCAACAATGAAATGAGAGGAAAAATTGTGATTAGAAATTGATGGGTAGTGTAATTTCATCCTCCTTGGAATTACCAATTCGTTTTACCAAATTCTTCATAACTTAACTATATATATATATATATATATATATATATATATATATATATTATATATATATATATATTTAAAAAGTGTATATAAATATAAATAAATATATATATATGTATAATTATTTATATATTATATGCGCGGTACTTATTAGAAAGCGCTCAATATCAGAGATAGAGCTAACATATTCGGTTGGATAGATGTGAGTTTGTGTCCCTGGGTTTCACGCTTTTACGATCGTCAGACAAACTCAGACGATCGCTAAAGCGTGAAACACAGGGTCAAAACTCACATCTATCCAACTATAAATATATATATATATATATATATATATATATATATATATATATACTGGACTCTCCTGTCGAATTCGACGTATGAGGATCAAGCAGAACAGTTCCCAGGAAACCGAGAGCCCGACAACAGCAGATGAGATTTGATTATAGTTGTGAAAGTTTTGTGCAGGACCATCAATAGTTTTTGAAGGGCCGATTGCAGAGACCTGGGGCACTACGTGCAACAAGGTCTCCAAATGACCCTCCGCAGGTTTTGAATTCAGAGTATATATGCTTGTATGCGCGTGTGTCTGTGGACCATCATCTCTTTCAAACACGTTTGATTGAATATGACGGCGAAGGGAAATTTGCTGGATTTTTATTGCATCTTTCTAGTTTCCTTAAGTGATTCCTTTTGGCGGCGTCAATGGCTATGAAAATTGCCCGTAGTGTTTAATTTCCCATGCGCTTTCGGCATCTTCTTTAGCCTTTTTCATGTTATTTGTTGTCAATGGCTACTGATTTCTTTTCATGATTGTCTCTTAAGATGTAGTTTTATGATGCAATTGAATGAGAGTAGCGTTATTGACGAGTCCCGCGAACTTGTCAGAGATTCAATTTGGCTTCTTTGTGTTTTAAAGCACACACACACACACACACACACACACACACACACACACACACACACACACACACACACACACAAAGAGTCACATATATGAAGATTGTGTAGTTTCAATATGCTATATTTATTGGATAATTTTAAATATCTGAGATAGTGTTATGTAAATATTACAGTGAACATTGAAGTCAACACTCAGAAACGACAGACGGTCTCTTGCTAAACGCAATCCTCATGCCATATATATATATATATATATATATATATATATATATATATATATATATATATATAATTACATGAATTATTCATACAAAAAACAAATATAGATGTTAATGATTTAAATGGCGAGAATACATCTTCGCAAACAATTTTAATAAAGTACACTAACCTCGAATATGTATATGAATGATATTATCCCTGTTTATAGATTCCAGTTGCATAAGGTCTTTTTTAGTTTTTACAAGCTTTCGTCTGTTCCTACAGACATCCTCAGGTATGGAAATAGATTTGTTCTTGTTTTTTACTTCTCGTTAATAATAGGACAACGAAAATATAGATGTAATCCGAAAAATGCTTTTAGAAATGTATTATTGTTTTGAAACTTGCGGTCGCAACGCTGGGGTTGAATTTTTAAAATTTAAGATTGTGCGTTTTTGTACTAATATGGTAATAAGAGAATTCTTTTGTACTGGTAGGTTTTTCAGTCAATGTGGCATGAACTAAATTGTTCAATAATTACAGGAATGTCACATTTATTATCCGAATGTTGCACGTTGGATGAGTTATTTTAATTTCAAGTATAGGTGCTGTTCAATTTCTAACGACATGAATCATGCATACAAAAAACAAATATAGATGTTAATGATTTAAATGGCGAGAATACATCTTCGCAAACAATTTTAATAAAGTACACTAACCCCGAACCTGTATATGAATGATATGATCCCTGTTTATAAATTCCAGTTGCATGGGGTCTTTTTTAGTTTTTACAAGCTTTCGTCTATTCCTATGCTAAACGCAATCATCATGCCATATATATATATATATATATATATATATATATATATATATATATATATATATATATATGAGGAATAAAAATATGGGATCATATTAAAAATAACATACAACAATATCCACGTTTAAAACATAAAATGTAAGGTACCTTTCGACCGACACATTTTCAAACACAATCGTCGGTAATCTAAAACGGATTACTAACAAGAATATTTTTTTTATTAATACCGTAATAAAACAGGATGGTAAGGGGGGGAAAAATTGTTTTACCTCAAATCATGTAACCGTTCCCCAAATAAGGCCAACAAGCTTCATCTCCCGTTGTACGCAGAGGGCCGGCCTACGTATGTTGATAATAACAGACTCCAAAATGTCGAGGTGGAGTCTGTTCCCTAGCCCTGTGCAATACCGAAAAGAAATGGGGAGAATACTCAGTCCTACAAACACCAGAATTTAATAGATGTTCACCGATAACAGAGGCATGAGTCTGCGAACACCCGGATATCACAAACTCATGCCTGCGCACGCAGCCCGGGACATGTTGGGCGATTCTAACCTCAAGCCTCTGGATAGTTTTGCCCACATAATCGACCCCACATCGACATTAAAATTGATAAATAACTAAATTATTATGGTAGGTAGGCAAAACATCCTTACAGCAAGGGGGCGAGGCCATCCTGGTAGTAAATATGTTCCTGACTGTAACGGCATTATAACACTGTTTAATGGAGGAAGAGATCTTATCGGCGTATATCTGACTCTCAGGACCAATCCAAGGGAGCCTGACATATATAGGACATTTGGAAGGCCCATATTTCTTAATTTCATTGAACTTCCTGATCTTGCGTTCAATGACAGTTTTAATAACTGATTCGGGGTAACCGTTCATAAGAAACAATTCCTTAATTGTTCTCAATTCGGCCTCAAGTCTACACTCAGAACAAATCTTCAATGCCCTATGGGTAAGACAACTTATAAAGGTTAACCTTTCTGGGTCTGGGAGCAAAAGAGTCCCAGGCCAGATAAAGTCCTGTAAAAGTGGGCTTCCGGTACACGCTCGTTAAGAAACCTGAGGAAGTTCTCTCCACAAGGACATCAAGAACAGATAAACAAGAACAGATAAACGATTGTTCTCTTCAACCTCCATTGTAAATTTAAGTGCAGGATGGAGATTATTTAATAATGAAAAGAACACTTCCGCTATTGCACTATTACAAAATGATGCGAACGTATCATCAACATAGCGGAAGTAACAATACGGTTTGTTAACCCTCTCAAATAGTCGCCTTTCATGAAAACCAACAAAAATGTTGGCCATCACAGGACCCAAGGGACTACCCATTGCCACCCCGTCGATTTGCTGATACATGCAATCGTCAAAACTGAAGGAGACAGACTTGGTCGCTATCCCCAACAATTCAACAAACACACGCTCAGGAAACAACAGAGATTAACCAGGGCCAAGATACAAAAAGTCCGCACAAATGTCAATAGTTTCATCAATTGGAACATTCGTGAACAAACTACTTATATCAAATGACACAAAATACTCAGTGTCGCTGTTTGGATTTAAATTTTGTATATAATCAACAAACTTAAACGAATCAGGCACACAATACACCGAGTAGAATTCTAAAACCGGATCAAGAACATCCAATAACCACTTGGCAAGATTATTTTCGGCGGAACCCAACATAGATAAAATTGGCCGAAGTGGAACGCCCTCTTTGTGAATTTTTGGTAACCCATACATTCTAGGACGTTGGGAACCAACAGGACGAATATTATTGTAAATTTCTTTCGATAGAAATTTACTTTTATAAAATTCAAGTAATTTTTTTTGGAATCTAGTTTCAGGTCTTGGGGTATCATCATAACTAATATCACCCAATTTCCAGAATTTACTACTATCCTCAAGAATAGATAGCATCTTGCCAACATAGTCAGAGTGGTTCAATATAAAGACTCCGGCACCTTTGTCGGGCTTGGTAATACAGATGTCTGAGTTGGTTTTTAATGACCTAACTGTCTGAAAATGCCTCCTCTGCCACACAAACCCAGGGGAGTTAACATTTGAGTCTAAAATGCCATATGCCAAGTCCTTCAACCGGGCCTTAAGGCGAAGCAAATGGTCCTCAGAGTTAGGATGGTGCTTTAATAATTGAGAAAGGAGGACCTCGAAATTACTAAACACCTCAACTTTCTTAGGAGGAATACAAAACTCAAGACCTCGAGACAAGACGACCTTCTCGGAGACAGATAACTCACAATTAGACAAGATTAAAATATGTCTCTCTGTTGTAACACGCGAGCCGAATTTTTTTTTTATTAAGAAATTCAAATAAGACATATTATTGGTCCTAATCATATTACCAACAACCAGATCACCCTTCGACAAATATTTAGCAAAACGAAACCCATCATAAAACGACAAAGTGAGCCAGATTCTACGCCAGATAGAAACATAATGTGTTTTAATTGAACTGAGCGCTTCAGAAAAATAAATAATTTCGTCTCTTAGGAAAGTTCGTTCAACATTAAAAATGTTGCGACACTTAACCCGAGAAACCTAGGTAGGTTGTTCCTGGATCTTTTATTCATTTCACTTTTAATAATTTCTTGTGACTGTTCGGCGGATAAAATTGTGGATCTGGATACGGTTTTTCGGCTATTAATATGTTGTTTGTTAACTTCTTTGATGTATTATTGATGAATTCATTGTTGATTGTCTTTATTATTGTGCATATGTCTGTTTAGTTACCCGGAATCAGTTATTAAAACTGTCATTGAACGCAAGATCAGGAAGTTCAATGAAATTAAGAAATATGGGCCTTCCAAATGTCCTATATATGTCAGGCTCCCTTGGATTGGTCCTGAGAGTCAGACATACGCCGATAAGATCTCTCCCTCCATTAAACAGTGTTATAATGCCGTTACAGTCAGGAACATATTTACTACCAGGAGGGCCTTCCGCCCCTTGCTGTAAGGATGTTTTGCCTACCTACCATAATAATTTAGTTATTTATCAATTTAAATGTCGATGCGGGCTCGACTATGTGTGCAAAACTATCCAGAGGCTTGAGGTTAGAATCGCCCAACATGTCAGGGCTGCGTGCGCAGGCATGAGTTTGTGACATCTGGGTGTTCGCAGACACATGCCTCTGTTATCGGTGAACATCTATTAAATTCTGGTGTTTGTAGAACTGAGTATTCTCCCCATTTCTTTTCGGTATTGCACAGGGCTAGGAACAGACTCCATCTCGACATTTTGGAGTCTGTTATTATCAACATACGTAGGCCGGCCCTCTGCGTAAAACGGGAGATGAATTTTAAGTTGGCCTTATTTGGGGAACAGTTACATGATTTGAGGTAAAACAATTTTTTCCCCCTTACCATCCTGTTTTATTACGGTATTAATAAAAAATCTTCTTGTTAGTACTCCGTTTTAGATTACCGACGATTGTGTTTGAAAATGTGTCGGTCGAAAGGTACCTTACATTTTATGTTTTAAACGTGCATATTGTTGTATGTTATGTTTAATATAATTTTTATTCCTCAAATGGCTGATTAGATTTGGCAGTACTAGAAATCTGTTTATATATATATATATATATATATATATATATATATATATATATATATATATATATATATATATATATAATTATATACTTGGTTGGTGAAAAACTCCGGTGGCACAATTTGTAAGTATATCAACACAAATTAGTATCCGAGTAAAAAATTGGGGAAAAAAGAACTAGAAACAGCCGAACAGGCCGAGAAAAATCGTCCAATGCCTTAAATTTCCAGTCCAAGAAAAAAAACACAAGTAAGTAAGATAAAGCGTAGACAAATGAATAAAAGATCGAGGAACAACCCACCTAGGTTTCATCTAAATTGATCCTTAGGGTAACCTGGCTGTTCAGCTCACGCTGAAGATCCCTCTAGGTTAAACCTAGGTAGGTAGTTCCTACTTCTTTATGATTATATATATATATATATATATATATATATATATGTAGTTTCAACGCAATCTTCAGGTCATGTGCGTTGTTATTTTTCGGCTACTTATATATAAATGTCAGTGATGCATTATGGGTGGTCTCTTGTATTGTTTCAGCGGTTATTTCACTGGACAGTAAATGATAATGTCATTAATAGCCTTAAAACTGTATACGGATCCACAATTATATGCGCCGAATAATCTCTAGAATAATTTCTAGTGATTATTCGGCGGATATAATTGTGGATCTGGATACAGTTTTTCGGCTGTTAATATGTTGTTTGTTAACTTCTTTGATGTATCATTGATGAATTTATTGTTGATTGTCTTTATTAAGTTTACTTGTGCATATGTCTGCCTTCGTGGTTTGTTAATTCGTTTATTATTTTGCTTAAATTCTTTTACTTATTTACTGGTTTACATCAATTGATTTTACTTACTTGTTAATTTTATTTTTAGTTGTGTTCATTTTCATTCTTCGATTTTTTACTAACGCAGTAAAATTGTTTTTAGTGTGTGCCTTTTGAGATGAGTTCCAATAGCCTATTTAGTAGGTCATTATGACTCTTTTCTCTTTCAGGGAGAATTTACGATTTTTTACATGTATTGTTGTAGGCTGATTATGTCTTCCTTTTTTTCCTGACATTTTTGGTGTGAACACACAAAACAAATCTTGATATTATTATATCCTGCGAGTTTCAAATTCTCCAATACTTATTTTCTCATTATGCATCATAGAATTTTCTCTTTCGGATTCTAAGTAGAAGGATATCATTTTTTGACTACTTGCCTAAAACATAATCATTACTCACATATTCAGTTTATAGTATTCTCAGCAGCCTTCTGCAGATTCAAATTTCAGCTGACTCAAGTTTCCTCCTCATTTGCGAAGTTATTGCCTTTGATTTACTGCTGTACAGGAGGGTTGATATTACATAACATTTCAGTACACATTTTAATGTTTCTGGTCAAGCATGTATGTTTTGTAATGTTTTGCTTAGCTTTTGTAAGGCATCATTCGCTATTTAAATTGTGGCTTCGTATTCCAGTGTCGTATTTACCGGACTCGATCAAAAACATTTCCTTGACATTTTCCTGAATGATTGATTTTGCTGTCTTCAATTCATTTCGTTGTTGGCAGTTTGGACAGACAACCATACATTCTGTCTACTTGTATTTGGGTTTTATTCCTTTGTCTTGCTTTTTCTTTAGTTTTATTCCTTTGTATGTCTTCTCACAGCGTTGAATCACAACCTATTTTAAAGAAAAATTGCTGGGAATCCCAGGATAGACAGTGGTCTATAGACTTGTGTGGCAACCAAATTAAGAGAAACAAAAATCCTAATTCAAAAGCAAGGAGACGGCAGCAGTATGACACTCCACTACCTTTTGTAAAAGACATGTCAATTCACAGATAATAAAGAAAGAAAAACGGCGATGTATGATGATAAACCCCGATCCCGTTCTACAAAAATGATCATCATATCTTTGCGTGTCGCTTCATAACGCGGACGATCATTGGTTCTCCACAAATCCCCATAATTTGTAGCTCTTATTAAAGTCTGTCATCAATTTACGGACTTCTTACTTGGCTTACTCTCTGTTTCTCTCTGCATTCAACATGTTCTGTGAAGTTCGAAAGCTACAAGCTACCTTTCCTCATAATGTGCCCAATACACACAGTGTCTTTAAAAACTTGACATCATTTTGTAGTTCAAAAGCATAACCAGTTCTCACTCAAATGATTTCAAATGTTATCAAAATGTGTAAGAACTGACTTGCACATATGTCAATAAGAATATTCTAGGAAGATGGATCGGTCGTTCCAGTGAGAATGTTCTTTAACACATTAACCTGACTTGATATTTTGGGATTTTTTCTATGGGTCTATATGAAACGACAGATATATATATCCCACATCAAGCCAGAAGCCTGAAGGAACTTGAGCAGAGAATCACTGAGAAGCTGGATAATGTTACGTAAGACATACTACAGCGTGCTTAGCAAGAGCTGGACTACAGACAGGGGGTGCGCATATTAAACATTTGTGAAGTTTTGTGAAATCAGTTATAAAATAATCAGTCCTTTGAATACCGTCTTGTGGTTTAATATCTAGCCTATTTAATTTCGTTTGGCTTATAAATATTTTATTATTATTATTCGTAAAACGAATGTTAACGATCTATGTTTAATTATATAGCCTGTATTTTATACACGTTTTGAGAAACGTTTATCCTTCAGAAGGTCTGTGTGTTAAATTTTGTGCATTTTTTATGGCCTTTTCGGTTCAAGCGGTAAACCACCAAAATTGTTTGAAGTATTTCGGATTTATTTTTTTAAATTTGGAGAGCGTTTATATATATATATATATATGCAAATATATATAAACAAGTTTGCTGCGAAACAAGTTTAATTGAAACTTTGACTGGAGCCTATGTGACAAACAGGTTTTGAATAAAAAATGTCTGCTATCAGCAATAAGGGGAGGAGAAGAAGAGACAGGAGACAAGTATGGGCCGTTAATTAGATCGGACAGAGCATAGCACCCGCATTTCAAATGACGGTCCAGCCGCAGGTCATAAATCTCACAGTTACAAGGCAGATTCCTACACCAGCAAATTTTACACCAACAGCATACAGGTGAAATTTATACCATAAACCCGCTTCAACCTGAGACGTCTTTGTGCAAACTGGTAAGAACGATGGCAACTGCTATTTGAAAAATGTCAGACTTATGCCGATTTGTTTTTCTTTCTACAAGTTTTTCCCTTTTTTTTTCTATTTTTGAAGGGATTTTTTTTTTTTTTGCATATGAATCCACTTCTTATGAAACTAATTGTGACATATTTCTTCTATGTGAATCCATTTCTTATATAACAAATTGTATCAACATTTATTCTTGTTGCTGTTGGCAAATTTCTTTAATCTCGTTTTATCCTGCCCAAAGAGGCACATAAAAGAACATGTTTTTGCAACCATTGCTTTTTACTTCTCAAATTTATAAACTCTTTATTAATTTGTTGTTTCTTTTAAAATTGTACGCTGCGGTCGTTTTGTTTTTTAAGTTGCGCCTATTTTCGAAAGGTGCTGTTTCTATAAACTAACTTCTGCGTCTAGCACAAAAACTTAGAGTTGGTAGGTAAGTAACATTTTTATAGACTGGAATATGACCAATGTTTAATCGTATAGCTTGTATTTTATACACAAGTTGTTTGCATTTTTTATGGCCTTTTAGGTTCAAGCGGTGAACGAACAAAGTTTTGTGAAGCGTTTCGTATTTATTTTGGGAAATTTTGAAGAACGTTAAATATATATATATATATATATATATATATATATATATATATATATTATTAAAAATGGACAAAGTCCGGCAATTATTTTAAGACATTTTTATGTTTATACATTCTTTTATTTATTTATTTTTTATAGATAGAAATATTTAAGTAAATGCTTGTTTATAATAAACATTTTTAACAACATTAATATATCCGAGAAATTGTCATTGAATATATGTGTCCTCCGGCATGAATCGAACACGTATCCTATACGGAACCGTCATATATCCTAACGTGCTTTTACTTATTTCGCCGTAGAGGACCGTTTCGGTAAGCACGGTCGAATTTACTATTTTTAAACTGCAATTCCCCATGATTTTCTCACGTACATTCATATCTGCTCGATACGTATTCAAATGGGAACGAATGACGTCACACATTATGTAATAGACAAAGTCCGACAATTATTTTAAGATATTTTTTGTTTATACATAAACAGGATATTTGCATAAATATTTGTATCTATAAAAATGAATGTATGAGCACAAAAATGTCTTTTATATATATATATATATATATATATATATATATATATATATATTTGTCAATGAGAAACGTATTTATGACCTACAGGCTTGACCGTCCTTTAAAATGGGTGTATTATACTCTGCCCGTTTTCATCAACGGGCCATAACCACATTTTTAACGTACGTCATTTTTTTTTGTTTTTTTGCACCTTATATTTCAAGATTCACCTTCTGAAGAGTTGTGTTTGTTTGTATTTTGGAAAAAAAATCTACATCCTTGCCTAACCTACTATAGAATAACGTTTCTGTTGTTTCAAGTGTCCATCATTCGTAGCTATATAGGAGGAATGGTAATGCATAACAATTCAGCGGCCTTTTAATTGTTGCTAGCGACATTTCCATCTTTTCTGAATACATTTCGTAGATTTTGTAAATACTCTATTGTTATTCCAATGCATATTTTGATGTCTCTTTCATATTTAAAAAGATATCGCAGATGTAAAAACATTCCCACTTAAGTTATTCTGGCTTCATCGAAACGTGAATCGCCTCATGGGCTCCGGAAAGAGATAAAGCATTTAAAATGCTAGACATATACACTGGACATTTTTAGTTGTTTTTTCTCTTCCTATAGTATTATATATACCATGACTACCATTATTATTGGCAGGGTTAAATAAAAAGTTCAATATGGTGAAAAATATTGAAATAAAACGCTATACAATCTGTTATTCGTATCACGATTTTCCCGTTTTTTGATTATCCGATTAAAAAGAAGAAACAATATATATTTTTTTTGTGTTATCCGTATGTCGATTTTTGCGTTTTTTGCTTATCCGTTAAAAAGAAGAAAGCAATATAGTTTTTTGGGTGTTATTCCTATCTCGATTTTTGCGTTTTTTGATTATCCGATTAAAAGGGAGAAATCAATATATTTTCTTCTGTTATTCGTATCTCTATTTTCCAATTTCCGATTATCCGGCGCTGAAAAAACTGGGAGACTGAGATCGCTGAAAAGATTAAAACCTAACCGAAAATTATTCATTTATATGAATTAAACTCAATATAAGAAATATAGTTATTACAAATGTAGGTTAGATAGGAAAACTAGTATTCATTTTTGATGTGGGGCCAAAGTTGGGACCACAGAAGTAAAACACGGATTAGATGTAAGAAAGATATATTAACAACAGGTTACAGAGCTTACTATATGTTAGTGTCCAACACTGGTAGTCGTACTAGACTCTCACTGTCACTCTCTGTCTCTCTCTAGAGTGCTATGTCGCCTACTTATTATAGGCCTGGAAGAGTCTATTGTGTAGGTAGTTTCCGGTCTCACAATAATTTTTTATTTTTTGTCATGCCGACAAGTCACCTACGTTTAAACTTTCGTTTAAAACAAAATCGCCATTTCTTCAGGACGCAGAAGGAACAAAATATAAATCGAATTCTATTTTTTTTTTTTGTCTGAGATATAATATCCATCATATGGCATATTGTAACAAAGGGAAATAAATCTTTCATAACCCTTCGCCATTTTAAATATAGTTCTTTTTCCCCTTTCTTTGTCTCTGTGATCCTAAGTGAGTTTTTAAATCTGTTGTGTCGGAAACCTAGCACCCCTCTTGAAGATGAACTTGTCTGCGAGCAAAGACGTTAAATAGTGGCATGTCAAAAGACAGGGGGAGACAGCAAGTTCTTAGCTGAGCTAGTTATTGACTACTCAAGCGATTTCTGTATCTTGTTACCAACTTATTAAAACCCTTTTTATTGTTACGTGTTATTTGGCGTTTGTCTCTACTAACCCCAAATTAACATCATAACAAAATCAAAGGTAAAAAATAGCTTTTAATATATGATTGAAA
Organism: Acanthosepion pharaonis; assembly: GCA_903632075.3. Classification (NCBI taxonomy): domain Eukaryota; kingdom Metazoa; phylum Mollusca; class Cephalopoda; order Sepiida; family Sepiidae; genus Acanthosepion; species Acanthosepion pharaonis. The sequence continues at coordinate 851,194 of CAHIKZ030004925.1, read as the reverse complement.
ATTTAACATAATAAAAATTTCAAAATAAAAGCCATCAAAAACATTTTTTCATTGTAATGAAGTTAAAGGCGTTTTCAGAATTAAAAACTTGTAGCAAAAAAACATTTCTAGTTTCCGATCATCCTGATGTGAAAAGAATTGGGTGATTAAGATTGATTAAGACCTAATCAAAAATTGTTTATTTATATGAATTAAATTTAATGTAATATTTCTGAATTTTGAAAAGTAAAATATATATATATATATATATATATATATATATATATATATATATATATATATATATATATATATATATATATATATATATATATATTTCAGCAATATATTGTGTGTTAAACGTCGTTCTAGTTGAAGCAGAAATAAATCGCGTTGTTATTCTTCTCTCCAGAATTTCCACCCTAGTTGTCGGGACTTCATATAGCGGAAGCGGCCAAAGCAATCTGGGTAATAATAATTGTTGAAATATCCATGCTTTAAATTGGCCTGGAAGACCTTATTTATCAATCTTTAATTAAGTAATATTTCAGAAATTTCAGAAAGTAAAAAAAATAAAAATAAAAATTATTCAGCAATATATTGTGCAGTGTTAAACCTCAGTTTAGTTGAAGAAAAAAATAGATCCCGTTGTTATTTTCCTCTCCAGAATTTCCACATTAGTGATCGGGATTTCATATAGCTGAAGGGCCAAAGAAATCTGGGTAATAATAAGTGTTGAAATATCTATGCTTTAAATCGGCCTGATTTAACAATCTTTAATAAGGTAATATTTCAGAAATTTCAGAGCGTAAAAAAAAAAACATAATGAGCAATTTACTGAGCAGTGTTAAACGTCGGTGTAGGTAAAGGAGAAAAAATGGCTGCTTTAATGCTTTGCGCCCTCGATAGGAAAACCTAGTTAACCGCGTTGGAAGATAACGAAAAGAATGATATTACCTCCTTGAAATCTATGTCCAGTTCCAAACAGCGAAGTGATGATTGTAATTGAATAGAGTGTAAGTTCCTTGCGATTTCGAAACCGAAGCTACCTTATATCTAGATTAATACAGGATGTGATGGATAAATTCTCATATATATAACTTACTCATATCGCATTTTAACAGAAAATTACACAAAAAATATCTTGACATGCTAAAAAGTGAATCTATTCAATAAAATCGTCATCGGGTTCAACCACCGCCTCCAGGCAACTCCGGAATGTCCTGCATCTCTCCTGGACGTTTTACTTGTTCAACTTGGTAAAGGCTTCCATGATCCTTGCCTTCAGTTCGTCTTTGGTGTTAAATGGAATTTTGTTGGCCTCTCGCTCAACTGCGTAGCATATATAATAAACAAGAGTGGTTGCAGCCTGGGGAGTTTAGTGGCTAGTTGCAAGGAGTGATTCGAAATCGTAGGTATCATCTGGCAGGCCAGACTGTGCTCTCCTGATTGGTGAATGGTGCAGAGTCCAGCGGCTACCCTCATGACCCATGCCAGCACTACCTTCTCAAGGCACTGGATGTAGAACTCCGTGTTGTCTGAGGCCCTCACCATCAAATTCAGGAGTTCTTTTCTTATGAAAACGATCAGAATGAGTTTTCCGAGTTGCTGTACGTTCGTAATCATCATCGGATACCTCTTTCCGAATCCACTGCGCTGTCCTCAGATTGACACCGAAACATTCTGAAATGTTCGTATTGGAGATTTCGTCACGAATTTTGAGCAATACAGAATGCAGTTTCAAAATTTCTGGCTGTGTGAAATTTGTCATGGTGCCCTTTTCTCTACAGACGGTGACCACCCTACTCTGCTGTGCAGTCGATAAAATCAAAGACAAACAAAGGGCATCCTTGAAATTAAAAATATAAAATGACGGTATTTTGCCCATCACACGCTGTAGAGTTTCTGGATTTACGAGAGAAAAATGCAAGGACAGCCGTAAACAGACTACATTTGACGCATTTATTCATTCAAAACTGATATAATGGAATATGCATACACCTGAATTCCCTCTCACTGGAATATGACTGGCTGGTGTCCGTCATAAATACAGACGGACGTGTAGTTACGACAGAGGTTAATTCTATGACGACGCACATTGGACTACGCCATTGTCTATCCTATTGGTCTACACGAATTCCTTGCGACTATAACGAGTACCAGTCGGTTACTGCTATCATATTCTACAAGGTTATGGTAACCAAAAGCACTTAGCTACGCCGATCAAATATATCCCTTTCCGGGATATATAAAAAACAAACCCGGAAAATTCAATGGAATACTTCAGTCAACGCTCTTATCCACGGGGCATAGGTTGGTTGAAGTAATGCAGACACTTAATCTAAAGAGTTATGAGGGCAAAAACAGGCCACAGCAGAGGTGAAACGAAACGTTGTGTTACTAAAAGGAAAGAACTGAATCTGAGGCATGTCATGTGGAACTAGAGAGATATACCCCAGTGAACTAAATAAATGATTCGGTTCGAAATTCCAACGTATATCATCTGAAGAAGACCCGAGCATATAACCATCGAAACTTCGCGCATATGACAATAAAGATGAGGACAACAGTTCGAGCAATGTAAAACGTGTAAGTTTTTAAAAGACTACCTTTTCTTCTGAATTGTGTACTCTGATAAAATTACTACCACAGAATATTATCCACCTAAAACTTTTGTTATTATATTATATGCATATTGATTTTTATTTAGTGTACTTATATTTTATTATAATATTAAAATAATGTTTATATAACCGATCCTATAAATTTGAAAATCACTTTAAAACTCATTCATTTTCTTGTTGCTGTTTATTTTTTAAATCGAACCATTTCACCCAATCCATTAAAAGATCTCGTGATTCAGCTTTAGAAGAATAGATCAAATGCAAATATATCGTGCTTAATATATAAACACAACCAAGAAAATAAATGCTCTTTAATATATGAGATAAGAGCAAGTACTCTACTTTTTGAAAACGAAAGATTTAAAACTGCCAGAGATCCTCATTAACAAGGATGTCGTACCAAACAGCCGATTATATATTGACGAAGACTTTTGAAAAAAAGTTATTCCAGATCGTTTAGAAGCGAGGCTATTCATTTGTTCGCTGCTAAGCAACGAAATCCATTCCGTTCTGATATTCACAAGTGATTCTCTCTCACACTTGAAGACATATGTGGATGTTTACTTTAAATAATGTTTCCTCACCGAACAACATTTGAAATGATAAATATATTGCCCAAAATAAACGTATAGAAGGTCAACAAATTTTTCGAAGAATGCAATCGTGGTTAATACGAAGATGTATAGCACTTCCTCAAATTTAACAACTGAATTTATATTTTAGAATGTTGATGAACAGAGTAATGTGCTAAAAAAAAAAATGAAATATCGTTAAACTTTTGAAGAACCAAATGTTAAATAATTTCTTTTTGATTATATCTATGAAAGAAAAATTCATGGAAAGCGAAAATTGTGTGTACTGTATATACACGCGTATCATACGACATTTGAAAACCTAATTTTGAAGCTAATTTAGGTACCTCCACGAGATCGCTAAAAAAAGAGCATAGCATGATGAAAAATACGCCAAACTTGACGAAAACAAAATTTTATCGTCTAAATGTTTGTTATTATTAAGAGGAAAGGTCAAAAATTTTGGGGGTATTTTTTTCCATTTTTAATCGTTCTAGCACGTCCGAAATTTTCGTTAAAAATCTAGTTTTTTTTTGAGTCAGCAAAATTGACCATTTTTTTCCATTTTAAAAAAAACTGGAAATCTGACTTTGAATTTACTTTAAGAAAATCAGAAATTATAATGTTTATTTAAAATTTTGAACCAAACTTAACTTAGCTTTTGTGCCAAAAAGATGTAATTTGAAAATAAAACAAAAGCAGGTCATAAACTTTCGCGTCTCTTGGCATGTGATGAATGATATATTTACGAATTCCATGAGGCTAATTTGTTCTACGGAAAGAGAAAAGTGAAATAATTTACATTTACGTGAACAAATTATTTACCCCGTTATTTTTAACGAAAACTTTCTGCGTTCTAATTTTTTTTTTTTTTTTTTGTACTTAGCTTTCACCTTTACGCTTATGATGCTTTATGGGAAATATATTGTAAAGAAATGAAAATAAAACTGTTAAGAGTGACATTAAATTTCATATTTCTTAAGAAAGGTATCTAATTAATTTATAGGTACATTTCTTATGAAATTTTATCAGAATTGTACATAAAATATTATAATTTTATGTACATTTATTACATTCTACTTTTATTTGTATTTGCATTCATTTTATTATTAATTTTGATATTTCATTTATGGAAAAATGTCGTAACTGAGATTAATATAAAAATAAGATCATATAAATTTCATAAGATGATACTGATACTTGTAGGTACCCCTCTCAGTTGAAATTGAAAAATCAAATTAACTTCTCCACACGTGTTTCGCAAAAGTAAAGGCCTTAACAGCGGGGAACAATGCTTAACTCAAATAACGCAGCTTAATTATATTCTGGTTGGTCTTCCGTATTTTATAATTACAGCTCGATTATAAGCACAAAATTACATTTCTTAATTACTGGGGATCTTCTGATTAGTCAAAATGATACAATTTACAACGCGCTAAAAAAAGATCTATCTCATAAGGACACTTATGAAAGCCGATCCGGCTTTTAACTAATGTTATAATATTTTAACAACTTAAATGTAAAATCTATTATAATTAATGAAATAACAAATAATTGTATTAAAAATTCATTTTCATCGAAAAAATTTTTTGCTTTCAGAAAATATTGTCCATATTCATATAAACAACTAAAAAGCAAATAAAAGCATTTGAAATTAAATAATATCTTTGTTTTATTGAGTTTTGTATGTTACAATTCAGAGCTGATTTTCAGTTACTGCGTATCCAATTAAAAAAAAAAAAAAAACATGATTTGCATTCCTCAAAGCCCTGTGCGTTTAATTATTGTAATCACTAAAACCGATGCGATCGAATTTCTAGCGTTTTCATAAAATTAGTTATGGGGGGGTAATAAATATTTTTAAAAAATATTTCTACTATAACTTTCATAAAATAACATATTTGTAATAATTTCGATCATCTGTGAATAGTTCCTGAAAGTTTCATTAACATCCGATAAATATTTCTAGTTTTGCACGATTTTTCAAATTAATGTGTGTCATACCAAAAAAACGTGCTAAAAATTGTCTATGTTATTTACTAGTTCCGCTGATACTAAATAGAAAAAAGTTTTTTTTAATCAAAATTTAGAATGTTCTAAAAAGAAGGAATATTTTTTAAAAATAATTAAAAAAAAACTTTGGTCTTTCCTCTTAATAATAACATAAGCATTTAGACAATAAAATTTAGTTTTCGGCAAGATCGGCGTCTTTTTCATCAAGCTATGCTCTTTTTTTTAGCGATTTCGTGGAGGTACCTAAGCTAATTTGACTACAGTTTGGTTTGGTTTGTTTTCCTTTACGTTATATCAACCTCAATGGGTTAATTTATGCCAACAAATTTTATTGCTGGTAATATTCTCTTTTCAAAAATTTATTGTTGGGAATATTTATTTTCCAAAAATGTACTGCTGTTAATAATTTTTTCCTCAAATGTTTTTCTGGTTTTAAAGCATATTTTTCACTCTCATGGTTTTTTGACACAGTTTCGTGGTTAACTATTTACTCATACGTGGGAATCTAACAGGTGCTATAACCCCTGGTCAGGGTGACCCTGATAATACTAGCAATTAGGAGGAGGTTCCACGCTACTCAAAACCTCCTGATCAGAGGTTTTGCTGTTGGATATAGTTTATCGTCTTACCCAGGACGCGGATGTAGTTTATTATCATGGACGCTTGACTACAGTAAATGGATATATAGCTTGGTCAACGTCGTAGCCACGTGAGCAGTACATACGCTAATTTTATATCGCGTGTAAGATGTGACCCTCTGAAAATTAGCTTCAAAGTCACGTCTTCATATGTCACGTGATACGCGTGTTATACGGTATATATTACAAACTAACATATAAGAATAGCATATACAGTGGGCAAAAATGGGGAAAGACTTTAATACTAGATAACAATACAACACTGATCCCCCAGTTTCTATCACCCTTTCATTTGATTACCAATAAGTATATTTTGTAAGTTCGTCCAGGAATCTACTATGGCCAAAAGTGAGGGATGCATTTAATGCTAAATAACAATACAAAACTGATCCCCCACTTTTTACCATCGTTTCCTTTGATAATCTATAAGGATTTCTTTAAGTTAGCGTATATACTCGCATATCAAGCGGCTTTTGAAGACCTAATTTTGAAGCTAATTTGAATAAAGTATATAGATATCTACTTTGTCGTAGAAAGGGTCAGCAATATATATGCTATTTTATATCTCGTGTATGATAAATGTCACCAATAGGCGAGTCTATACGGTACTCCTAATTGTTTAATTGTCCTTTTTCGTTCTAAAAACTTATTGCAAGTTCCGTTTCCACCGTGAGGTATGTATAGTGGCCAAATGTTGTATCTCGAATTTTCGAGATAACAGAGGAAAATAAATAAAGAAGACAAATTGGTAGGTAACTAATGAAAAAGGAGGTTTACTACCCGAAGTTACACTTAGCAATGGACCTAATGCTAACTCAAACCCACTTACCTTACATTTCTGACGGTTATCGATTTTACTCGCGTATCATGGGAATTTTGAAAACCTGATTTTGAAACTAATTTGACTACAGTAAATGGATATATAGTTTGTTCAACCGCAGAGCCAGGGGCAGCATGCATACGCATATTTCATATCTCATGTATGATGCGACTCTTTTAAATTATCTTCAAAATTATGTCTTCAAATGTCGGATGATAGACGAGGATATGCGGTGTATTAACATTAGTTGTAGTAGCCTTAATGCCACAATAGGCAAATTCGACAAGTGCTAATAGTAGTTCCCTAGATGTTTCGTTCAATGCTCAAGTCTTATAGCCATACCACGTTAAAACGCCGTTTCTCGTACGATCATCAAAGTTAAGTAACGTCGAATTTTGGTCAGCAGCTAGAAGAGAGACTGCTTGGGATTACTAAGTGCTGTAAGCTTGGATGTGCAAGTGGTGTTATGGATAACGGAAGGCAACTTGAAATCCGAGATCTGAGTTCGAATTCTAGTCAGGTTTGTTATATTCACTTGCACACAAATACCCTTGAGAAAGGCATGAATCCAACACTCCCTGCCACATATATGGATTAAATAGTAGGACTTCTGTCATTAAATCAATATTAACCGAAAACAAAATCTTAGGATGAAGATAATAGTTTCTGGCTTTAAATAACTTGCAAAGGGGTGATAAAATGTCAATTGGTCGGTTGACAGGTTCATTAGGTTTAGGGTTTACTTTATTCTCTCAGTTATTTGATGCCGAATTCTAAATATGCTGAAAGCAATTGTATGTCTTTAACAGCAGTTAAAACGTATTGTATTTTTTCTACTATAAAAATGTATTGGTAATTTTTTTATATAAAATTATTGATGGGTCTTTTACTATAAAATGGTATTTTTGTAGTTTTATAGTCTTTTGTTTTTATTTCGGGGTTCACTATTGACCCATAGCTGGGACGCTTGCAGTTTGTTATGGGATCTTACCCATAATAATAATAATAATGGACTATTCCATACTTAATAAATACTGCGCCTTAGTCAGTAGTTAAGTGGAGACAGTAGTTCAAGTCGAGTCAAGAGTCGAGTCAGAGGCAGTCCGAAACAGAGTCGCGTTCAGACAATTACTTCAAGACATTGGAATAGTGATACTGGTCGAGACTACATTGTTCTCTCTACTAAACCTGATTGTTCATACTAACACTTCTACTTCTCTGTATATATTCTTGCTTGTAATATATCTGTGTTATTCCATATCTGTGTTCGCGTTCTTTTTTATTGGTTCTACCTTGGACTATCACCGTGGTACAAGGAACCGGACCATAACACAGTTGCTATCACCTTGGGTCTGGATAGAGCTGGGAACATAATCTCTAATATCCCGATCAGAGGTCTCACCGCCGGATGTAGTTTATCGTGATACCCAGGACTGTTAAGCATTTAAAAATAAATAAATCAATCACTAAATAATGCTTATTGTAAAATGAAAGGGATTAAAAGATTATTACGAAGTGTATGGATAGAATTTAGAGCTTGTGTATTCGGTAAGTTGTGAACAGTACGAAATATATTTTAGCGTATATTATAGAAAATAATCGACGCAAAAGAGTGCCTAAAATTATCTATTTGTTTTTCTAAATTACAATTTGCTAAAATTATATTTAGTTACATTTTTATTTCCCGTATTCATTTGTGTACAGGATGCATGGATTTTTGTTCTATGTCGACATGGCACCTACGTTTAAGCTTTAGTTTAGAATTTTCTTCAGGACGCAGTTTGAAATATAAGTAAAATCGAATTCTATTTATTTCTTTACCGGAGATATAATATCCATGTCATGGCATGTTGTAACAAAGGGAAATAAATATTTCCTAAATTTTCGTTACATCTTCTAGGGTTCGTTATTTTTTTATATTATTTGAATCTATGATCCTACCAGACTTTCAAAATAGTTTTTATATTTGATTAAAAAATTTAACATAATAATAATTTCAAAGTAAAAGCCATCAAAAACATTTTCTCATTGTAAATGTTGTAACCTCGGGAAGGTTACAGAATTGAATAATCACACGAACGAATAAAAGATAATACCTAGGACAAGAACAAAACATAAAATTCGCCAGCTACTCGTAGAAGTAGTCTCTGCTGTTCGATATAGTCTCTTCTGGTGATCCTCTCTGCCCGGAAGCGGAGAGTTTTACCAGCACAGCTGGAGACGTATCTCCAACTGCAGAATATCTACCAACCGCGCCACGCGGTCAGATAGGGCACAAGGCCGAATTTAATGTGGGATATCCTAGCCCATAAGCTCGGCCAAAATTCCCAGTAGACCCCGTATAAAAGGGGGTCTGGTAGCTGTTTCCCCTTCTCGTTGTCTTATTTAAATTAAATATATACATAAGAAATTTATATATTTATTATAAAATAAAATAACAAATACGAGAGTAAGTGAAAAATTATCAGTACTTCTGCTCAAGCATGTTAATTCTTGTGTTAACCATGTCCACCATAGTCTATAAATATAGAATATAGCACGGTACGTAATCTGTTCAATAAAACAACGTTAAAGATTAACACTCACGAGTCAGACACTCTACTGAATCTGACTATATCGCCAATACCACCAGCAGCTGTTTCGTAATTCTTCAGTCTTCGATATCAAAGGCTGCCAGTGAATATGCGGAAAAAAAAACATGGCCGCCTTTATACACATCGCATTGAATATTTTGAGCCTTCTGATTGGTTAAACCTTCTATTGGTGAAATATAAAATGAGTCAGCTCATTTTAGCTGACTCACTAGTACCAAGGTACCCCAAAATTCTAACAGCTTGACACTACAATGGTCATGGGATCGTAGTTTGAGCTTGATCGCGTCATTTTTTCTAGCCGCTGCTACTGTGCAAACATAGCACCAAGAAGGAACAAAGAGCAGTGATCTGATTTCTCTGGTCGGAAGGTGTGTCAGGAGTTGAAATCACACGGAAGATTTTAGCAAAATACGGCGACAGTGCACAACAGCGTAGAAGTGTCAATGAGTTTATCGAAAAGTTTAAAGTTGGTCGGACATGCATGACAAACTAAGCAGGAACAGAACAATGGGGAGATTCAGCAAACTTAAGATATGGTAATGGCGAACTGGCGAACGCTCATAGATGAGTTAGCATGTTCCCTTCAGCTTAATCATAGTTCTGCCTATCAAATCATCCATAAACTCTGTACGAGGTGCCTGCCAAGAGAGCTTATCGCAGAGCACAAGGGCAAACCTATTGAAGTATAGCAACGTTACTTTGACCGCTACAATATTAAGGGCAAAATATCTTTAAGCCGAACAGTTACAGGAGATGAAACGTAGGTCCGTCACTATCCGACAGGATCCAAAAGCCAGAGTATGGAGTGAAATCATCCTGGCTCGCCAGAGATGAAGAAATCCAAGACTGAATCCTCGACACGAAATGTTATGCTAACCGTTTTTTTCGGACTCAAAAGTTCCTATACTGGAAGACTACCTGTAAAGTTTGTATAATATTAACAGTGGTAGATACTGTAATTTCCTGGCCAATAATCTGAAGCCAGCAATTCGGAAAATACGCCGCTGCCTACTGTCAAACAAAGATCTGTTGATTTTACAAGAAAATGGACGCCTACATACGCCCTACCAGACCGTTGAAGCATTTAACCAATTGGGTTTTCAGATGCCGGAGCACCCTCCTTACAACCCACACCTCGTGCTCACTGAGTATAATCTCTTTGGACAACTCAAAGATGTATTAAGTGGTCATCGATTTCATACGGATAAAAAAGTGAACGAAGCGGTGTATATGTGGTTGCACGACCAACCAAAAACTTGTTGGTAAACTGCTGGATAAAGTGCATCGAAAAGGAAGAGAACTGTGTAGATGAATAACGGACTTGCTTTTGTTTATTTGTTTGCTTGTTTAACGGCATATCAACACATTATGGGTCATTTAATGCCGACATTTAATTATCCTGGGAAGATTATTAATTTATTTTACGAAAATATATTTGCAAAATTATTTTTGGGCTGCCAATTTGAATTTATTTTTTATTTTTATTTTTTTTTCCCAAAATTTTATTGCTGGTATTTCTTTTACTTTTACTAGCATTTTTACTATAAAAATATTTATATTTTCATCGTGTTTTCACCCCAGTTTGGGATTACATAATTGCCCAGAGCTTGCATCGTAACAGGTGCTACCACCCCTGGTCAGAGTGGACCTGGGAACAACATCAATTAACATGGGGTTTCACACCCTAAAAACCACCCGATCAGAGGCCTTGCCCTCATTTTGTTTTAACTAAATTGAAAAAATCTAGAGTGCGGATAATTTTTGACATTCACATGTAATCAAAAAGTCAGTTAATTAAAAACGTATATATTTCATGCAATAAATATTTCCCACCATCATCAACATATTTCTCAATATATATATGGTGAAACCCATGGTAAATATTGGCCCCATATGTTATACTTTATATTGTGAAAACGTTCGGATAAAATTTATTCTGTAGGTATAGTCAATGATTTTTGTCCATGACAGTGTAAATTGACAGCAATTCTATCACGAGTTATGCACGAGTAAGCACGTCTACTCACGGAGATTGAATAAATGTTTGGGTTTTAAATTTCAAATAACAATATTGAATACGACAGGCGCGAGAGGAAATCGGACATTAAGGCGGTCGAAATTTTGTGGAAATAACAAAGAACATAAGAAAAACAAGATCGAATCTATCTATCTATCGATCTATCTATCAACTTTCTCAAATACATCTATTTTTCAATCGCTTGATCTCTCACTTTTTTCTTAACCATCTATTTATCAATCAGATGATCTCTCATTTCTCAGTTTTTCATGTCTACTTATCTATCAATTGATCTCTCATTTCATATCTATCTATCTATCTATCTATCTATCTATCTATCTATCTATCTATCTATCTATAATTTCTCATTTTTTATATCTATCTATGGATTGATCCTGAAATCTATCTATCTATCTATCTATCTATCTATCTATCTATCTATCTATCATTTCTCATTGTTTTTATATCTATCTATGGATGGATCCTGAAATCTATCTATCTATCTATCTATCATTTCTCATTTTTTTATATCTATCTATGGATTGATCCTGAAATCTATCTATCTATCTATCTATCTACCTATCATTTCTCATTTTTTTAAATCTATCTATGGATTGACCTATCTATCTATCTATCTATCATTTCTCATTTTTTTATATCTATCTATGGATTGATCAGCTATCTATCTATCTATCTATCTATCTATCTGTCAATCGATTGATCACTCAAATGGTTCATATCTATCTATCTATCTATCTATCTATCTATCTATCATTTCTCATTTTTTATATTTATCTATGGATTGATTCTGAAATCTATCTATCTATCTATCTATCATTTCTCATTTTTTTAAATCTATCTATGGATTGATCTATCTATCTATCTATCTATCTATCATTTCTCATTTTTTTATATATATCTATGGATTGATCAGCTATCTATCTATCTATCTATCTATCTATCTGTCAATCGATTGATCTCTCAAATGGTTCATATCTATCTATCTATCTATCTATCTATCTATCTATCTATCTATCATACAATCGATTAATCTTTAGAAATATTCATATCTATCTATCTATCTATCTATCTATCTATTGATCGCCTACATTTTTTCTAGCTACCTGTTTCTCGTCATATCATATCTATATATCATTCTATATTCAAATGAATATGTATCTTATCGATATCAATAAGTTAAAATATATCTGCCGATTTTAGTCTCTCCATATCTATCAATTTTTATGAATAAATCTATTTCATAAACAGGCTCTTTGTCTATCACTCAGTATTTGTGTATGATTATGCATTCGCGCATACGTATGTATATATCCATCGTTTTGACCTATGTGAGCCACTTACATATAAACTCCATTTAACAGACCTACAAGCGTACACATAGGCCCGCAAGTGATGTGATGTTGAAATATGATATTGTGATAATACCTCCGGATTCGATTCCGTCTGGAATCTTCTATCCGAGGATGAGTAATAACATCATATATCTAGAGATAAGAAGAGAGAACGCAGAAAGACAAAAGATAAACTAAAGATCAAAAGTTTAGTGTCTTTCCGAAATTCAGGAATGAGTTGGTATCATTATTGAGATTATTTATAAGACTGTTATTCCCATGTTTTTGTCATCTCAAGAAAAGAGACGTTTCGGCGTAGCTGAGTCAACATATAAATGTTTCGGCATAGGGACGATAAGGCCTCAGATTACTACTTCGTCGTTATAGTCAAATTTGCTCTCCCCCGTCTCTTTCTCTTTCACACTCTCTTTCGTTTAGAGGGGACAACATTAATTTCAACTCGTAACTATGGGTTAGAGTTAGGGGTTAGGGTTTTTAAATCGAGTTGAAATTAATTCCGAGTTCAAATTATTTCCGAGTTCAAATTAATTATGTCAAATTATTACTTCGACGATATACACAAATTTAATGTAATAGTCCAATTTAAGAAAAAGAGGAGTTGGAGGCATTTTTATATTATATTTCTTTCAGGGCAGTAAATTCTAAGATTAAATAGCTTTAAAAATTTTCTAATTTTTTTTTAAATACAATATTTATAATTTAAGTTTTTAATTTACATTATCTCATTAGTGTTTATATAGGATCCCTAATTCTGTAAAGTTGGGTGTTTTCAAATTACCGAATATATATATATATATATATATATATATATATATATATATATATATATATATATATATATATATGTATAAATGTTTTTTTTACTGTGCTTATTTTATGTCTAATTTTGTAGTCGTATAGAAATATGCCTAAATGTATGCATATATACGCAGACGCGTATATATATATATATATATATATATATATATATATATATATATATATATATATATTATATATGTGTGTGTGTGTGTGTGTGTAAATATATAAAAATAGGAAAAGAACTCGTTAGGTAAATAATCCAAAGTTCTTTAGTATTTTTGTTACTATTTTTAAAAATAGTGCTCGATACAAAAGTAGAGCATAAATATAATTATTTATTTAAAAATATGATTCCAAAGTTACATAAGTATGGAATCATATTTTGTAAATAAATAGTTATATATATATATATATATATATATATATATATATATATATATATATATATATATAAATTTAAAATAAAATAGATAAATATTTTATAAGGATCATAATTACCTAAATGCATAAAATGTCATACTGAAAATCGTGTCTTTTATTCATTTTTAGGCAGGGGGTGGTGTCTCCGGTCAAAGACAGTGACACCGAGACATTCTGATGCCTAAACGGCTGTGCCAAATAGTCCAAGCTATTTTTTCTGACGCCGAATCAGCCACGACGTATCAGCTACGCTATATAACCTACGCCGAAAACGCACCTGGAGGAAAACTGACTTCATTTAACCAACGTAAAGATCCTTTTCTGTCTGCCATTAAACGCTAGGAGAGCAACACACTGCGCCCTCGTGGCCTCACGTGTTCCACATACATGAAGTGGAGCAATTACATCGAATGTATAGATGCATCTATAATAAGGGAAGTTGAGTCATTGTGTCGCGCCTGATAAATTTTCTCGGCGGAATTAATCTTGCATATTTACAAATCAACAATTTCTCTGTGTATTGAATAGTGATGTCATGTCTGGTCTGGCTCTCCTTTTATTTTTCGCAATGTTCTTGAGAAAATCCAAAGAAGGATTTCTAATGTAATCGATCCTGGCCAGGCATTTCGATTTCAGTAATTTTCTTACTGACGTAACGTGGCATCAGTCTGTCTTTTCTACAAATATTTTCATGGCAGCAGTTCTAACGAGATTTTTCTCTTGTGCTTGAAGTACATGATTGTAAGCGTGCTGCTAGATTGGCATCTACTCCCACCATTTTATATTGAAATAGCTAAGTATAACCGCCATCCTATTCCAAAAGTATTTTCCTGCACTTCCCTCCTGTGAAACTCTCTTCCGTTTACTTTCTTCCCTAATAATTGCAATCTTCAAAGATTTAAATTCAACGTCGATCACGATCTTCTGTCTCCTTGAATACTGTTAATATTTTGTTCTTTCTTCATTACTCCATTTTTTTAAGCACTTCGCCCCAAGAAAGGCGGAAGTGCAACTAGCATGCAAGGGGTTACAGGGGATTGAGAACAAGAGTAAAGACGCATATTTGAGGATAGGATAGATAGAAGGACGGGTTACAAGTTCAAGGTATTAGAAGATGTTGATAGACATAACACTTGAATATTTGAAGATTATAGTTATCAGGGAAGCGAGCAAAACAAAGGGAGTTCCACAGACAGGAAGTGCGAGAGAAATTGTTTGAGTAGAAGAGACGTTTACATTTAAAAGTTTCGACAATGAAAGGGTGGAGCCAAGATGTCAGCCTAGTAGCTCGCTTAAATTCATGCAGTTTGATTTGAAAGTAACTCGTCGGAACAATTTTCGGGAAAATACTTGCAGAAGAAACAGAAGAAAGCCACAGTACGTCTGTGAGGAAGCCACTGCAGACGAAATGCCACATCAGAATCTATTGCATTGCATATTCCTATGTGGATTTTGTTGAGGCCCTCCAGACGTACAGCGCGAGGAACCAGACAATATATGGCAGCAATATTGTATGCAAGGACGGGTGGTTGATTTATAGATTGGAAGGACTGGTTCAGACGAGAAAAAAATTTCTGGCTCGACACAGAGAACCAAATATCCTTGTGCTAGATGCTCTTCTCAAACTTCTTTTTCACTTTCATTCCCTCTAACCACTTGCTTACTCGTGGAATTCCCCCTTTGTATCGGTTGAAATGATAAAAAAAAAACGCGCCGGTCGTTCTTGTCACCGGACTTAATCAGGTCTTTTTGGATCAAGGCAAACTTCAGCGAAATTTGAACAGATGCCTTTGTATAATATATGGGTGTACATTGTTTCCATTCCTATAACAGAAAGGGTTGAAGCATTGTTATGCTCTATTCAACCCAAAAACAAGAGAGGGATGAAACGAATGCCGTTTTTCATTAAGGTGATCATTATAAACTTAGAAATACTTCAGCATTTAATCAAGCAATAAACAGTTACTTGTTTGTTGAATCGAAAACATTAGTTTCTTTACCACAATTTAGTATGATCATGATCAAAATAAAATACATTGATATGTATGTCAAGTTTGCTCGGATATACATGAGTCTACCTCTTCAGCCATCACGGTCTTTCATAAGGACGGATGGTCATTAGGGAGACATCCTGTGTCATAACATTTTTGGTCATTGTAGGTAGTATGTATTCAGAATATTAGATCTTTTTTTGAGCGCTTTCTGTTTTTACGTCTGGCTGTAGAAATATCAGTCAATATTCTCAATTTTGTTCAGCAGATATAAATGCATATATCACTTTCTCCATAGAGATATGGTGTAAGAAAAAATTTCTAACATTCTTTAGAAATTCCTTTATACATAGAATTTAATGGTACCCGTATTGGGATGTATATGCTTACTCCACATTTCAGCTAAATAGTTTATTTTATGAAAAAAAAAATATTGTGGAGTCGATTAATTTTTCGAGTGCAATTGGATACGTTTGATTCTTTGTGATAGGACAAGTGGCATTACATGAAATGGGGGATAATTACTTCACATGTCGAGTAAATAATATCGCATCGTTGTCAGCAGTGAGCTATGGAAGAACGGTTTATTCTCATATTTGCATTTTCCCCATTATGGGTAATATTATATCCGTGATATAATAAAAGCATATATCACGGATGGAACGGAATGGCTGAAATGAAAAAGAATAACAAAAATACCTTATTTTCTCAAAGACTTTTATATCACTAACATACACACAAAATTATATATATATATATATATATATATATATATATATATATATATATAAAAGATATTTTGTAGGTACAAAATTTAATGATCGAAATAAAAGTATAAAATTTAATATTACAAGACGTATTTAAACAATATTAAATAATAAAAAAAAACTCAACAACAAGGGGGGAGCAACCGGTTTCGCTCCCGCTCTTCAGGCTTCCACGGTAGATTCAAAATTAAAACAGAGAAATGTACAATAAGAATAGCTGGAAAATATATATATATATATATATATATATATATTATATATATATATTTGTATATATATAAGAAGGAACTATATATATAAATATATATATATATATATATATATATATATATATATATATATATATATATATGCAGGTGACCCATGCAAGGAATAATGTCATATCTACATAGCAAGGCAGAATGTAAGGATAAACAAAAAAAAGGTCTTGCATATAATATGTTTAGTATTTCACATTCAAACGAGCTGGATTCATCTACTATGTTCGATGCGAGAACATATTCCATGAAGACGAGTCTTGGGTTTTTTTTTTTAAAGGGAGGACTGAGAGCCAGAGTTACTTTCTATATCTGTGAAATATATATGGCCAAAGGGAAATAGCACCATGGACTTGTAAACTGTAACACTTGCTAGAGGAGACAGATTTAGCCTTAGCCTGCACGATAGGGGCGGATTACTAAAAGCCATATCTCTGTTTAGGTAGTGTAAACCGAATAGCCACACTTGTCATTGTTTGCAGTGACGTCATTAAGCGGTCGTCACGTGACCCATGAGATAATCGCCTAATGTATCCCTACACATGGATTAAACAAAACTTGCAGTTTATTTTCGATTCAAATAAACTGTACGGATTCGCTATAAAGTTTGTTTTCGGCAAAATTATGCGTTGATATGTTGCATCTTTGATTAAACTCTCTTCCAGTTCATCAGATTTAAGAGTCATCTCTAAACAGACATCGCAATAAATAAATATTTTTATAACGACTATAAATTATTTATAATATGTAAATGGGGGAAAAAAAGAAAAGTACTTAAGTAATAGGTTTAAGGCTGCAAATTCTACACTTACAATTGTCCAACGGGACTAAAGCCTAGTGGATTAAGACGTTGGTTCATGAATTTACTGACATAGTATATGCTCATTTTCTGGGCCTGGTAGTGTGTACTTGGATTCAATGGAAAAAAAGACCAGAAGCGGGACAAGTATTAGTATAATGTTCAATTCGAAAACCTTTGAAGTTTACCCGAATCACAATGTAATAACGTCAACAAAGAAGAGGACACTAATTCGCGTATTAATAACGTAAATAAGATTTTTTTATATTTGCATTTTTATTTATTTCTCTCCAAATACGGCAATAAAGCCACTAATACTCAATGCGCTACTGAGTGTGAGATAATACGAGGAAATAAAACATTATTATTGAGGGAGGACTATAAAAGAACAGGAAGTAGGAAAAATATAACGACCGACACTTTATATAACTTTTTGAAGATCAAAATTGATTGGAAAGCAAGAAGCTGGCGGAGTATTCTACAGCCTTTGAATTCGAGAAAGGCGTAACCTTTAGCACAGAACTTAAGCCATACCTACAAATTCAACTATAGAATGATGAGAACTAACTGCCAAATTTTTCTTCCTCTTTGTGTCGTGTCCCTCCAGGACTTTAGCGATCATGGCTCTCCGGGATTTCTTTTCTTTTGTAGTTTATAATAACTTTTGTCTTTTTATTATCTATTTTCAAACTTGTACCGCCATTAATTTACTTAAGCTCTCTAGGTAGATTATGAGTTGTGTACCGCTGTTCCTCTTGCCTTCAATCAGTCCTGTCAGTATCAGATTTTGCAAACCCTCTTTCCTCGTTATGTCGCATAGAAATCTAACATTGCTTACTTTTTCTCTTAAACTTCGTCATTGTTTACATTTTCCGCCAATGATCTTCTCAGCAACCTTCTGTAGAACGATCTTCCTGTTGTCTCAAGCTGATTCTTCATCTGTGAGGAGATTGTCCAGCATTCACTGTCTTATAGCTGGACTGATATTACTGTCTTCCAATGAAGTACAGGGCATACAATCGTAAAGTCTATGAACCAAAGAGTAACGATTGTCCAATCAATAACCATGAAAATATAAGAAAATTAAAATAGAAACCAAAAAAATAAATAGCCTAATATTTGTGAAAGTGTCGTTTAATTTATATGCTAATATAAAATACAGTTTATAAAATGTAATTAAATAAACATATTTTCCTTTTTTTTTATCTGCGCCAAGAGATCCATAGTATCTTTACGATTATTAGTTTAGGCTGTATTTCTAGCTACTGATATCAGTCTATTCATGCCTACTAATTGATATCAATCAATTCATGTCTACTAAGTGATATCAGTCTTTTCATGCCCACCATGCGATATCAATCTATTCATGTCTGCCAACTGATATCAATCTATTGATGACCATGTGATATCAATCTATTAATATGTGCCGAGTGATATACATCTATTTCTATCTACCAAATGATATCATCTATTCGAGTTTACCAATTGATATTAGTCTATTCAGGTTGACCAAGTGATATCATTCTATTCATGTCCACCAAATGGTATAATCTAAAAAAAAAACTCTTGCGCGAATAATTAAGTGAATAATACAAATTTAATCTCTTTAATATCAGGTTAATCGTTATGTTTACTCGTAATCATCGTAATCATCACTTTATAATCATATTATAATTATATCAGTCAACATCGTTCAGTTGGACTCTACCTTGAGTGGTTCTTCTTTATTTTACTGAATGGACTTCGGTAAAAGAAAATTAATAAATACATATCTAGTAGAACTGCAAAATAAAGAAATGATTAAAAACGGCTAAATACTTTTGAGTATTATGCTGGAATCGGTTGATTCCCAGAAAAAAATATCTAGCAGAGAATCGTGGTGTGAAAACACAGACAAGGAAACGAACAAAGGATTGGGAGAACGATAAAAGATAAGAGAAATAAAGATGTAAAAAGAAAAAAAATGGTATCGTATTTGGAAGTGTAGGCAGATCTTTAACGCCTGTACTGGAAGAACGAACAAAAAAATTCTACAGAAAGTAAATCAATCTATAGTAATCGCTTATCGTTTCTGTTTTATTTTTATTTTCAAAAATTTACTTGTAAGAAATTGTGAGAAATTTAATAAGATCTTCCAGAGGTGTGAAGTTCTAACTTCGCAACGAATGTCCAGATCATATCTTCAAACACGGAATTGTATGAAGGGACTCACAAATACCTCTCTATCTCTCACACACACACCCACACACACACTCACATAGTGAAATATATATATATATATATATATATATATATATATATATATATATATATAGAGAGAGAGAGAGAGAGAGAGAGAGAGAGGAGAGGAAGGAGAGTCTACACGCGAGATTTATAGGTATATTTTCCAATTAATAACCCATATTTCCTTAGTTTAAGATGATAAGAAGATAGACAAGGAAGCTTTTTTTTCTTCTCGATAGTAAGGTTGAACTGTCCGACAAGTTTAAAATGTCAGCAGATGTCGAAAACGACTTCAAGTCTGTCGTTCAATGGGGCAAAGGATAGATTGTTAATTTTTAACGCGTCTAAAACAAAAATTCTTCCACTAATTATCTGAAAGACATTATTTGCCTTTCATGAGTATGGCTGATGCTAACCTCCAGGAAAACGAATCGTTGCGCCTTCTCGTTGCAAACCTTCTCAGCAGACATGACGGGGTAAAACAATATTGAATCCATTGCTAGGTCATCTGCTAAGAAAATGGTATCACTGTCTTGCGTTTTTCACTCCAGAATTCATCGTAAATATCTATAAGTCTACCATCCACTCGTCCATGCTTAGAATATTGTTGCCCCATATTGCTCGATGCCCCTGCTGTTTATTTTGAGCTCCTTGATAAAATCGAAAGAAGAATCAGCAATATTATTACTCCTAATCTGGCGGCTCAGTGTCAGTCACTTTTTCACCGCCGTAATATTGCATCTGTCTCTCTTTTTTATAAATACTTTTATGGTAATTGTTTTAATGAGCTCCCCACTATGATACATATAGTCCAAGAGGTATTATGGTAGATGTAGTAAGAAATGTACGTAAGAATGTATTGTTTTGGTGTAAGGAATATTGCTTGTATGATTGGGTCAGTGTTTCTGACTAGTTAAGTTATCGGTAAGACAAAAGAAGACCATCTTTCATCAATCCCACCTTCGGCATTGTACATATCAGAATAAATATTGCTCTTCGCTATGATACCCAAAATTTTTGAATTTAAGCGCAGTACTAGTCGGGCTTCGAGATCTCATCAATTTAAAATTGATCTGACTCTATCTAGCGGTAAGTTCTATCCTACCCGTTTCTTTTCTTGCTTGTGGAGCTCCCTTCCGACTTTATGCTTTTTAGCCAAATTTAATCTGCAAAAATTTAAATGCAATGTCAATCGCTCTCTATTGTCCCCTTATTACTCTTTTCTCTTTCCGCTCATTATTATTGTTTCTGTTTTTAATTCGACCACACTCCTTAACTACTTGTGTCTTAGTGGCTTTTTTACCTTACCTGTTTTTTTTTCTTTTTTTAAAGTTGCCAATTTGGAATATTTCTTCATGAGAACATAGTAACTCTGGCAAACAAAGGTCGTCGTTATATTGCCCGAATATATTGGAGCTCAACAGAACGCATAATTTAAGTATCTGAGAAGCGTTTTAATAGAGGACGTAAAGTGAGACACCGAGAGCCTAAAACGCATATGGACAGCGAAGGATGGCTTCCTTCAACCAAGCAGCGTATTCAGGAGCAGAAAAAAAAATCGTCAGAAACCAAGGAAATTTTAAAGAACTGTTGTATAATTGCAGTCCTCTCATATAGCATAAGAAGAAGAGACTTGAAACAACAGAAATATGGCTCTACAGAAGGATGCTGGATATCACTTGATGGACATGAATAGATGATATCACTTAGCATGCATAGATTAATATCACTTGGTGTACATGAATAGATTTATATCACTTGACAGACATGAATAGATGATATAATTTTTGTGGACATGAATAGACATATATCATTTGATAGACATGAATACATTGATGAATATGAATAGATTGATATCACTCAATAGACAAAAATTGTTTTCCTTTGGAAAACATGAATGGACTAATATCAACAGCTAGAATTAGGTTAAAAATAATCGAAAAGTTATAAAGTATCTATTGGCGCAGGTAACAGAAAAAAAATACGTTTATTTTAATTATCTTCATATTGTGTTTTACATTACCATGTAAATAAAAAGATCCTTTCACAGGTGTTTAGCTTTTTTTAATTTTTAAAAAAAAATTATTTCTGTTTTTTGTATAAATATTTTCATAAATATTTTCATGGTTATTATTCGGATCAGTTTTCCTCACTGGTACGTCGATTTTACGAATTTAAGCGCTGTACTAGATTGAAATACTGTAATATCAGTTCGGCTCTACGGCAGTGAATGCTGGATAACCTCCTCACAGAAGAAGTGACTTGAAGCAACAGAAATATGGTTCTGCTGAAGAATGCTGAGAATACCATGGACCGAACATGTGAGCAACGAAGACGTTTTAGAGAAAAGGAAACTAAAATGAATCTTATGTATGACATTAGTAAAATGCAGTTAAATTGTCTATGGCATCTACCGAGCAAAAAGGGGTTGGAAAATGTGATAAGCATAGGGTGGATTGAAGGCAACTGGTGGAGAGGAAAAGAAGTCATTAATTTGTGAGTATGAGTCAGGAGATGGCGGGAAAACATGTTTTCGGTGGGGGGATAATATTATAATCTACAAATGACAGGAAAGCACACGGTACATAGAAGAAGAAGAAGAAGAAGAAGAAGAAGAAGAAGAAGAAGAAGAAGAAGAAGAAGGAGGAGGAGGAGGAGGTGGTGGTGGTGGTGTTGCTTGAGGAGAAGCAGAAGAAGAAGAAAACGAAAAAGAAGAAGAAGACGAAGAAGAAGAAAAAGGCGAAGAAGAAGAAAAAAGAGAAGAAGAAGAAGAAGACGAAGAAGAAAGACGATGAGTAGAAGAAGAAGAAGATGATGATGATGATGATGAAGAAGACGAAGACGAAGAAAAAGAAGACGATGACGAAGAAGAAGAAGAAGAAGATGAAGAAGAAGGACGATGAGAAGAAGAAGAAGAAGACGAAGAAGAAGAAAAAGGCGAAGAAGAAGAAGAAGACGAAGAAGAAGAAGAAGAAGAACGATGAGTAGAAGAAGAAGAAGAAGATGATGATGATGATGATGATGAACACAAAGATTAAGAAATAGAAGAAGACGACAGAGAAAAAGAAGAAGAAGAAGAAAAAGGCGAAGAAGAAGAAGAATACGAAGAAGAAGAAAAAGGCAAAGAAGAAGAAGACGAAGAAGAAGGACGATGAGTAGAAGAAGATGATGATGATGATGATGATGATGAAGAAGAAGAAGAAGAAGAAGAAGAAGAAGAAGAAGAAGAAGAGTTGGCGGAACTCGTGGCCTAGTATTAATGTGCTCATCGACATTTCCTTTTGTGTGAATTGTGTCCCTTGGTAGTTCTGAAGAAATGTCCACCCCCACATAGTATGGTAGAAGCGTTCAGGGGATGGAGTGCTCTGGCTTTTCTGAGGGATGCTGTCTTCGTCTCTTCTCGTTGTCTTCGGGTGGATGTTGTTTTTTCATAGACTGCTCTTCTCCAATTGGTTCTTTCTTCAGCTTCCTTCTTCCCATCGATCTGTGAATATCGATTTCTCTCCTCAGCAATTTTTTTTTATTTTGAAATATTAAATTTCATGTGGCACGAGTCCAAATGGGGGTTAAGAAAAGGTTGGTCGCCATTGACTATCCTACTCCTAGGTAATCTGATTCACGACCCATTCATTAATTACACTTTACTCATACAACAAAAGAACTCCTTCATCGTCATTTTGTCTAAAACTTATCATGATACCGAAAATAACCAATGGCATAAAAATATACACAACTGTTTTTTAGTTTGTTTTTTTTTTTACATATTTTTAAATATAAATCAAATTATGACACTCAATCTGTATCCGATAACGAAAATAAAATGCGACAAAACATTCAAAATAAAAATAAAAATAATAATAAAGGACACATGGCAGAGTGGATAAAGTCGTTGGTTCGATCCAGTGACAGGACCCAAAGAGTGTGAGATCAATACCCGGTTAAGGTAGTGGATAACTTTCAGAGGGAAATTAACAGGAGATAACTGATAACTGACATCCATTAAAAACATGGCACGTGGAACTAGAACAGTCTACCCCATTGAGCGAAATAAAGACTTCAGTTCGAAATTCCAACCACCTAAAGAAGGCCGGAGCGTACAACGGCCGAAACGTTGTGATAAATATGGCGACAAAGATGAGGAAAATAGTCCAAATAATGTACAAATAAAATATGTTAGAATGAACCGTCTAACCACCACAGAGAAATAAGAAAGCACACTGTATTGTATCTCTAATCAGAATCTAACTCGCTCGGGGCAAGGAAGAGACAAAATAAATTACAGACTGTAAAATGATCAAAGTCTGTTACAGGCAAGATACATGTGGGTGGAAATAAAAAAACACTGGGGAGGTTGGTAATCTTGCCATGCACCCTAACAAAAGATAATGCCGAGAGCAGGCCTGGAAAAATAAACACTTGCATAAACAAGATAAACAAAAAGTGTTTCACTTTACGAGAGATAGGGTCCAGCAGCAATGTTATTATTATTTATTGTATTAAAAAAAAATTGCGGCACAAGGGCAAAATGGGGGGGGTTGATGCTGGTCATCACTATCTTATACCTACCTACTCTGATTCACGACTCATCCACACATTACAATTTCTACATTCACCATAAGAACTCGTCCGTCACCATTCAATCCTCTATACACCATAATACCGCATCCTCTGAAAGGGAACCTATAAAACGCACCCCCCCCATGCCATAAAAATCAAATGGTTATAAAATATATACTGAAAAATTTATGGATGAATAGAATGAGATGGGAGGATTGAAAGAATTTTCTTTTTGGAAATTAAATATAGACTCAAAGACTCAAACTAAACATAACTGATGTTAGTAGGGCCTGCTCAGCCCTCAAAAAAGAGAGGCCACTGTATTCTGCCCCTTGGACAAAGTCAAGAGGCTCTCTCGCTAAGGGAGTGGGAAAGGAGAAAAATATACGGACATGCGAAATAAAAAGCTGACCCAATCGAGATGCAAAGGGGCTGAAACAAACAGTGGAGGTTGGGAATCTCAACTTGGATCATAACGAAAGAGTCAGCCGGGCACAGGCAACGAACAACACTTACTCACATTAACTAGCTACACAAATGATTGCCTAACCTAACCGAAGGGTGGGCTCCACAGGAAACCAACCCGATGCGACGTAGGTTGATCTAGAAGAGAAAATCAAGGCTAGCCCCGTTCAAACGAACAAAGCTCGCCTCTTTCACCCACCTTTCGCTGAAGACTGTCGAATGCAAGCGTTTTCTATCAGTTCTAATCTTCATCTTCAATTTCTTGATGATAGATATTTTTTTTTACTCCTGTGGCAGTGGAGACTTCAGGGTTTATTGGCCGTCGTTCAATGGCATTCCTTCGGAGGATTGGCGCGATTGCGTCTCGATTAAGGGACGAGCCTTGCGTAACGGAATGGCTCTTGCAGCGTGTCTCACTGGCGATGGTTCGAGGTAATGGTTTCTCCATCATTGCGGCTGGCAGAGGTTAGAAAAAATTGTTTATTGTTACGTTGTTCTATAATTGTCATCAGTGGTCAACTGTAATTGTTTTGTTTCAATA
This sequence comes from Acanthosepion pharaonis, assembly GCA_903632075.3. Taxonomy (NCBI): domain Eukaryota; kingdom Metazoa; phylum Mollusca; class Cephalopoda; order Sepiida; family Sepiidae; genus Acanthosepion; species Acanthosepion pharaonis. The sequence continues at coordinate 825,743 of CAHIKZ030004925.1, read as the reverse complement.
AATTTTAATTTGTTAAAAAAAAACAAACATCTTCATCTTGAGCTGATGCTCAAATAATCGGATCAAATCCTGATGAGAAAGACGGTTGCCTCGCAAGACTTTCTCCATTCGCGTCGTCCAAATCACCATTCGGGCCGTGGCCAGTAGCGTCAGAAACACCATTCGTTTCACTCCTGAATACGGGGGTGACACATTGTCAAACGCGTATGCGCAATCAGTGAGTACGAGTTTTTCGGGAGCGAGACGAGCTATCAATTCGCAATGTTATTATCAACGTAACTCGGACTTCCGACGTGTTATTCCTGCTTTAACTCTGCTTGGACTTGAGATTAACTAGTCCAAGTTAGAGATAATAATCTTGAATTATACTGCAGATGATTTCGAGAGTGCTATCCGAGATATTAGACTCATCCTTGAGGATATTAAAATAACACCTAAGGAGTAATTACATATTCTTGGTTCTCCAGTCTTTCCAATGGACATTCGAGAGTGTTTGGATACTAAGCATGTCATTCTAACAAGAATGACTGAGAAATTGCAACTAATTGATGCACACCCAGCCCTCTTCCTCTTGAAGAACAGTTTTTCGCTACCGAGTTTCCTCTACACTCTCCGAAGTGCCCCTTGCTACCTCGAGCAGGATTTCTTAAATGAGATAGATATCACAGTTAAGAGATGTGCGGAGCTAAATTGCAACGTCAAATTCGACGACACAGGCTGGAGGCAGGCAAAGCTCCTTTCGAGTTTCGGAGGCTTGGGCCTTCGATCAGCGGTAGATTTGGCCCTTCCGGCATATCTTTCTTCACTTTCGTCCAGTCACGAATTAATTGATGAGATACTCGGTGGTTCGTCTCAGTGTTTCTCGGGTAGTTCTTTCGAACAAGCTTGCAGTGTCTGGACCCAAGAATTATTTTCTCTCCCACTAGACACATCACAACAAAAAAGCTGGGATAAAATAAAATGCGAATTTTTTCTAATTTGAAGCTCTCTCTTGATCAGCATCGCCTCGCCTATCTACTATCTGCTTCACAACCGAGTAGTGGCGCCTTGTTAAATGCAGTGCCCTCTTCATCTACGGGTATCCTTCTAGATGATGAGTGCATTCGAGTCGGAGTCGGGATCCGTCTTGGACTCAGATTATATGAGCGTCACAGATGCAGATGTGGAGGCTCCATCGATGAGTTTGGTTTGCATCCTCTCTCCTGTCGTCTTAGTTCCGGCCGCTTTCCACGGCATGCTGCCATTAACGACATCATCAAAAGAGGATCGGATGCAGCTGGGTTCTCTTCCAAAATGGAATCCGTAAGCCTCGACCGTAGTGATGGAAAGCGGCCGGATGGCATTACCATTTTCCCTTTTAAAATGGAGAAGTCGTTGATTTGGGATGCGACCTGTGCGGATACATTTTCGGTCGGTAATTTGATCAATTGCGCGGTTGAGCCAGGATCCGTCGCCCAGGACGCAGAGATGAAAAAAAAATAGTTAAATATTCTTATATTGCTCATAGATTTTTTTTACTCCTGTGGCCGTGGAGACTTCAGGGGTTATTGGCCCTCGTTCGATGGCGTTCCTTTGGAGGATTGGCGTTATTGCGTCTCGATTAAGGGACGAGCCTTGCGTAACGGAATGGCTCTTGCAGCGTGTCTCACTGGCGATGGTTCGAAGTAATGCTTTCTCCACCATTGCGGCTGGCAGAGGTTAGAAAAAATTGTTTATTGTTACGTGGTTCTGGAATTGTCATCAGTAGTCAACAGTAATTGTTTTGTTTCAATAAATTTTGATTTGTTTATTTAAAAAAAAAAATATCAACGTAACTCTTAAATGTAAATGGCGTCATATCGCGTAAATCTAAATGACATCATATTACGTAAATGTAAATGACGTCTGTGGCGATGAATAGTCACACCCCTCTCGCTATCAATAAATATAAGTGAAATAGTCTAATAAATCTTCATGAGTATCTGCTTAGTGTCGTTACTATACTGCAGTAGTCATCTGAACTAACTGAAGAAACATTTATGTATAAACTTGAAATTAGTTTGTTTTTGTCAGCATGACCGATAGTTTAGTAATAAATCCACCGATAATTACATTTTAGATTTTTTTACGAAATTACATACACATTTAAACTTACCATAATCCTGACACACTGATTGGTGAATATATATATATATATATATATATATATATATATATATATATATATATATATAAGGCCCAAATACTAATATTCCATGGTTATAATTTATTACATTTGAATCGTAATCACGATTCATCAGATATACAAATTCAAACATGTCTCGCGTGCTTAAGGAAATGGATGACAGAACGGATATATGAGAGGTAGCAAAGGGACGAAAATTATTGAGAGCTACAAAGGAGATGGGGAAGTGGAGGGCCTTTATCAACCATGCCCCGAAGGGACACAGCAAATAGAAGAAGAAGAAGAAGAAGAAGAAGAAGAAGAAGAAGAAGAAGAAATATAAGAGGAATAATTAAAAAGAGAATAAAGATAAGAAAAAGTAAAGGAAATATCAGAAGAAGAAGAAGAAGAAGAAATATAAGAGGAATAATTAAAAAGAGAATAAAGATAAGAAAAAGTAGAGTAAATAGCAGAAGAAGAAGAATTTTAATGGTCGCTTTTTAAAACAATAAACCTAGCCGAAGAGTTAAAATAAAATCGGTATCATAGGAACAAACATGGTTTTGATACTCCTGTCTTATTTTAGATCACGAAAGTCTATGTTTGGCATTTTTTTCACTTACTTGAGTCATCTGGAATAACAGGCCTTATATTAACGAAACCACAGAGCAGTTGCAACATTTCAGTGTCTTGAAAACTAAATCAAAATAGTATAGAATTTCCATGTATGAATATTTGTACGCCAACCAAATATGTACGAGTGTCGGGACGAAAAAAAAATAAAAGGTAAACTAGGAAGAGATGTTAAAACTCTGAAATATTGCATGCATTAATTAAATCTCTTATTATTAATTGCCTTGGTTCTTTCTGGGTAAACAGAAATGTGACTATTCGAATAAGACTCTTCATCCTGTTAGTCAAAAATGTAATCAACAGAGTCAACCAGGTGAATTTAATAGTCACACAAAGCATGCATTGAAACCAACATCTTGTGCGCTGGAGCATTGTTCTCATGAAACAATTCCATTTTCTGGGCATTAGCTACTGATAGACTTTCATAACTGCCTCAGCCAGTTGGCATATTACTCGCCATTATGTGGCCCTTGTGTTGATAGCCAATAAACAAAATGCCTTTTCCATTCTACAGTGAGGACATCTCTTTCCCTGCAGATGACCATTTTTGAGCAGGTGAGGGAAGGTGTTTTCATTGTTTGTCTCTGGCTCAAATTGATGAACCCAAAATTTATACTGGTTTTGGAAAAGTTCAAGGAAACCAATTCGATCTACCTAAAACAATGTCAGATTTTCCTGTGATGAGATCAGCCTTGTGTTCATTTGATTACGAGTCAGAAAACATGTCACCCATCGAGCAGAAATCTGTGTCATGCTAAGTTCATTGTGCAAAACTCTCAACAATTCTCATGGGATATGCTAATAATCGTTGTGTATTTGATTTGCAATCAATCGCCTGTAATTCATCACCATGTATTGAACCCGATCAATGTTTTCCACGGCGGTGACATTCACAGTGTTGACTATGTTCACCATCGTCTATGAATATAGAATACAGCGCAATACTTAATCTGTTCAATGAAACAACGTTAAAGATTAACACTCACGAGTCAGAACTCCAACACCCAGGACGGTCAGAACTTGGGTCATCTTCAAGACTCTTAGTTCTCCTTCATATTTAACTACCAATTTTTGCACTGTTGAAGAAGATATAGCGCCATTCCTTAATGTAGAAACAATGTTAGCCTGAATGTCTTTGGGCGCTAAATCTTCTTTCTGCAGGTACATTCTATTCATTTTCAAGAGAAATCGCTACTATTTACATTTGATTGTATTCTTTGATCACTCAGATATCAGTTTACCTGGAAATAAACAATGCAGTTGTTAATACGTATAGTTGAAGTTAACGCAGGCGATATTTCACAGCTCTACTGAAAATACTTCATAGTCAGCCTATGAACTTCTCAACCCACTCTCATACATTTGTTCTTTATTATTTCGTTTTCTCTCACCGACAGGGAGAAAAAATAGTTTGGATTTATTCACGGATTTTATCCCGGCTCGCGTGACATGGCTTACCTCGTCTTCCCCTTCTAAACTCTTATTTGATGGATGATGTTTTATCTGGCTAAACCTGCTTCAATCATTTTATAAAATTCCACTTCTTCAAATGTCAAATTTAGCATTCTTAAACCTGGGGCGAAACAAGCCATTTATAATGTGAAATATTCGGTGGAAAGAGAATCTAGATGCAAGATTGAAACATAAATTTAGAGTGACAAGTTAAATCTCATTATGCATATGATATTTTCGACCAATTCCTTGTAATTAGCTGGCGTGTTGCTTCTAAGATATCTTGACACAACTAAAAACTAATGATTCTACCTGCTCTGCTCATTTCCACAAATTACACGGTCCAATTCATCTACTTAAACAAACCATAAATCTGATAACAAATAAAAATTATCTGAAAATCGTATATCCTTAGAAAATTTTAGGGAGGTGCTTGAATTCGTGTTCTGTTTTGTCTCAGGCCTTGACAAAATTCTTCAAAAGCTCAAGTTTAAACATGCAAGATTGAAACATAAATTTAGAGTGACAAGTTAAATCTTATGTATATGATATTTTCGACCAATTCCTTGTAATTAGCTGACATATTGCTTCTAAGATATCTTGACACAACTAAAAGCTAACGACTCTACCTGTTCTTACCTTTGCCAAGAATTACACGGTCCAATTGATCTTCTTAAGCAAACAGTGAATCTGATAAGCAATAAAACTTATCTGAACATCGCATATGCTTAGAAGGGTGCTTGAATTAGGGTCTCTTTTTTCTATGGCCTTGACAAAATTCTTCATAGGCTCAAGTTTAAATGTATGGATAGAAAGAATATCTTTCTGGATTCGAGAAGTGGCTGATGCTGAAAGTCTTCCCACGACCCATTGCTGGTGGTCAGTCTTTTTGTACGTAGAATAGAATCCCTGACAACCGGACTAAGAAGGCCTTCCTGATATGAGGGATTGGATACAAAGTCCGGATAGGCGGGTTTATAATTCGATTAAAATAAAAGAACTGAAATCATGTTTTCAATATTTTATCGTAAAAAAAATAAGATAATCGTGAGTGAAATTTAACGGAATTGATTTTAAATAAAAAGAAATAAGTTATGCAATGTTAATCATAATTCATTAAATTAAGTATGCCACTTATGAAAAACAAATAATGTAACATGGAGTTTTTAATCGCTGTTGCATGATGATTCTTTCTCTTCTAATGCCCCGTCCTGTGTATGAAAATAAACCATATCCGTGTCCTCGGTAAGACGATAAACTACGTCCAACACTAATACCTCTGATCAGCAGGTTTTGAGGAGCGTGGAACCACCTCTTAATTGCTGGTGTTCCCAGATTTACCCAGACCCGGAGTGGTAGCACCTGATAGGGTTCCAGCTATGGGCAAATAGTTAACCACTCCAAACTGGGGGTTTAACAATGAAAATGTAAAACAGGTTTTCATGCCAGAAATACTTTATATCCATTTTTTTAAATTAAAATATTACCATTAATAAAAATGTTGTCAGCGTTAAATAACCCATTGATGTTGATATGCCCCCCCCAAAAAACCCTTCTAATGTCATTCTCAACTTTTTCCGCATTTCGTTTTGCTTTTGTTCTTGAATTCTTTTAAACGAAAGACACTATTTGACCCCGCATGCGTTATGGCAATTGTCATAGCTGAATGCTGGCTTTCTTTCCATAAAACTGACACCCTTTTCAATGGTTATTATATTTTCACTCTCGGTTTCATCACAATCGTGTTTTTTCCCATTTTCACTGTGATATTGTAAACGATGGAGATTAGTTTCCATGGAAAATTTTCATATAATGTTAATTTTCCTATGTTGAATTCTGCCATTAGTTACAATGAACTTTCATCAAAAACTACGATGCCTCCCTTGATGAATTTAATCTTAAAATAACTTAAAATTAACATGTGAACTGTGCAAGCAGGAAATACATTTGCGAGCATGTATAAAATTGATATTGGACCAATGATTATCTTGCCTTCAGAGAAATTTGCCGGTGACCCGAGAAGAAGGAAAGAAAATACGAAATTCGATTTTATATAAAATGAAGAGAAAAAGTAAATTAATCAGAGAAGATAGTCTGAAGTTATATGAAAGGTCTGATTCTGTTTCCAGCGTTGAAGTATACTCGTCAATTATATTTCGGCCTCTACTAATCACGTGGCAAATCAAAGAATTTTCTCTCCCCAAACCAAGAAAGCTAATTTTTTCCAAAATGTCCCTCTTCGTCTACCTTGAAGGCTTGTAAAATATAATTCCCTTCGGGGAGCAACGATTTGCCTTTATTTAAACATTTTTTTTTTCATATCATTTTTTGTCAGATCATTTTATCTGTTGTAGGAATCATTCCTCTTCATGATAATAAGTTAAAACTGGTTTTTATTCCTAAAACGAGTCACTATTTATGCATTTATGGCGAACTTTCCTCATTGGTATCTAGCCATTATGAATTTAAGCGAAGTACCAGAATGGCGACCAAGTCTCATCATTTTACACTTGAAACGTCTAGATGTAACAGTACGTTCTATTTTAACAGCTTCTTCTGTCATACCACTCGCTTGTTGAACTCTCTTCCGACTTCTTGTTTCTCAGTTAAATTTGATCTTCAAAAATCAAAATAAAATGTCATTCGTTTCCTTCTGTCATCTTAATTGTTATTCTTTTATTGTCCCCTCATTTTAATAGAAGTATTTTTTTTCTCATATATTAACTAAAACGTGATAGTGGCTTTATTGCCTTGCTTGGTGTGAAATTATCGTTTTTTTAAAAAAAAATCTCAATAACTATGCAAATATTGTGCTGCCAAAAAAAATAAAGAAAAAAGCAACATCGGTCAATACAAATATGGTGAAATGGGATTGCTATGAAAAGAGATTTCCTTCGTAATATTTCAGTTCATTTGTAGTCGTTAATATCACGTGTCATATACTGTCACCTTACTGCTTGGCTACTTTGGACAGTTTCTCTGCTTTAGCTACGCTAATGCGACAGTCATTTGCATATCACTACAGGAAGATCTAACGTAAAAAACACAATAGAGTAAACAATTTTAAACGTCATTTCCGTAATCATTGACCGGGAAGTAATTATCATTTGTTTTAAGTGTATTTAAAATCCATTTTTTTTAAAATTAGTTTTAACCTCTAATCATTAAACCAAAAATTATTCTGGTATGTATAAAGAATCGTTTCCAAATAGCCAGACTATATTGCCCTCTGAAGTGATCACAGTACACAGAACTAATGATTTGAGATTCAACATATCATCATAATCATAATTCAATTAGCGCATTTTGCGCCGCTGTGGTTACCAATCCCCCATTTATGTTGCAATTGCGGTTCTTGTTGACATTCAAGTCTAAATAATTCAATGGCTTGTCGGTTCCTATTGAATTTTCCCCGTCCTTCTTCTCATCCCACTGGTAAAGCCGTTGACCTCTGAGGCGCAGCTCCCATGGCCGGGCTGGTGACAGTTCGATGGCTGCTTGGTGGGTGGGTTGGTGATTGGCGTTCACATTTACCAGACTATTCTCACTCAGTTGACCATCAGGTGATGTTGAATTAGACATGCGGATATACCCTCATAATATTTAACAGTCACCCCGCGAGGGATGTAAGTGGCACAAGGATGAGTTTACCGTGGGTTCTTCGAGCCCGTAGGCTCGGTCAAAAATATTTTCTTAGAACCCGCATAAACCGATCCATGGTATATCTACCTTCCCTGACAAAACATTGCCCTTCGGCAACGCCTAGCCCGGGTTCCTTTCTGCTCAAGGTAAAGAGTTCGCCAGTAAAAAAAGGAGAGAGCACTATTCTCTCTCTCACTTTTCCTGACGAATATACCCTCATATATAAACTAGGATGATTTTACACTTATATACATAAATTCATATTTCAGTTGGGCCTTGATCCCGTTGATTTCTTGAAATTTCAAAATCTGCATGAACAAGGACTGCCAGTAATTATACAAACGTTTATTTAACAAGTCGAATGCATATAAAAAACATGATTAAGCAACGAATATTAAACAACACAAAAAAAAAATAGAAAGTTTTATTTATCTCCATATCTGATTCTCTGCTGAAGTTTGAATAATCGTTAACAAAATGTAAGATTGATAAGCATTTCCTATCTATTCGTTACATTCTCGGATTCTGATCCATATTTTATATATATTGACTGCAAATCAAATTAGACATGGAATGTCTCGATAGAAATGGAATAAAAGCCGTAAATACAATTGTTGTTCTTGTTGACATTCAAGTCAAAATAATTCAACGGCTTGACGGTTCCTATTGAATTTACCTCGTCCATCTTCTCATCCCCCTGGTTAAGCCATTAACCTCTGAGGCTCCGGTCTCATGGCCGGGCTGGTGACAGTTCCATGGCCGCTTGACAGAGGTGGGTTGGTGATTGGCGTTCACATTTACCAGACTATCCTCACGTAGTTGACAATCAGGTGATGTTAAATTAGACATGCGAATAAACCTTTATAATATTTAACAGCCACCCCACAAGGGATGTAAGTAGGCTCGGTCAAACATATTCCTGTCAACATCCCCGAACAAAACGTTGCCCTTCGGCACAGCCTCGTCCGTGTTCCTTTCTGCTCAAGGCAAACATGATTAAGCAAAGAATATTAAACAAAACAAAAAAAGGGAAAAACAAAACTAGAATGTCTTCTTTTTCTCCATATCTGATTCTCTGATGAAGTCCAAATAAAGGTTAACAAAATGTAAGATTGACAAGCGTTTCCTATCTATTCGTTAAATCCTTGGATTCCGATCCATATTTTATATATAATTGACTGCAAATCAAATTAGACTGTATAGAAATGGAATGTTTCGACAACTGAAATATCACGACATAAGAGGAATAAAAGCCCTAAATGCTTGAGAGTTTTTGTTTCTTTTTTTTATGTGCCCTGTCCTTTCAAGGCGTGGGCGGTCATGGCTCTCAACCTCCCTATATCCCTTGCAGCTCTCAACAAGTTCCTTCTGTCTGCCATTTACCTTAGGCCATGTTCTGTCATCCACCTTCTCAAGCCCGCTAGGAACATCATGTGCTGCTTTCATTTCACCCTCTATTCGACCCGTGAGTATCAGATTTTCAAGACCCTATTTCCTCATTATGTGTCCCAGAAATTTCAACTGCGTCGTCCTGATGATAAACACGAGCCTCCTTCTTGTCTGCTTCTTGTCCAAAACCTCATCTTTGCTCACACGCTCGGCCCATGAAAACCTCAGCATGATTCCATCGCCTCGAGTCTGTTAAACCTTGAGTAGATCATCTAGTATTCGGTGCCGTAAAGAGGGAAAGAGGTCACGTAACAGCTCAGTATTTATTTTTGAATTGCTATTGGTACGATTCTTACAGGGAAACGTAGAACTATCATGTTGATCCCTGTGAATAATCGTTCATTCTATAATATATCTTTTTTTAATACTTTTCAATGATAATGACGCAGACGGCTACTAGCGAAAGAAGAACTGATGTGATTATCTCGTAATGAAGAGATGATCAAACTCTGAATTAAGACTGGTAAATAAAGACAGTGAGATTAAGAAGTATAGATGTCTTGTATAAGATATTGAAACATGTTATCAACAAATTAAAAAGAGACAGAACAGGGGAGTCAGAATAATATTTATAAGAGAGGATCGGAGTAAAAATTATTTACTTAGTCCGAGAAACAAATAACATAAATTTTAATAAGAAAAAAAGTTGTAAATTTTGCAGGAATTTGAACACACACACACACACACACACACACACACACACACACACACACACATATATATATATATATATATATATGTATATTCATTTGGCAATTTTGAAAACACCAAACTTTACAGAATTAAGGATCCTATAAAGACACTAATGAAATAATGTTAATTAAAAAAATAATTTATGAATATTGTATTTTAAAGAAAATCAAAAAAACTTTTTAAAGCTATTTAATCTTAAAAATTAGTAGCTTGAAGGAAATATAATATAAAAAATGCCTCCAACTACTCTTTTTCTTAAATTGGACTATTACAGCAAATTTGAGTATATCGTCGATGTAGTAATTTGACACGACTAATTTGAACTCGGAACAAATTTGAACTCGGAATTAATTTCAACTCGATTTAAAAACCTAGCCCCTAACTCTAACCCATAGTTACGAGTTGAAATTAATTCCGATTTGAAATTAATTTTGAACTCGGAACTAATTTGAACTCGATTTCTTTTCCTGTATCACAGCTCTCTCTCTCTCTCTCTCTATATATATATATATATATATATATATATATATATATATATATATATATATATATATATATATATATATATATATATATATATATATATATATATATATATATATAAAACACTGAAGTCAACACTTAGAGGCGACAGGTTGTTTCATGCAAGGCGCCATCGTCATGTTGACTTCAATGTTCACTATATTTATATTTACATACGTTCAATCTCTGATATTGCACTTTATACCATA
>CAHIKZ030004925.1:807500-810000 GCA_903632075.3 Acanthosepion pharaonis | reverse complement strand
GATCACTGTTTTTAAACACACAATCTTCGACGATTTTTCGAGATCGATGAGATCTGCTCATGAAACGTATCTTAAAGTATACAACCTTTTTTTATTATTATTTTTTTTTTTTAATGAAGGCGCAAGCTTCTACTGGATTTGAATTTAGTCTCCTGAGATTAGATCCATTAGTATATACTACACTGTTATGCTCGCACATTTCTGTTTGTTCAACACCCAAAGATCCCACGTGTGGTTTATACTGCAACTATATTGAGCAGACCTTAGTTACAGTTTCTGGGAAAGAGCGTGTTATGTAGTTTGATCAACAATCTGAACAACGCCATCACACTCACACCTTCGGGCACGAAGAATTGTGACTTCGTGCTAGCAGAGTTGTCGATGGTCTCCAACTTCTCCGTCTTTCCAGTTTGCTTGTGTCAACCCTTGGTATAGTTAAATTAATATATATATATATATATATATATATATATAGATATATATATATTATTGAAATACTTTTTTGAACTGCTTATTCGATTTGTTTACTTTTATTACTAATAGTGGTCAGTTTACTTATAATAAGACTGATTAACATATTAGCGTTATTCTGCGGAAACCTTCATCTCTTTTCATCTCTCTACAGCTCATCGATTTACGATTCGTTACACTTATATATCAACTACTCGCTGTTTATCTATTGATCTTTGCAAAGTATATAATCATCCAATCGTTCAGTTTGTCTACATGTCTCGATAAATTAATCCTCTTTGACAGGTGATTCATTCTCCATAGTTATTAAATGGGATTACCAAAATAGATATCGGTCGATGAGGATCGAACACACTACACAGTTTATTTAGGCTGCATCCATTTAATCCTGGGAAATAATAAGCTTACGGGGCAATGTTCTAGCGGATAAAAGCTTTGGTGACATAGTGGTTGTGAGTTCAATCCCTGGTCTCAAAGGAAACGGAAGAGCAATGACTCAGTATTACTAAATAAAATAACTACTAACAAGATAATCCTAGACATGCCCAGTGGAACGAGAACCGTGAACCCGTGTTGATTAAATAAAGTGTTATGTTCGTAATTATCTGTGGTTTAAACAGATTGATATACACTTGAGCAAGGCTGGAGGGTACACCGGTCGAAATGTCGTGATAACAACAACAAAGAAGAAGACCATAGTCCGATTACGAATAGTATAATTAAGGTTAACTCTATTTAGCATAGACCCAAAACATCAGTATTCCAGGTGAAACTCAATATAATAAACTAGAAATGGGCTCCTAAATTACATTATCACCATCATTGTACAAGAAGCAATCTAAGATATATCTAATCCTTCGAAGGCTATTATCTCAACGACCGAATATCAATAAGACCATAATAGATACATTGTTTTTATAATTAAACCCTGTTCCATCGGGTAATAATAGACCACACAACAAATACATGCTGAAAACACGGTCCTTAACTACATAGAATTCCGAACAGAATACTTTATTTAATCTACAGGTAGACAGTTCTCGTTACACTGGGCATGTCTAGGGATATCTCGTCTAGTTGTTATTTTATTTCGCACGATTCGGTTATTGCTCCCCCGTTTCCGCTGACGCTACAAAAAGAATCCATGAGAGTATATCCTATGACTGTGTTTTTCGATTCAGTATATGAAGCACAGTCATCTGAAACAATGTGGCTTCCAGACTGAATATACCGCACATTCGCTAGAGTCTTTGCTCGCCGATCCAGCATCTCAACTATGAAATATTTTCCCGAACCTCAGTCGAATACCGAATATCCAGGAAATTGTTGGCCATCGTGATATTTAGGAAGAGAAAACAATTAACATATATAAAATTACAGTTTATTTTAGGCCGTTTAAGTGATGAGAAATTTGGTAGATTAATTTACATCGCATATGAGAAAGATTTTTTCTCTCAGTGTAATTTCCTTCAAGATGTAGGGGTTAATTTTTCCCAAAAGTCTCTTATTTTCCTTAATATCTGTGATTTGATACCTGTTTATATTTCTGAGAGGAGGTATAGTGATTACTTATATTATTCACAGTATCACTAAGTTTCGACCTTTGTACGCTCGGGGCTTCTTCAGGCTACAGTAGTTGCTAACCAAATCTTGCAGAGTTGTGTTAAAGGGAAATAACTGAGACCTTCGCAAGACGCATGTGTAACTAGAACAATCTACCCCGGAGGACGAAATAAAGGGTTCGGTTCGAAATGCCATTACCTGAAGAAGGCCGGAGTGCACAACGGGCAAAACATTGCGAATATGTCCATGAAGATGAGGATAACAGTCCAAATAAGTTAAGTAATCTCTGATTTGCAATTGTCGTCTTTAACTCATATCCCAAAATTTAATTTCTTCTTTACTGATCGCTTCCATTATGATGATCGTTTTGAGGACTAAAATCTCTGCCAACGGGCCTAGAAATTTCCAGTTTCAGAAATACCCGTTGCCGGGGTTTCTTGCAAGAGTTTGGTAGAGGTGAAAACAA
>CAHIKZ030004925.1:745000-795000 GCA_903632075.3 Acanthosepion pharaonis | reverse complement strand
CATTTTCTTTACATTCCCTGTTTTCCTTTAAAATTTCATATTACTCACATGCTCTGTCCTTGGTTTATTAAGCCTCATACCATAGCTCGAAATAACTGTTGCTTGTTTTTTGAGAGTACGGAACACTTTTTTCAAGTATATCGATATAACAGATGTCCTTTAAGGAAGGACACGTGCCTTCATCACCTATTGTGATTAAACTCAAGCCAAGCCTTAAGTGGAACTCTTATATACGGCCCATCTCTAAAAATACTGGGAAAATGTTCCAGTAAGTATCTGACAGTTTCCAGTATATTTATGATTCTTCAGGCTCTCCTATAACTTCAAAAGTGCCATATCAGGCCTAAAACGGAGTACAGTTTTCATACACCATGTACAAATTAATTGAAACAATCGCTTTAGTTTCCTTTATTTTAACATGCAGTCTGTTTTACAACCTTTGAAGCAACAGAGTGTAATTGATTTCTACTTTTTCCTCAGATTAGGTCATTTGCAGTGGTGTGCATTAATATGAATCTATTTCCAAAGTGTAACTGTTAGGGATTCCATCAGATATTTATCACGCCCAGGTACTATTGTGTCGACTGTCGATTAGTTGTCCTACGGACATAGTCTGCTATGGGCATTACTCCAAGATGCTTGGAAAAATATTAACGCTGAGAGATAATGGACTGTACAACGAAAGAAAAGGGCGTGACAACCATTATAGACGTGGGTTGACGTGGCCCCAAATTCAATGTGGCATGTATAAAATAGAGCCTGTAGAAATAAAGGCGGACATACGATGCACTAACATGGACCCTGGGTTACGTTTCATTGGAAAACTACAAAAAAGTAAATAATAACGGCATTCTTCGTTTTGTTACAATTAATTCGCACAAGGGTGTAAATGTGCATGGACTGTCCAGTCTTAATTTTCCAGTTTCTGATGGCTTATTTTGCACCGCACAATCCCTTTCCCACAGACGAAACTTGCAATCCCATCGCTACGCTCTCGCTTTATTCTTGGAGAGTGTTCTGACCAATTACATTCCTGAGATACGCCAGTTCTAATTCTCACGGCCAAGACTCGCTAGGCAGCGCACATTGCAGCTAACCACCGGTATTTCCTTCGTATTTCATTGATGAGCTGTAAGTTCCAATCGAGCATCTTCTTTTTACGAACAGCTGCTTTGTGTAAACGGAGCACTAGAGGATTATTTATTATGTATAGTTTCTCTTCTTCGAAATTCATAATTCCCGCACGTTTTTTGTACATTGTATTCTCAACATCCGTCGCTAAAAAGACATGTCTGTCGATTCCAACCTCCTTATTGATTGTAAGTATCAATTTTCTTTGTTTTCAATATTTCCTTTAAATCTCACCACATATCAAATGTTCAGACCATGTGTTTTCAGCTGTCTCTGTTAGAATTCAATTGTAACACTGTGGGTAAAATAGAAAAGTTAAGCCTAAGGATTAGAAAGAGAAAAATATCTTAACTAAAATCAGACAAGTTCAAGAAATTGTATTATATTCCAGAATAAGGAAAATTACTTTTGGCATTTGACGTTCACAAGTCCCGAAGAAAAAAGAAAAGGAAAAAGAAAGCGATCGTAACTTTTCATTGGCCCTAGAATTAACAAAACGCCCTTTAATGAGGAAACGAAATTTCCTGTTAAAAACTGATTTTCTACCTTCAGAATATTCCAGTGATAATTTTTGCTTCTGATGTAAATGAGTTTGCAGATGCTAAGATTAGGAAATTTCTCCTACATAATTTACCTTCTCCGTCACTGAGGAGTAGGCAGAAAAAATACCTAATAGGGACAATAAAAGTAGCCAATATAGACAATATGCATTGCGTTATTTAATCCTACCAAAGCATTTTTGAGAAAGACAGCAGATTCATTATTCAGTAAGAGACAGGGGCGACACAGCTTTGGTGTATTGACCTGAAGATAGCTGTGGAGACATATCCGGCAAGTTTCATTACAGAATAACGTCTATGGTTGCCAAACACTTAACCACATAGCGTATTTATTTGTCAAGGTGGCTCTCGCTTCAAGCCTATATGATTTTTAGATTTAATTTATTAGTAATTCATTTAAAAATTCCCATAGACCGGAAAAATCATTCCCATTTATGTCGTATTCCGTTAATAAAAACAAGTTTTAATCGTAGAGCTTTTCTCCACTATGATTGCTGCTTTGTGGAAGACTCTTCAGAGGATGTTTCCCGTCTCTTACCCTGTCTGCTATAATATTAATTTCTTCAAGTCTAAGCACAACTTTTACATATCGATATAGTACGTACTTTTTACATCGTCCTCATGCGTTTTTACAACTTATTCAGAAACTCTGTAACTGAGTTTGTCTGATGATCGGTGTGTCTTTCTTCTGGCATTTCTACAACTATTTTCATGGCAACTGCTCTGATGAGATACTTTCAATGCATCCCAAATTGCATGAATTTAAGCTTGCTATTAGTTTGGCATCTCGGTCCCTTCTTTTTCACTTTCGAAACAGTTAAAAGTAACAGCCTCTTCTACTCCAACAGTTTCTTATCTCGCACTTCCCGACAGTGGAACTACCTTCCTCTTAATTGGACCCTGATAACAATAATCTTCACACATTCGAATGTAATCTTCTGATGCCTTGATCCCGATCACCATCGTTCTCTATATCCATTGATCAAATGCACTCCTTAGTCTTGCTCTCAATCTCTGTAACCCCTTGCGAGCAAGTGGCACTCCCGCATGCTCTGTTTATAATAAACAGTATTAAACAATATTTACCGGCCTCTATGTCCAAGAATTTTTCATTATTATTCATTATGGTTTATTACACACAGAGAATTTACTTAAATATTTGTATCTATAAAAAGAATGTATAAACATAAAAATGTTAATATATATATATATATATATATATATATATATATATATATATATATATATATATATTCCATGTATTCAATACCCCATATGATATATGCCTATTTTTGCTTTAATTTGTTAGTAATTACTTTTAAAATTCCCATAGGCTGTAAAAAAACATCCCCATTAACGTCGTATTCCGTTAATGAAAAACAAGTTGTAATCGGGAAGCTTTTCCCCGACAAAATTGCTGCTTTCTGGAAGAGACTCTCTAGGGGATAACCCCACCCCGTTTCCTACAATCTTATCCTCTTCCAGTCTAAGCTTAACTTTTATCTTCCTTACATATCCATACAGGTGGTACTTTTTTATATCATACTAATGCGCCGTTACAACAACGTTTTAACCCCAAGGATATTACGCGTCCTGGGTAAGACGATAAATTACGTCCGACAACAAGGCCCCTGATCAAGATCTTTTGGGGAGAGTAGAACCATCTATTAATTATTAGTGTTTCCAAGTCAACCGTGACCGGGAGTGGTATCACCTGTTAGGGTCACATGTTATGGGTAAATATTTAACACCCCAAAGTAGGTTCAAAACACTATGAAAGTGTAAAAATACGTTTTCATTCAAGAAATACTTTGTAAAAAATTGTTACATTTAAAAAAAAATATATCAATTACATATTTAATAAAAAAAAAAAACTTACAAGCAATAAAAATCTTGCAGGCACTAAATAACCCATTATGGTCGACATGCCGTAAAGCAAAAGAAACCAAACAAACAAGCCTAATGGTCTTATGTGTTGAAGAATCACGAAATGTACAGTGCTATTTGGTAATGCTTCCTGTTCTAAATAGCGATGTAAGCCTAAAAAATTTATTCACAAACTATGTGGTAGTTAAATTGCTTAGTACTTACTAAGTGCAGATACTAATATTTTTTATGCTGCGTTCATGGTATATGTAAACGGCACTTTCATTACAATTCTCTTTTAGAAATGTGTAATATTGACAGTACGTATGTCTCTTGTTAGTTTCCGGTCATATCTGTTTGAGACGCCAATTCCCATCCGATCACCGAAGTTAAGTAAAGTCGATCCTGCTCAGTAACTAGAAGCTTCGACGTAAACTGGGTGAAATCGGAGATAACGATATATATATATATATATTATATATCAAGAACAGTATTGTGACTACATCAGCGAATGAACGAGAGACGCTCATAGTTTCAAAAATTATTGAAAGAATTTTTGGAATTCATTTATATTCTTTTTTTTTCTTTCAATCATATTCGGCTTTAAATCTCTCACATTGTGATAAGAGAACATTTTCATTGAAAGGTGAAACGTTTTCACAACCGGAAAGTAAATTTGTTGGGGGTCTACTAGCCATTAAAATATCGAGAATGTTCTTTAATCCAAATTCCAATGAAAAAATAACTTCAAATAATAAAAGAAAGTATATATATATATATATATATATTTATGTATGTATATATATATATATATCTATGTATGTATGTATGTATGTATATATATATATATATATATATATATATATATATTTATGTATGTATGTATATATATATATATATATATATATATATATATATATATATATATATATATATATATATCATGACATAGAGACTTGAGCTTCATAGAGTTTAATTAAACCCTAGCAGACTCATAATTGTCAGACCGAATCTGTGTGGAATAGACATTTTCTTTTATTAGACTTGGTGCGTGCAAGATTTTGGCCACAGTTTCAGATGTCATGAGAGAGATTTGAGTATAAAATTTCACCCAGGAGAGCGGAGTATAATCGCCCCAATGGATATGTCATCGATACGGATCTGTGGTGTAGAGGACAGTGTTGATGGGAGTTGATAATGGAGCATCGCGGTGAGAACAAGTGCGCTTTGTTCGATTTGAATACACACGGAAAGGGTTCCTAGCAAAGGTGAGTGAACGCCCCCGTGGAGGCAAGAAGGTAATTGAGGCAAATTGAGTCAGGCACTTCAAATATGGTTGTGAAATCATCGGGATGCAATTAAGTCGTGAGAAACTGACATGCAAACGAACATTCACAGGTTATGGATACGTATAAATAAGCAACCGTATTTACCAGGCCGCTCTCTTGTCATGGCTGGATATGGGGGTAACAGCTATTCCATTATTACTAATGCCATGACAAATAATTATGATCGACGTGTTTACGAAGCGAATAAAACTATTAAATAACATCTCTGTTAAACTTCGTTTGTCGGCAAAGACATGGCACTTTATAAAGATATTTGATAGTGGTGAAAAGCTTACTGAGATCTGGGAATATACATATCCCACAAATATATAGACCACGGGGAGAAAAGGCATTTACATCGCGGATAATTACTGCCACTTTCCCAAAACACCAACTGAGCTAATTTAAATTATTTTCGAATTAACATGCTTAGGAAAGACCTGAATCCATGTGAGCTCTTCTTAACCATATATGTGTATAATAGAACTGTGGATTAGATGTTCTAGAATCTTATACATAAACTACAGTGTATGTGTGTGTGTTTGTAACTGTGTGTGTCCAAGCATCATGTCCGCTCCCACTGGTTCAATTTCAATGATTCATAGCTCATTCAAAAACCCTAGAAAAGATAGAAGCAGGGAACGATTTTCGTTGTGTCCGCATTCAGAGCTGCCAGGTTATGCGTGGTTAAAAATATAAATTAACATATAATATCTTTTATCTATGCTCCATGGTTCAAGGGGAGTAACCCATATTTTCATTCTGTATCCAAAATTGCATATAGCTTAAGTTTTTTTGCTAGCTAAAATGTTAAGCTAGTTTAAAAGCCGACATATCGGGAGGCATTTAAGCTAGCTCCTGTGGAGGACTCTAAGTTTGGCCATCATCACAATATCCAAGGAACAGTAGATGCGATGCGCATCAATAAACTACAGAAGAACTCAAAATTGATCGCTGCATTTAAGTATTGAATTAATGTTTAAGCTTACCTTTTAAAAGTTCAATGATCATTCTTCTGCTGCCACTTAATTTAAAAACGATTTGATGTACGTAGATCCTTATTTTCCAATTATTTTTATTTAATGGCCATCAGAATGGGGGCACTTTATATGATAATTAATAGAACCTACAGTATTGAATCTATATGAATAAATGCGAAATTAGAACCCCTACTCACCCCCGAATTCTTAGATTAAAAAGCCTCGGTTCTATTTTACATTTATTTACACGCGGTATTTACTTGACCCCCCCCTCAACCACGAGGTCAGGCTGTGACATAAGGTTGGTTTAAACATTTATTAACACGGTAACTGTTCAGTATCAGTATTACATATTATCTACTCCAAGGCAATATCCCTCTTCAGATATAACTAATTTGCATATTAATATTTAAAAATGTTATATAATTAATTATCTGTCCTTCATTACTATTTTTTATTCGAGGATTTTTTGGATTTTCATATCAAAAATAGTTATGTTTAAAAATATCGTCTTATATAGTGCTGAAAAATGTTTGAAATTTGCATTTTAGTTGGCCTTCAAAAAGTTGGCATCTATTTGTAAAACTTCCCTTATCAATAACATGCCAATTTATGAATGAAATGTTCATTTAAAATTATTGTTTCAAAGATTTCAAGTAGTGAATATATCTTTGCGTAGCGTTAGCCTGCTAGTTTCTTATAAAACTTCTTTGATGAGCGCAAATAAGAATGATAAATTTTTGAAGAATTTCAATGGAAATACACAGGTCATAGATAATAAAAATTGCTGAGATCTAGCCGCCGATCTAGTCAGTGAGTTAAGTACCATACGTGATATCCGCTTGGGCTATCATCACTCTTTTGACTCGTGTGTGTCAAAGACGATTTTCCCGTAGTAGACTGCCGTTTCTTTCTTAGGCAGATTGTTTTCTTTTCCGGCCCAAACTATAAAACCCAGTCAGTCCTACTATTCAACCCGCCACTGTGAGAAGATATATGTTCATGGCATTCCCAAAGGTATTCGGTCGGAAGTGCATGTAACGATCTTACACTTGAATTTGTAACATCAAATGAAAGAAGAAAGTCCATCAGAACAATTACCATGAAAATATTCATGGACAAGTCGCAGGGAATCTATATTGCAACGGTGGGAATGTGACTAAAATCGAGATGCCAGATCAGTACCTATAACATTGCAGATTTTTACTTGGATTTTATCAAGATTTTTAAAATAACATAGTGAACGCCCCCGTGGAGGCAAGAAGGTAATTGAGGCAAACATGGAATGACCTGAATCCATGTGAGCCCTTCTTAACCATATACGTGTATAATAAAAAGAAGTTTATTATGACTCTTTTGATTCGTGTGTGTCAGAGACGATATTCCCGTAGTAGACTGCCGTTTCTTTCTTAGGCAGACTGTTTTCTTTTCCGAAATCCGAAGTCGCATCTAAATTCTAAAAAAAAGTATTAAAAATAGGAAAACTTCGTTAAAAATAAAGAAAAGATAATTCATTTGACTCACTTTTTTTAAAATCTTATATGTGTTGTTCTTGTCCTAAATATTATCGTTCATTAGCAACCTTCGTGAGATTATTTTATTCAGTAACCTTCCTTATGTTTTTAATATGTTTGAAAACATTTTTCTATCACATCAGCGGACTAGATGTGATAGAAAATCCTCAGATTCATGAATGAATGGTAGACTTATAAACGTGTAAAATAGATTCTGGCGAGAAATATTGCAAAGAAGTTGCTAAATTACCGAATAATGTTTTCCTTATTATGTATTTAGAGAATGTCAGCTATCTTTCACGCGATTTTTATCAATATTCCAGATCGTTTTCTTCCAATTATCGATTCTCCTTAAACCAATATAAGCATCACTTGATATGTAGATGACACAATGATTATAGCAGATACAGAAAGGAAAACAGATGAACACCTACAGAGGCTAGTAAATCAAAGCGAGAAGAGAGGACTAAATATGAACTATAAGAAGACAGAATGCATGCGAAATCGAGCGAGTATGGTAATTTAAATATCAAGGAAATATTTTAGCAGAAGACGGAATATGCGGCCCCGAAATCTGAAGTCGCATCTGAATTCTAAAAAAAATATTAAGAAATAGGAAAACTTCGTTAAAAATAAAGAAAAGATAAATGAACTCTTATGTAATATCGAGACTCATAAATGGCAGTGAATTCTAAAGATTTAAATCACTGAATAAATGTAGACATGAAGGAACAGTAATGTTGTTCTCCAAATAGATGCTGCAAATGCAATGGAATGAATCTAATATCAATGACACAATTTTAAAAAAATAGAAATAAAAAGAACACGTATGCTTGACATCAGAAAGAAACAGTTGAAATTTCTTACGACACATTAGGAAGTAGGCTAGGAAAATATGACACTCAAAGGAATATCGACGGCAAGTGTAAGAGAGGAACAGCGGAAAATAGCACATAGCGCAGGATTTTGTTTTGCTGTAGAACAGAACTTAAATAAGAAAAGGACAAACATTGTCTATGACCTACAAAGAAGCCATTATAATCAAAGTCCTGAAAGTACACGTAGATTCTTCTTAAATCCAGTTCGTTACAGGACAATTTTATCATTAAGAATGAGTCATATATTTTTCTGCGATGCTGTAATAATTACATAACAGAACACAAAATGCTAATTCTAAAATAGGCATCGGGTATTAATTTCCGAACTAACCAATAAAAAATCCTATCTGTTCAGCACTCTGTTGGTACGGATATTGTATTATACATTATAATGCTGCTATCTTGCTATAGTAAAGTATGAACGTTGCAATTTTATTATCCATAAAATAGACGTCGATATTGAGAGTATTGTACTCTGTTGAAAAAAGAAAACATTTCTTTTTGATTCACAATATCTACTGTTGTAAAATCATTTATGGAGCACCTATGAACAGTCGATTTTCTTAATAAAAAAAAAAACTTGTTTTTTCTTCTGATTGTTTTATAGATTTGTTTTGCTTGATTAAATCTTTTAATGTTAATTCACCGCAAATAATGTAAAATTACTTATTGCAAATATTAATTCACCCAAGAATTTATAAATTTTAAATGAAAGTTTATTTTTTTTTTAAATTTATTAAATTTTTGGCACATTTTTGAAATTATAAATTTTAAATCAAAATTTGTTTGTTTCTTTATTACATTTTGGCACTCTTTTGAAATTATAAATTTTTAATCAATGTTTTTTTTTCTTATTTTATTAAATTTTTAGCACTCTTCTGAGATTATAAATTCTAAATCAACATTTGTTTTTTATTACATTATTGGAAGTCTTTTGTAATTATATATTTTAAATGAAAATTTGTTTAGCTTGTCGTAAAACAACTCCAACAGACAGAAAAAAAGATTACTAAGTATCAGAGAGTTATTCACATTTCGTAAATACGGATGATGTTCGAGATAATTACGAGAAAATTTTACAATTAAAAAAAAGTAACACACTCGAGTCGTCCATATTTATCGCGATCGCAAAGTTCAACCTAATCGGGGTGCAATGGATGTTCTGGGAGAATTTCTGTGTGAATTATAGTAAACATATATTCTTTTTATTTTTGTCTGAATTTTTATTTTGTAGTGAATTAATAGAAAGGAACCGTTTGCGTGTACGTCACCAACCTTATATGATCGCGACTTCATGTATAGTGCAACCTCTGAATTATTTTGAATTAATTTATTTCCCCCTGAAAAAAAAAAAAAATCTTGTACTTTGCGAATCTGGTTATCAAAAATGCCTGATTTTCTTTTAATCTCTTCAAAAAAAATTATCTATCTTTACTGTCACCCTCTATTGTCCAGTAAAAAGTGTGATCACAAAATATCGCACTATAAAATGTATATAGAGTAGTTATTTTAGTTTTAATTCTGTGACACTCCCTGTTATGAATAATCAAGAGGGGTCTACCCTTGTTTGGTTACACTTCTCTTTGAGAGAGGTATTCTGTTTACTGGGACTGTAAAAGGACATTATACGCTAACCTTGTATTCTCAGTTGAATAAAGATTTCTTAAAGACTACGCCTACATAATTTTCTTATTACACTCCCAACAGCACAGTCACTTCTATAGAGACATTATATTTAAATTTAATGGGAGTTATTATTTAATACTGATGCCATTATATATATTTAAATTCTAAACTATATTAATTGCGGTGTTAATTTTTTTTTTTTTTTTTAATTTTTGACAATATTTAATGGTAAAGTTTATTATTAATATTCACATTTTCCATTTCGGCATTTAATCAGGCGGGCAGCCATTGCTATATTCGGTGGCATTTAAAAGAAATCCTTCTATTAAAACAGATTTTCAGGGAAATAGATTCCGAGTGTCCATTAGGTGTCAACGCTCTTTTCAGTAATCACAGAGCTTTCCGTTCTAAACATCAGTTTAAATTAATGTATAAAGTCAACCTGTTCGTTATGTCAATATTTTCTATTGTCGTTGCTGCTTTTGAAAATCTTCATTTGAAGTGATCATTGCTATTTGGCAAAGTTCTAACTAAAGATGAGGAAACGTGCATGAATACTGGAAAGACATATAACAGCTACCGCGCTTGAGAAACATAGTTACAGAAAAAATATCGTTAAATAAAAGATTTAATAAATTTGGTTGTAGCAA
Source organism: Acanthosepion pharaonis (assembly GCA_903632075.3). Taxonomy (NCBI): domain Eukaryota; kingdom Metazoa; phylum Mollusca; class Cephalopoda; order Sepiida; family Sepiidae; genus Acanthosepion; species Acanthosepion pharaonis. Next base: position 784,467 of record CAHIKZ030004925.1, on the reverse strand, counting down.
TCCTACAGACGATAATGGGTATGTCCCATTTCACATAAACAGAGTAGTAAATACTGTATGTTGGTCTAGAGTTTGATATTCGTCTCCAGCTGTGCTGGTCAAACTCTCTGCCTGAAGGCAGGGAGAATTCTCAGACGAGGCCATGTCGAAGGGCAGAATCTGGTTGCCGAAAGTATCTACCCAACCCCGTTTTATACGGGGTATACAGGGAATTTTTGCCCGAGACTACGGGCTCGGATACCTCCCATTTAATTCCGCTTTGTGCCATATCTGCCCGCGTAGGGTGGTTGGTAGATATCCTAGAGTTGGAGATTGATTGTGGAATTCACTTGACTCACTTTTCTACGCGCCGCTGTTGAATCTTATATGTGTTGTTGTTGTCGTAAGTATTATCGTTCATTACCAAACTTCGTGTGATTATTTTATTCAGTAACCTTTCCTAGGTTACAACAAATTACATCCGAATGAAGTACTGACTTTTTGATCACTGAATGCTAGATATTTCTTCATATGGATATTTTTAATATGACCATTACCAATTTTTTTTATGATTATGAAGTACCAGTCGATGAGATATGACGAATGAGTGTCCTCTATAAGATCCACAGTTTTCGATAATTTCAAGCAATTTTTAATCATTGTCCTGAAAAAAAACAAAAAAAAAAAAAACTCTTTTATAGTTGATATTTACAAGGGTGTGTGCGGGTTGGAAACTATGGATGACATCCTTAAGTAAGAATAAATTTGATGATACTTTTTTTAAAAACATTTCCTGGGTCAATGTGTTGGATTTCTAGCATCATTTTATGTGAGAAGAAACTACACCAAACGCAGTCAACATAATCAATTTCGCTTTTCTGCTAATATGAATACAGTGTCATTATCGTCTGTTCAAAATTTATTACAACTAGACCAGACACTGATGTATTTGATGGGTCAGTATTTATTAATTTAATATTATTTGATGGATCAAATCATGGGTCATAATTTCGTTAAATCCTATTACTGATTATTGTTACATAATGTCTTCCTACAAACTTGACACTCTGTTAATTCCAACCTTATTCACATTGTTCAGGCGAATATATGAAAACAGCAGCTATTTTTTAAAATTATTTTATCGTAAGAATACTGTTGGTAATTTTCACACATGTTCAATCTTGAACCGAATATCAAAGAGAATAAAAATATTTTTTTTAACTATATTAAATATTTTTTTAGTAGAAAACTATTTTCAAACGCTCGCATAGTTCTTTGAGGTTTTTTATTTAGCTTTAAGGCTAGTTTTGAATAATCTAGCATAAACGATTGGCATTTTTGAAGGATGTGTTTGACTGATTCTTATATCGGATATCAGGAACAAACACCTGTTATTTATTGCTTGAGCACACATAAGGAATATACAGACATATATAAATACATATGGGTGTGTGTACGTACGTATATATATATATATATATATATATATATATATATATATATATATATATATATATATATATGCAAAGAGAAAGATATTGATGTATCTTAAAATCTGCCATATATTTTTAAAGGGAGAATAATGAATAGTTTGTAGTGTAAACATAAATGCAACACCGCATTGTGCGTAACAGGTTCGCACTCGAAGCAATGATTATACTATCTCTCATCCTTCCATCTATCTATCTATCTCTCTATCTATCTATCTATCTATCTGTAGTTGAAGGCATACAACTGCTTTCAAAATATTAATAGTAGAATTACGATCAACACATTTTATAGCAATTGACCAATATTTCATTTTTTATCAAATGACCAAGTCTATATTTTATAACAAAAAGAACCAACAAAACTTGTTATCTCTAGTTGAAGGCACACAACTACATTAATAATGTTTAGATTTTGCCATTAAATAAACACATTGAGATTGATGTGCTGCTAAACAAAATCAAGGAAGTTGCAATCTGGGAAGTTAGATGGCCAGGTGTAAGCGGGAAATTTAGATGCAGAAATTATCTGTCAGACATGACTGGGTTCTCCTACTTGTGTGGCATAGCGCAGAATTCTTTTGCTAGACATAGGGTCTTTCAGCAGCCAACCTTTTGATCTATGCTTCACTAAATCCTGAAGGTACTTGATGTAGGTCTATCTGATGAGACTGATACACCTTTTGAAGATCAATAGAGACATAACTTCGCCATCAATAGTGATCATTGCAAAAACGTTCGTAATCACCATTATACTCATCCAACTCTTTCCTAATCCTCCGCACACTACTCAGATTGACACCCAAACACTGTGAAATGTTCGTATTGGAGCTTTCAACGCCAATGCCAAGAAGTACAGCATGCCGTTTCAAATTTCTGGCGCAGTAAATTGTCTCGTGATTCTGAATATGTTTTTACATATATTCTTAAAACATCGACATAGCTCTTCTTTAATGCTCGAAAACATTCTTTTCTTAGAATGATAGTCCTCATCATACTGTCGGGAGTACTGAACTCGTGGATATCATTCAACAAATTTATTGTCAATTTTCACTTCTCAAATTTCATGAGTTCTGTGTTAATATAACAACAGTGTTCGGCAAAAAACAAGTTTTAGTGGAATATATTTCTGATAAACTGCAGGAGGTATGGTAAGTTGTGTACAATGATTGTTAAGCGTGCTGTCGCATATATTTGGAACTCATTATTAAAGGTTTTCATTTTATAGTCGTCGTATAAGTCGACTCATTTGGAAAGATTGTACGCTTCAAATTGTTATATATATATATATATATATATATATATATATATATAAAAAAAAGGCTTAAACACTAATATTCTATGGTCATAATTTATTCCATTGGAATCGTAAATACGATCCAATTCATCAGACCTACAAATTCAAAATGAAAACAGAAAAAAAAACAACCCGGAAATAAAAACAGCATTTAGAGAAAGTGTAAGTATGAGGAGGATTTTTTTTAGATTGAGTTCCATTAGTGTGGTAGTTTCTAAGTATTCTGCAATTATGGGAAGATATGATTTTCTCTATATTTCTAACGTATGAGTAACTAATTTTTAGAGTCTTCCTATTGAAAAATTTGCGTAATTGATGTTTACTATGGAAATGTTTATCAATTAATTTCAGAAAGAAACTTCCTATATCAATGCTAGAGAGTCTGCAGTATGGTGGGTTGAACCATATTACCTTCCTCTTTCTGTTCTTAGTTTTGTTATTATTCTGATTTACAAGTTCTCCATTAAAGTTTAATTCTTGTCTAAAACCACTATTTTTGAGAGCCTGATTGTATATACATTTATTATGATTAAACATTTTTTGGCTAGACTATTTATTCTCATTGAGTTCTACCTGGATTCCTCTTGGAATTTTTTTTTTTTAAAAATATACATGTATGGGTATTTATATATTTTGAATATGTATATACATTTTCCACTAATATTATATATATATATATATATATATATATATATATATATATATATATATATATATATTTCGAGAGAGATAGCGAGAGAGAGAGATACATATGAATATACTAACTTATATGCGTCAGTGGATATAAATATGAATAGAGATAGAGATCTACGTAAATAGATACTGACCGAAATAATATGATATGATTTGGTTTGATTGATTTGTTTTCTACGGATTCTCTTTCCATTGCATGTTAAATAAAGACAAAAAATATTTTTAGATTGCAAGTATTATTAATTATCTAATATCTGGTCGGAGAAGTGGTCGATTTGAAACGAAATGGAATTGAAACTCAGCTCTCTGTTTTAAAATTACGTTTCTATAACCATTCCATCCACCACAGTCCATAAACATATGAACAGACGTGCATATATATATATATATATATATATATATATATATATATATATATATATATATATATAGCAGCATGGCCCGGCGTTGCCCGTGCTTGATTCAAATATCGTACGACTCATACAGCTTGACATAAAATATTTTTGCCCTTCCTTGCCTTTATTTTTGCCCTTCCTTTGCCGTGCTGATGTTGCTATATGCCTTACTTCTTGCCTATCTCACACTGCGAAAATTTTCTAAGCTCTATACTAAACATTAAATCTGTTACGAAAAAAGAACTAAACGAAATGAACACAGAAAGTTAACAACAAATACTTTTCACACCCAACCCAGTTCTGCGGAATCAGAATCAACGTTGAGTTTAAGCAAGCGAATGAGCCAATTGGAGTAAAGTGCCATGCAGATTTAAATTTTTCCCACTTGTGACGAATGCAGCTATCGAATATTTTTTTTTTTTTTGCATGCTAGCATGCTAGTTAATATTCGTGTCAGTCAGCTGTTGGCTCTCACGCTGGCCAATAGAATCTCCCTGCCCTTTTCATGGCAGCCATCTATTGGCTCTCATTCTGGCCAGTATAAAATGGGCGCAAACTACATGAAAACTGCCGTAGAAGCATTAAAAAATCGATTATTTCCACTATTGACGGGAGATGCGAAAATGCAAAGATGGTCTTCGAGCATGTGCATGTAAATTTTGGTGCAGATCTGTTAAAAATTGTGGCCGTGCATTCGTTACACACCCACACACGCACACACATCCTGCCTGCCTTATATATATATATATATATATATATATATATATATATATATATATATATATATATATCATAATTTTTCTGTGGGGACAAAATTTTATAAGGGAAATTAAAAGGTAAAAGCCAATTTTAATTTTTCATGATAAAAATTTTAAAATAAATACAAAAAAACTGGTTTCGCCCTCATTCAACAGAGCTGGAATAGAGAGATTATATATCACAGCACAAAATATATAAAGCACAATTAATGTACAATGTTAAAGGCAGAATGCAACCCAGATTGAAATTACGTCAAGTTCTAACAGAAGGTACCACTGTTTATGGAGGAAGTGGTGTCAGGACCGGACATATTTTTTTCAAATATCTTCAACTGAAAAAGCAAACGATCACGATTAAAGATGGTAAAAGAGACCGTGATGAAGTTGACGGCAAAAAATTAGGTTTTTAATGAAGAACTCGACAATGGCGGAACTATACTTATTGACCCTTAATTGCAATGTATCATTCCTAATTCTCCTAGCTACAGGTTGATGCATTCTAACATTTCATTGTAGAGTAGTTCTACGTATGTTGTCAGCACTGCAACTACATTTAAACCGGTAAATACCATTGCTGATATAGTCGGAGTAAAGCATCCCTTCCACAAGACGTTCATCCAGACCTAGTGGAAAAAAACAAAACCAACACTAGACGAGAAATAACAATGCTCTACTGAAGAGCTAATTTGTTTGCAGATGCTTTCGCTTACTATTCAATTAACCGCACTCGATTTTATATATATATATATATATATATATATATATATATATATATTATATGTATATAATAAATATGCTTAACCATTACTATAAATTAATTATATATAAAAATCATAAATAAATGGAATACAACTTCTCTAGCAACAAAATTAAATGGCCACAAACAAATAGCAAAAAATAGATTACGTGTCTACTTCTGTAACAGAACCAGACTCATTCTGCTAGTATAATAAATAAAATAAAGTAAATTTTGAAAAGGGTATAATAATCATAACGCACATCAGTTGCACATGGGCACATGCGTGTGTGTCGAAAAGACACACACACACACACACACACACACACACACATATATATATATATATATATATATATATATATATAAAAAGTTTGTCACTAGGTCATTGGTCTTACCTTTCAGCATTCCAAATCTAGAGTTTCGTAGACGGACCATCCAGAATATACTCCATCCATTCTTCATGTGTTATCTGCTATTATATACATTATTTTTAATATATACTCATATTTGAGGAGACGCCTAGTTTATTTATTCAAACGTATATTTACTTGTATTTCTCTACCGTTCTTAACATTCTAGAAATCTCATTATTATTCGAACCAGATACCGTCGAGGCAGCGGGGAACGGCGTGGCTTAATCGACTCTACTGCAGAGCAATCTTTGCGTTCAAGTCTCTCTGCCCAGTGGAAGGAAAATAAATAAATGTTCTGTTTAATAAATCATTGGATGGTCTACGTAATTATGAGTATCCACTAGCAATAACGGGAATTTATAAAAATAAAAATCCAATACCTCGGATATATATATATATATATATATATATATATATATATATATATATATATATATATATATATATATATATATATATATATATATATATCTGAGGTAATGGATTTTTTATTGTTAGAACTGTGTAGTGGAAAAAACATATATTAAATCAATTAATTTATAATATTAATGCTCTGCAAATTTACATTGAGCATTATTTTTATAAAAATAAAATATCTATAAGAACACCGGATTATATATCTTACTGTTCTTTCTTTTATTTAAACACACACACACACACACACACACACACACACACACACACACACACACACACACACACACATATATATATATATATATATATATATATATATATTTTTATATATATCTGAGGAAATGGATTTTATGGTTAGAACTGTGTAGCGGAAAAAAATATTTTAAATCAATTAATTTATAATAGTAATGCTCTGCAAATTTACATTGAAGCATTATTTTATAAAATAAAAATATCTATAAGAACACCGGTTTATATATCTTACTGTTCTTTCTTTTTATTTAAAATATATATATATATATATATATATATATATATATATATATATATATATATATATATATATATATATATATATATAACTATAGAATCTCAAGTTTGACCAACAATCTTCCTATGGAGGGTCTCTCAGCTGAAACACTCGGAGTACATAGACTACTGTGACTCCATGTCATCGTAAACTCTTACTTTATGCCAGAGACGACCATCTTTATTACGGGCCAAGTTAAGCCCAGTTCTGCCTCAACAAAAATAAAACAACAATGTATGAATGAATGGTATATCTGAACCTGATGAGAAAGAGGCATAGGTATCTAAGAAATTCAAATGAAAAAATCTTGGCAAGAGCCATGACCGCGGACGTCCTGAATAAAAATACTCGAATATTGCATGTAGCACATACATTCGTAACTTGTACGGAAAGCATTCCTCATCTTGTGTTTTTTTTTTCTTTTTGCACTTTCTTGCTAAGAAGAGAAATCAACACGGCTTTGGTTTCTACATTAGCAATGCTTGTAAATATTCGCACAATGCTCTTAAACGTATCTTCTTTCAAGTTTGTCACCCTCAGACCATATTTCATATATAACGAGATCCTTATTTCAGAATGTCAACGTGATCTCTTCTTCGTTCATATGAATTTCTTGATATATATATATTTTAGCCTTGTCATGTTTTCTTCTCTTATATTATGTGTGATAAAAATCAGAAAAATATCCCCCAAAATCCAGATCCTTTTTGTATTTCCAGTCGCAACAACAATAGGAGAAAATCAATAAAACTGCATAATATCAACTAGAGTAATAAACATGAAACTGAGAATCCGGTTTTTAAATTAAAAATCCGTTATTTATTATACGATCATGAATGAGATATATATCATTGTTTCATGAAAAATTGATCAATAATTATATCAATCATTTATCAAAAGTTTACTCAGATCAATGATAAAAAATGGATTCAAACGAATGCATTCCTTTGGTCAGAAAGAAGAATATCTTTCATCAGACCCTACAGATAGGCGCACCAAATTCCACAGACAAAGACGGACACCAAATTTGGAAACGGATATCAACGTGTGCCTTCTAACACTAACAAGTAAAATGTAGATGAAACATATATTTAGAAAAGGGACAATGAATTTACATAAAATGGCTAGGACACATGCAGATAGAAAATGGAAAATAGCCAGGATTTTGATTCTCTACACTAGAAAACCGATAAGAGTTAAAACTGTTGTAAGTGAACAGAATGATATCAATATATATATATATATATATATATATATATAATTTATGTTATATTTAAAGGTTTAAAAACAAATATAGTTATATAATATATATATATATATATATATATATATATATATGAAGAAATATGTATATATATATGAATATATATAGATGCATACATATATATATATATAACAATATATATCAATATATATATATATATACATGAGCATATGTGGCCTGACGATTGCATATAGCATGAAACAGACTGTCACCTCTAAGTGTTGACTTCTATGTTCACTTTTATATATTTACACGCTCTATCTCTGATATTGAGCACTTTATTCCATAAATATAGCATACCTTAAGACTATATTTCTTTATATATATATATATATATATATATATGTGTGTGCGTGTGTGTGTGTGTGTGTGTGTTACATATGAATAAAATCCAATACCACATCTGATATATGGCCATTTCACCTAGAATACTCTTGCTTACACCAAGGAGTTAGATAAAAAATATATCATAGTGTGTTTGTAAATATTAAGAAAGAGGAGTGAAATTTCCAACTAAGGAAAATGTATTTAAAATGGGAGGGGGAAGAGAAAGATAAAGAAAATGCTTGAAAAGCCCCTTGTGGGTGAAATAAATCTATACCACATGGGGTATTTAATTTTATTTACCGGTAATTCATATGTACTCACTAATAAATGTATTGAGCTCTCTTCTGTGGATCAATTTTATATATTATATTTCTAGGATTCACTTAGATTACTTAACACGGATTTTACCTATATATATATATATATATATATATATATATATATATATATATATATATATATAATTTTCAGACACACTGCGTTGTATGTTAATAAATGTTTGTTTTATTATTTCAATTAAGTTCCTCGACTAGTTTCGGCCAGCATGGCCATCACCAGGTCAATATTCTCTCTGCATATATACATACATACAGTGAGAGAGGGAGAGAGAGAGGGGGAGGAGGGAGATGTGATAAAGATATAATTTTAAGGTATGCTATATTTATGGCTGTTAGGGGACCTTACCCATAAGAGCATAATGGACTATTCTATACGTAATAAATACTGCGCCTCAAGAGGAAGCAGAGAGTTCCGTCTGAAGTCTCTGTTTCGTCTGAAGTATAGAGGTCTGTGTGAAGTCTGAGTTCAGTCTGAAGTCTTGAGTGAAGTCCGTCAGGAGTCTGTCAGTCAGTCAGAGCTAGCGAGTCAGTCAGTCGAGTCAGAGGCAGTCCGAAACAGAGTCGCGTTCAGACAAGTACTACTAAACCTGATTGTTCGTACTAACACTTTCTTCTTCTCTGTATATATTCCTGTTTATAATATATATGTGTTATTCCATATACATGTTCAAATTCTTCTTTATTGGTTCTACCTTGGACTATCGCCGTGGTACAAGAAAGCGGACCATATCAATGGCTTAACGTGTTCAGTGTCAGATTTAGAGCGTATGCATATATAAGTAAATAGGTTTTCGTCTAAATTACGAAAAAATGAAAATAAAAAAAAACATCCTATTTTAACAGATATTTTTACCAAATTTACACTGGTATCTTGAAATACTAAAGAGTAAATTTATTCAATAATATCGCCATTGGCTTCAAGCACGGCCTTCAGAAGACGTCGGAATTCCCTGCAACTTTCCTGGATGGCCTCCGTTTTAAAGTTGATGAATACTGCCACAAGCCTTGCAATTAGTTCATCTTTGCTCTTAAAAAGAGTTATGTTGGTCTCTCGATCATCTGAGTTCCTCGTATAATAACCATTAGGGTGCATTCTGGAGAGTTAGGTGGCCAGATGTAAGGGATTATGTGGTCGTACAAATTCTCTGATAGCTATGATTGGGTTCTCCTGCTTGTGTGGCATAGTGCAGAATCCTATTGACAGGCATAGAATTTTCCTGAAGCCACCCTCTTGAGCCAGAGTTGCACTACTTCTTCAAGTCATTTGATGTACGCCTCCCAGTTGAATCTGAGGCTCTGTTGCTAGATACATGGACGCATAAATTCGCCATCTATAGTGATCACTCCAAACGCCTTCGTATTCGCCATTAAATTCATCCAGCTCTTTCCTAATCCTCTTCACTCACCGTAGATTGACACGTAACTACACTGAAATGTTTGTACTGTTGTTTCAGAGCAGAACAACATGGCCGTTTCCAAATTTCTGGCGGAGCGAATTGCGTCTTGGCGCTGTTTTTCTTATAGACGGTACCCAACTGACCTTACTATACTGTGCAGTATACTGCATCTGTTGTTATAGGTGGCGAATAATTACCTTCAATTCTTCCATAATGTATCATTTTCGTACAAGTAGTCTTTAACTAGGAAGAAAATTGTTTTGTTTTTTTTTTCTAATACAGTATGTCATACACCCTTTGAATTTATCGATTTACGCCTCGCCTTGACAATTTTCACGAAATCTACAAAATTCTTCTCCGTGATGTTTGAATTAACTTCACCAGCTATTTATGCTAAACAAGAGAAAAGAAACAGAATTTGTTTTTTTGTTTTTTTATCGTGTTAATTCGAATCCTCGTCGCCACTTTTATGGCTTCATTTCATTGAATGAAGATAACACAATCATTAAATATAATGTCTCTTGGAGCCGATGTAGTCTTATTGAATTCTGTAGTAAAGATGTAAGGCTCTCTTCCGGCAAACTCTATGCTGACAATTCTTGGTGTCATTATATATGCTATTAGTAGTCCAAGTCATATTTTCGAGATGTGTGTTCATTTTCACAACAGAATACTTTGACAAAACACTACTTCACTGTTTAATAATTGCTTTAATTTAATATAATCTTATATGATTTCATGGTAAAAGAATTTTTTTACGAAAATTATTTTTGCCTTTTTAACAGCGAAGTAAACATTCTTAGAATTACTTAGTCTTGAGCATGCAACACACAACTGGTCTTACGTAAATATTTCTTTTTGGAGTCAAATTTAAATTTTTTGAAGCGTTTGGATTTATGATTTGTTTATAGTCTTTGCAAATGCTGGGCAAACTGGAAAATGGAGTCTTTCCTTTCGAAAGGATATCCGGAATTTTAGGAAAAAACTTTATTTGTACTTCTTTTAATGTTTGCAATTGTTACCAAAATTTGATTTTGATCTGTGAATTTATGGCTATTTTACTGAGTGTGATGGACGGACTAAAGGAAATCACAGAATTTTATATATAGATAAAGAATTTCCTAAAAATATAACATGTTTGGGGAAGGTTTCAGGACGGTGCAGATCATGCCTCTCCACAACATCATCTTCTTTGTAGCTCTTAGGAAATTTTATCTTTTTGCTATCTCTCCCAAATCCATTTCATCAAGAAAATATATATTTTCTGTGAATTAATCCACAATCTCCAAAATAGATTCCTACAATGATTGCGGACATGAATTCCTGAAATTGTTCTAAGGATTGTTTTGAAATGGCACGTGTTCACTGAAAACTTTACAAGTAATAATATGCTACTGCTTGCTTTAGAGCTTTTTGAAAATATTCCTCTGTAGTTGTTGTCTTGAAGACATCTAGTGAACCTTCAAAGTTCAAAGTGCGATCTGTAATGTAATATATTCTGACTGGGTATCACGGTTTCCATCACATTCCAATGACTGTGACAGTATCTTCCCGCTGTCATTTCTATAAATAGTTTTATGTCAATTGTCCTAGTGAGCCCTCCCTCTTCATTAATTTAATTGTGCTACTAGATTGGTAATTACATCTCATTGTTTCACTAGTGATTTGCCCTGATACTGTTGCAGTTTTGGGGCACTGTGTGTACTAGTGAGCTAGCCAAAATGTGCTGACTCATTTTATAGTTCCCCAATAGAAGGGTTAACCAATCAGAAAGCTCAAAATATTCAATCCGACGTATATAAAGGCAGCCATTTTGTTTTTACTCCCAAAATATCTTCAATGTCAACCTGATATCGAAGACTTAAAGAATTAACAGCCGCTACTTTCTTCGAATCTACACTGCCAACCTCTGATATTGAAGAGTTTACGGACTTCACTGGATTCCATATTCAGAGACTACGGCAAACATGGTCAACAGATATAACACTAGGTTAGATACTAATAGTTACTTTTCGCATTGTTACAAAGTGAAACTCTGTTACGTTTCCTTTCTTTACTACCACCTACAATCTTCAAAAAGTTAAATGCAACGTAAATGTCAATCATTTGTCTTCCTGCCTCATGTTATTTTTATTGTACTTTCTCTTAATCTCCTCCATTCCAATTATTCTGTTGCGTCGGAGTGACATTATCGCCTTGCTTGGGGTGGAACTATAAAAAAGACATCATATTCTGTATGGCTGTTATTTCCATTTCATTTGTAGTCAGATGCCGAAGCTGAAGAAAGAGTTGAATTTATCTACCAGTAATTTCGAAGATTTATTTATTTCTGACAAGTGCTCAGATTGGAAGTATCAATTTTCAAGTGGATAGACTACTTCAAGTAATAACTGTTTTCAGATCGAATTTAAGAAGACTTTAATGAATTTTCCGCTTTCTAAAATGAAGTATCGGTTTGTTTTTATTTTACTATTTGTTGCAAAGATACTTGACTTGATCTTTCTTTTTCTGCAGTCTTGGAAGATGCTAACTGAAAGATGAGAGTGAACCAATATATATATATATATATATATATATATATATATACAGTGTAACCAGGATATAAGAGACCCTGATATAAGAGAAACCCAGATATAAGAGAGATTTTCTCTGGTCCCAAATTAGAGCCTGCGCTAATGTATATAAAATAGACCAAACCTGGATATAAGAGAAACCCGGATATAAGAGACTTCTTCTCCGGTCCCAACAACTCTCATATATCCGGGTTACACTATATATATATATATATATATATATATATATATATATATATATGGGGGTTGGGAAAATTACTATAAAAAAAACTATAATAATAAAAGAGACGTTTTAGGTAGTTGTGTATTTAAGGAAGATCTCAGTGAATTGGTGAATAAAGCAGTCATCCGAAAATTAAAATAGAATTAAAGAAAGGAACAGATATTAATTAGATAGTGTTGATCGGTGTGAAGGTATCCTCTCTCTTTCCTTGTCTCTCTCTCTCTCTCTCTCTATATATATATATATATATATATATATATATATATATATATCGTTCGTCTTTTCATTGGTCCGTGAACTGACAAAACAGTAAGTAAGTAACAGAAGAAATGTTGAGATTTCCTGCTAAAATCAGAGTTTCATCCTCTAAAATAATTTAATGCGAATTTTACGCTTGTTAGTAACTATGGTCAGAAAATCTGTAGGATGGCGAATTTTCTTTTCACTCACTTCCCCCCTCATGACATTTATCAGCTAATTACATGAAAAAAAATAAACGAATCAGTACAGACTACATACAATGTATTATTTGTTACTGCAAAAAATGCGTATTGGCCTGAAAACAACCATGAAGCCTAACACAGTATCAAAACAAATAGTGACCTTTACGGAAAAAAACTGTCCGTCTCTACCTGTAAACGCTTCTTCATTTCTGGTGTAACTAGCTTCACCCTGATCCAGGTGGTAGCACCAGTTAGGGTCCAACAATAGGCAAATACTTAACCTCCAAACCTGGGTTCAAACACTATGAAATTGTAAATATAGATTATATTAGGATTGGTGCAAAAAATAATGACGTAATAATGTCGTTTTTTGACGTTAAAAATACTTGAAAAAACGACATTATTACGTCATTATTTTGCACCAACCTAATAATACTGCAATGAATTTTGAAGGAAAAGTTAGTACCAACAACGCTTTATTACCAGCAATATATTTCTGAAGAAAAATATTACAAGATATACATTTTTGAAGGAAAAAATATTACCGGCAATATAGTTTTGAGAGAATTATTGACAGCATTTTCTGAAGGAAAAAAGTGTTGCTAGCAATACATTATTCAAGAAAAAATATTATATATTTTGGAGGGAAAAAAATTACCAGCAATATATTTTTGAAGAAAATATTACCAGCAATAAATATATTGTCGGCATAACATAGCCCATTGAGGTGTTGATATGCCGTAAACAAAACAAAATAGAACAAACCAGTTTCTGACACATGATTTGACAATGCCACAAAATTGCAAGATTCCAAAAAAAAAAAAATACCCAAAAATCAAGCATTTGGTTTGTTCACATTTACACATTTTTTTTCACATTTTTTAAATGGCTACCAATATTAATATCTACATAACACCAAGGTGAAGTCAGTGAAAGTTGCCTGTCTGAGGGCATTCTTGCAAAAATATAAAAAGAAATAACCTGATTAGCGTGTTGATGATGGCGTTAAATTTTTGTATTTTTTGCATAACTTCATATCAGTTCTTTTCTTCTAAATATTGCGTAAATGTTTTTAAAAATTAAACACTTTTACGATAAATATTGTCATGGTCTTTGTTTTAATGATGTTTCCCCTTGGTATCTTGACATCAAAGATTTAAGTCTTAGACGTTATTAGCAATTAAGTCCCACCGTTTTTTTTCCGGTTGAAATAGATAGATGTAACCGCATGTTATATTCTAAGTTGATTTTCTCGCTCTATTCACCAGTGGATGTTTCTTCCTGTATCATTCGTCACTGATATATAAGCTCTTCATAAATTTAACTGCAACGTCAATCATAAACATGTATCTTCCAAAAACCTTTTCTTTTATTGTCCTTTCACTTTACTCACGTCTTCTCATCTTCTTTCACTTACGGTAAATTTTCGAGCCGTAGAGGCAGTATCGCTTTTTTTGCTTGGACCAAATTTATTAAAAGATTTCTGCAATGGACCCGTTGTATAATGTGGGTGAAATGCCGAGCCTGCCACCCTGCTACTTTACACCCCGACACAAGTTATTCATACCACTATTCTTTACAAATCTGAGCAGAATAAATCTGTGAGAAATATCTTGCATCTTCCATTATCCATTCTTAACTAGTATTTTCCTTTTAAAGAAGCTTTGATAACTATATGACAAATTTATGTTAGGTGTATAGATGAGTGTGTATATAGATTAGGAAAGGTTGATTTTTCACTTTTTTGGAAAATGAACATTACAGTGAGCTGGGGTTCTATGTGAGGCAAAGAGATATATTCATAGCTTTTACCAATTCTTGAAGACTTACTCTTTAAATTTCGTTTAAAATGTACCTAATACCTAATGTTCACGGGGTTTTGCTTACAAACTGACATCAAAAATTTACTATCTCAAGAATAAATTCAGATAATGTTTGTATTAGTTACATTGAATGGAAAATATATTTAATCTAGAATTCTGATTAAAAATCACCTTAAGCATAATATGCGACATTCACTGTATTCAATAATTAAAACTGTTTAGGAAATTGTAAAAGATTACAAAAAAATAGGTTACTCAATGAATAAAATTTGTTAGCATATTTGTTATGTAATACTTAATAAAAAAACAAAAATAGGTAGAAGTGTATATAACACCATATTACTATTAGGAACAAGCTATATGACAACGTGATCTAAATTTGCATTTTTTATTGAAAATCTCGCTACAACTACAGCACTGTAAAACACATTACAACATAATATAGCTAAATTGCTCTGTATAATTTCCGTCTGGATAAATGAGGATCTTATTTGATGGAACAATAATTTATAATGTGTCTGTGTTTGTCTTGGATCTTGTCTATATATAATTTGTATAGTTTCAGTATATTATAATTTTTATAAGGCTTACACTGATCATTGGAATGAAATCCAAAAACTATATTTATGAACCTAAAATTAATATTTAAACTTGTTTACTCTTTAAATGGTGACGATTTAGAAAATAAATGTTCTGTGTCATTATTTATCATGTCATACCCCAACATTTAACTTGTGTGCAATAACACAATTCCCAAACTGATCTACCCTATTATAGATATTTGTCCAAAGTGCTGTGGCATAGATTTAAATGTTTGTCTAATAGACACCTGTTCATTACTTACGACTAATTATCGGAAGAAATTGTTCTCGAACGTATAAGAAGGTTCTTAATAACATAATAACTAAGTATGACACAAGGCTATGAGTGTTACAGGATCGAACTCATTACTCAGTTGTAATGGTCCTAGCGTAACAAGCTTGCTAACCATTGCCACACGTCGAAGTGCCCAAGGTATAACAGGATAATAACACAATCAAAAAAAATGCAAACTCCTTACTAATGAAATAGAGTTAAAAATGACATTATTTAATTAGATACATGTTACAGCTTATAGTTCGATAACTTCTCCGCGTCAGGTAAAATATATGTCGACAACAGGAGCAAAACATCATCGAGGCGGTCATCACCCACCTTTGCTCAAAAAACGATTTTAGTAATTTTATTTTTGAAAAAGTTGTTCGCAAACATATGTATTTCCAAATAATGATACTGTTGGAGCGCACCCACCTTCTAACTAGTAATGGACTGGTCCCTCATATATAAGTCAGATCTGGGGAGAGAGTCAGGGTCAGAACTCCAGATACTTTCTGAGAGACTGATCGGTTCAACTCTCTGTCTCCGGACGGAGAGGAACCCGAAGGAGGCTACGCCGAAGGGCGAAGTCTCCTTCAGGGGAGGTAAAAGCTCGGCCCCTGAACCCGTTTATACGGGTTCAAATGGGCTATTTTTGGCTGAGCCTAATGGCTCGGGAATGCCCACATTAAAAAAAAAAAAGCCTTGTGCCGCATGACACCCTCGTGGGTGGGTGGCTGAATATCTCAGCACTCCAGATACTTTCTGAGCGACTGATCGGTTCAACTCTCTGTCTTCGGACGGAGAGGAACACGAAGGAGGCTACGCCGAAGGGCGGAGTTTCCTTCGGGGAGGTTAAACCGGCCCTGAGCCCGTTTATACGGGTTCAAATGGGCTATTTTTTGGCCGAGCCTAATGGCTCGGGAATGCCCACATTAAAAAGGCCTTGTGCCGCATGACACCCTCGTGGGTGGGTGGCTGAATATCTCAGCAGTCCAGATACTTTCTGAGCGACTGATCGGTTCAACTCTCTGTCTCCGGACGGAGAGGAACCCGAAGGAGGCTACGCCGAAGGGCGAAGTCTCCTTCGGGGAGGTAAATCGGCCCTGAACCCGTTTATACGGGTTCAAATGGGCTATTTTTTGGCCGAGCCCTAATGGCCCAGGAATGCCCACATTAAAAAAGGCCTTGTGCCGCATGACACCCTCGTGGGTGGGTGGCTGAATATCTCAGCACTCAGATACTTTCTGAGCGACTGATCGGTTCAACTCTCTGTCTCCGGACAGAGAGGAACCCGAAGGAGGCTAAGCCGAAGGGCGGAGTCTCCTTCGGGGAGGTAAACCGGCCCTGAACCCGTTTATACTGGTTCAAATGGGCTATTTTTGGCCGAGCCCTAATGGCTCGGTAATGCCCACATTAAAAGGCCTTGTGCCGCATTACACCCTCGTGGGTGGGTGGCTGAATATCTCAGCAGTCCAGATACTTTCTGAGCGACTGATCGGTTCAACTCTCTGTCTCCGGACGGAGAGGAACCCGAAGGAGGCTACGCCGAAGGGCGAAGTCTCCTTCGGGAGGTAAACGGCCCCTGAACCCGTTTATACGGGTTCAAATGGGCTATTTTTTTGGCTGAGCCTAATGGCTCAGGAATGCCCACATTAAAAAAGGCCTTGTGCCGCATGACACCCTCGTGGGTGGGTGGCTGAATATCTCAGCACTCCAGATACTTTCTGAGCGACTGATCGGTTCAACTCTCTGTCTTCGGACGGAGAGGAACACGAAGGAGGCTACGCCGAAGGGCGGAGTTTCCTTCGGGGAGGTTAAACCGGCCCTGAGCCCGTTTATACGGGTTCAAATGGGCTATTTTTTGGCCGAGCCTAATGGCTCGGGAATGCCCACATTAAAAAGGCCTTGTGCCGCATGACACCCTCGTGGGTGGGTGGCTGAATATCTCAGCAGTCCAGATACTTTCTGAGCGACTGATCGGTTCAACTCTCTGTCTCCGGACAGAGAGGAACCTTTCGGGAGGCTACGCCGAAGGGCGGAGTCTCCTTCGGGGGTAAAAACCGGCCCTGAACACGTTTATACTGGTTCAAATGGGCTATTTTTGGCCGAGCCTAATGGCTCGGTAATGCCCACATTAAAAAGGCCTTGTGCCGCATTACACCCTCGTGGGTGGGTGGCTGAATATCTCACCAGTCCAGATACTTTCTGAGCGACTGATCGGTTCAACTCTCTGTCTCCGGACGGAGGAACCCGAAAGGAGGCTACGCCGAAGGGCGAAGTCTCCTTCGGGAGGTAAAACCGGCCCTGAAACCGTTTATACGGGTTCAAATGGGCTATTTTTTTGGCTGAGCCTAATGGCTCGGGAATGCCCACATTAAAAAAGGCCTTGTGCCGCATTACACCCTCGTGGGTGGGTGGCTGAATATCTCAGCACTCCAGATACTTTCTGAGCGACTGATCGGTTCAACTCTCTGTCTTCGGACGGAGAGGAACACGAAGGAGGCTACGCCGAAGGGCGGAGTTTCCTTCGGGGAGGTAAAACCGGCCCTGAAGCCGTTTATACGGGTTCAAATGGGCTATTTTTTGGCCGAGCCTAATGGCCCAGGAATGCCCACATTAAAAAGGCCTTGTGCCGCATGACACCCTCGTGGGTGGGTGGCTGAATATCTCAGCAGTCCAGATACTTTCTGAGCGACTGATCGGTTCAACTCTCTGTCTCCGGACAGAGAGGAACCCGAAGGAGGCTACGCCGAAGGGCGGAGTCTCCTTCGTGGAGGTAAACCGGCCCTGAACCCGTTTATACTGGTTCAAATGGGCTATTTTTGGCCGAGCCTAATGGCTCGGTAATGCCCACATTAAAAAGGCCTTGTGCCGCATTACACCCTCGTGGGTGGGTGGCTGAATATCTCAGCAGTCCAGATACTTTCTGAGCGACTGATCGGTTCAACTCTCTGTCTCCGGACGGAGGAACCCGAAGGAGGCTACGCCGAAGGGCGAAGTCTCCTTCGGGAGGTAAAATCGCCCCTGAACCCGTTTATACGGGTTCAAATGGGCTATTTTTTTGGCTGAGCCTAATGGCTCAGGAATGCCCACATTAAAAAAAGGCCTTGTGCCGCATGACACCCTCGTGGGTGGGTGGCTGAATATCTCAGCACTCCAGATACTTTCTGAGCGACTGATCGGTTCAACTCTCTGTCTTCGGACGGAGAGGAACACGAAGGAGGCTACGCCGAAGGGCGGAGTTTCCTTCGGGGAGGTTAAACCGGCCCTGAGCCCGTTTATACGGGTTCAAATGGGCTATTTTTTGGCCGAGCCTAATGGCTCGGGAATGCCCACATTAAAAAGGCCTTGTGCCGCATGACACCCCTCGTGGGTGGGTGGCTGAATATCTCAGCAGTCCAGATACTTTCTGAGCGACTGATCGGTTCAACTCTGTCTCCGGACAGAGAGGAACCCGAAGGAGGCTACGCCGAAGGGCGGAGTCTCCTTCGGGAGGTAAAACCGGCCCTGAACACGTTTATACTGGTTCAAATGGGCTATTTTTGGCCGAGCCTAATGGCTCGGTAATGCCCACATTAAAAAGGCCTTGTGCCGCATTACACCCTCGTGGGTGGGTGGCTGAATATCTCAGCAGTCCAGATACTTTCTGAGCGACTGATCGGTTCAACTCTCTGTCTCCGGACGGAGAGGAACCCGAAGGAGGCTACGCCGAAGGGCGAAGTCTCCTTCGGGAGGTAAAACCGGCCCTGAAACCGTTTATACGGGTTCAAATGGGCTATTTTTGGCTGAGCCTAATGGCTCGGGAATGCCCACATTAAAAAAGGCCTTGTGCCGCATTACACCCTCGTGGGTGGGTGGCTGAATATCTCAGCACTCCAGATACTTTCTGAGCGACTGATCGGTTCAACTCTCTGTCTTCGGACGGAGAGGAACACGAAGGAGGCTACGCCGAAGGGCGGAGTTTCCTTCGGGGAGGTAAAACCGGCCCTGAACCCGTTTATACGGGTTCAAATGGGCTATTTTTTGGCCGAGCCTAATGGCCCAGGAATGCCCACATTAAAAAGGCCTTGTGCCGCATGACACCCTCGTGGGTGGGTGGCTGAATATCTCAGCACTCCAGATACTTTCTGAGCGACTGATCGGTTCAACTCTCTGTCTCCGGACAGAGAGGAACCCGAAGGAGGCTACGCCGAAGGGCGGAGTCTCCTTCGTGGAGGTAAAACCGGCCCTGAACCCGTTTATACTGGTTCAAATGGGCTATTTTTGGCCGAGCCTAATGGCTCGGTAATGCCCACATTAAAAAGGCCTTGTGCCGCATTACACCCTCGTGGGTGGGTGGCTGAATATCTCAGCAGTCCAGATACTTTCTGAGCGACTGATCGGTTCAACTCTCTGTCTCCGGACGGAGAGGAACCCGAAGGAGGCTACGCCGAAGGGCGAAGTCTCCTTCGGTGAGGTAAAACCGGCCCTGAACCCGTTTATACGGGTTCAAATGGGTAATATTTTTTGGCTGAGCCTAATGGCTCAGGAATGCCCACATTAAAAAGGCCTTGTGCCGCATTACACCCTCGTGGGTGGGTGGCTGAATATCTCAGCACTCCAGATACTTTCTGAGCGACTGATCGGTTCAACTCTCTGTCTTCGGACGGAGAGGAACACGAAGGAGGCTACGCCGAAGGGCGGAGTTTCCTTCGGGGAGGTTAAACCGGCCCTGAGCCCGTTTATACGGGTTCAAATGGGCTATTTTTTGGCCGAGCCTAATGGCTCGGGAATGCCCACATTAAAAAGGCCTTGTGCCGCATGACACCCTCGTGGGTGGGTGGCTGAATATCTCAGCAGTCCAGATACTTTCTGAGCGACTGATCGGTTCAACTCTCTGTCTCCGGACAGAGAGGAACCCGAAGGAGGCTACGCCGAAGGGCGGAGTCTCCTTCGGGGAGGTAAAACCGGCCCTGAACACGTTTATACTGGTTCAAATGGGCTATTTTTGGCCGAGCCTAATGGCTCGGTAATGCCCACATTAAAAAGGCCTTGTGCCGCATTACACCCTCGTGGGTGGGTGGCTGAATATCTCAGCAGTCCAGATACTTTCTGAGCGACTGATCGGTTCAACTCTCTGTCTCCGGACGGAGAGGAACCCGAAGGAGGCTACGCCGAAGGGCGAAGTCTCCTTCGGGGAGGTAAAACCGGCCCTGAAACCGTTTATACGGGTTCAAATGGGCTATTTTTTGGCTGAGCCTAATGGCTCGGGAATGCCCACATTAAAAAAGGCCTTGTGCCGCATTACACCCTCGTGGGTGGGTGGCTGAATATCTCAGCACTCCAGATACTTTCTGAGCGACTGATCGGTTCAACTCTCTGTCTTCGGACGGAGAGGAACACGAAGGAGGCTACGCCGAAGGGCGGAGTTTCCTTCGGGGAGGTAAAATCCCGGCCCTGAACCCGTTTATACGGGTTCAAATGGGCTATTTTTGGCCGAGCCTAATGGCCCAGGAATGCCCACATTAAAAGGCCTTGTGCCGCATGACACCCTCGTGGGTGGGTGGCTGAATATCTCAGCACTCCAGATACTTTCTGAGCGACTGATCGGTTCAACTCTCTGTCTCCGGACAGAGAGGAACCCTGAAGGAGGCTACGCCGAAGGGCAGAGTCTCCTTCGTGGAGGTAAAACCGGCCCTGAACCCGTTTATACTGGTTCAAATGGGCTATTTTTGGCCGAGCCTAATGGCTCGGTAATGCCCACAAAAAAGGCCTTGTGCCGCATTACACCCTCGTGGGTGGGTGGCTGAATATCTCAGCAGTCCAGATACTTTCTGAGCGACTGATCGGTTCAACTCTCTGTCTCCGGACGGAGAGGAACCCGAAGGAGGCTACGCCGAAGGGCGAAGTCTCCTTCGGTGAGGTAAAACCGGCCCCGGAACCCGTTTATACGGGTTCAAATGGGCTATTTTTTGGCTGAGCCTAATGGCTCGGGAATGCCCACATTAAAAAAGGCCTTGTGCCGCATGACGCATGGGTGGCTGAATATCTCAGCACTCCAGATACTTTCTGAGCGACTGATCGGTTCAACTCTCTGTCTTCGGACGGAGAGGAACACGAAGGAGGCTACGCCGAAGGGCGGGTTTCCTTCGGGGGAGGTTAAACCGGCCCTGAGCCCGTTTATACGGGTTCAAATGGGCTATTTTTTTGCCGAGCCTAATGGCTCGGGAATGCCCACATTAAAAAGGCCTTGTGCCGCATGACACCCTCGTGGGTGGGTGGCTGAATATCTCAGCAGTTCAGATACTTTCTGAGCGACTGATCGGTTCAACTCTCTGTCTCTGGACGGAGAGGAACCCGAAAAGGAGGCTACGCCGAAGGGCGAAGTCTCCTTCGGGGAGGTAAACTCGGCCCTGAACCCGTTTATACGGGTTCAAATGGGCTATTTTTTGGCCGAGCCTAATGGCCCAGGAATGCCCATATTAAAAGGCCTTGTGCCGCATGACACCCTCGTGGGTGGGTGGCTGAATATCTCCAGCACTCCAGATACTTTCTGAGCGACTGATCGGTTCAACTCTCTGTCTCCGGACAGAGGAACCCGAAGGAGGCTACGCCGAAGGGCGGAGTCTCCTTCGGGAGGTAAAACCGGCGTTGAACCCGTTTATACTGGTTCAAATGGGCTATTTTTGGCCGAGCCTAATGGCTCGGTAATGCCCATTAAAAGGCCTTGTGCCGCATTACACCCTCGTGGGTGGGTGGCTGAATATCTCAGCAGTCCAGATACTTTCTGAGCGACTGATCGGTTCAACTCTCTGTCTCCGGACGAGGAACCCGAAGGAGGCTACGCCGAAGGGCGAAGTCTCCTTCGGGAGGTAAAATCGGCCCTGAACCCGTTTATACGGGTTCAAATGGGCTATTTTTTGGCTGAGCCTAATGGCTCGGGAATGCCCACATTAAAAAGGCCTTGTGCCGCATGACACCCTCGTGGGTGGGTGGCTGAATATCTCAGCACTCCAGATACTTTCTCTTGAGCGACTGATCGGTTCAACTCTCTGTCTTCGGACGGAGAGGAACACGAAGGAGGCTACGCCGAAGGGCGGAGTTTCCTTCGGGGAGGTTAAACCGGCCCTGAGCCCGTTTATACGGGTTCAAATGGGCTATTTTTTGCCGAGCCTAATGGCTCGGGAATGCCCACATTAAAAGGCCTTGTGCCGCATGACACCCCTCGTGGGTGGGTGGCTGAATATCTCAGCACTCCAGATACTTTCTGAGCGACTGATCGGTTCAACTCTCTGTCTCCGGACAGAGAGGAC
Organism: Acanthosepion pharaonis; assembly: GCA_903632075.3. Lineage (NCBI taxonomy): Eukaryota > Metazoa > Mollusca > Cephalopoda > Sepiida > Sepiidae > Acanthosepion > Acanthosepion pharaonis. Next base: position 761,222 of record CAHIKZ030004925.1, on the reverse strand, counting down.
CCGAAGGAGGCTACGCCGAAGGGCGGAGTCTCCTTCGGGGAGGTAAAACCGGCCCTGAACCCGTTTATAATGGTTCAAATGGGCTACTTTTGGCTGAGCCTAATGGCTCGGGAATGCCCACATTAAAAATGCCTTGTGCCGCATGACACCCTCGTGGTGGGTGGCTGAATATCTCAGCAGTCCAGATATTTTTCTGAGCGACTGATCGGTTCAACTCTCTGTCTCCTGACGAAGAGGAACCCGAGGGAGGCTACGCCGAAGGGCGAAGTCTCCTTCGGGGAGGTTAAACCGGCCCTGAGCCCGTTTATACGGGTTCAAATGGGCTATTTTTTGGCCGAGCCTAATGGCTCGGGAATGCCCACATTAAAAAGTCCTTGTGCCGCATGACACCCTCGTGGGTGGGTGGCTGAATATCTCAGCACTCCAGATACTTTCTGAGCGACTGATCGGTTCAACTCTCTGTCTCCGGACAGAGAGGAACCCGAAGGAGGCTACGCCGAAGGGCAGAGTCTCCTTCGGGGAGGTAAAACCGGCCCTGAACCCGTTTATACGGGTTCAAATGGGCTATATTTTGGCAGAGCCTAATGGCTCAAGGAATGCCCACATTAAAAAGGCCTTGTGCCGCATGACACCCTCGTGGGTGGGTGGCTGAATATCTCAGCAGTCCAGATACTTTCTGAGCGACTGATCGGTTCAACTCTCTGTCTCCGGACGGAGAGGAACCCGAAGGAGGATACGCCGAAGGGCGAAGTCTCCTTCGGCGAGTTAAACTGGCCCTGAACCCGTTTATACGGGTTCAAATGGGCTATTTTTTTGCCGAGCCTAATGGCTCGGGAATGCCCACGTTAAAAGGCCTTGTGCCACATGACACCCTCGTGGGGTGGGGGGTGACTGAATATCTCAGCACTCCAGATACTTTCTGAGCGACTGATCGGTTCAACTCTGTCTCCGGACGGAGAGGAACCCGAGGTAGGCTACGCCGAAGGGCGAAGTCTCCTTCGGGAGGTAAAACCGGCCCTGAACTCGTTTATACGGGTTCAAATGGGCTATTTTTGGCTGAACCTAATGGCTCGGGAATGCCCACATCAAAAGTCCTTGTGCCGCATGACACCCTCGTGGGTGGGTGGCTGAATATCTCAGCACTCCAGATACTTTCTGAGCGACAGATCGGTTCAACTCTGTCTCCGGACAGAGAGGAACCCGAAGGAGACTTCGCCCTTCGGCGTAGCCTCCTTCGGGGAGTTAAACCGGCCCTGATCCCGTTTATACGGGTTCAAATGGGCTATTTTTTGGCCGAGCCTAATGGCTCGGGAATGCCCACATTAAAAAGGCCTTGTGCCGCATGACACCCTCGTGGGTGGGTGGCTGAATATCTCAGCAGTCCAGATACATTCTGAGCGACTGATCGGTTCAACTCTCTGTCTCCGGACGGAGAGGAACCCGAAGGAGGCTACGCCGAAGGGCGAAGTCTCCTTCGGCGAGTTAAACCGGACCTGAACCCGTTTATACGGGTTCAAATGGGCTATTTTTTGGCCGAGCCTAATGGCTCGGGAATGCCCACGTTAAAAAGGCCTTGTGCCACATGACACCCTCGTGGGGGTGGGGGTGACTGAATATCTCAGCACTCCAGATACTTTCTGAGCGACTGATCGGTTCAACTCTCTGTCTCCGGACGGAGAGGAACCCGAGGTAGGCTACGCCGAAGGGCGAAGTCTCCTTCGGGGAGGTAAAACCGGCCCTGAACTCGTTTATACGGGTTCAAATGGGCTATTTTTTGGCTGAACCTAATGGCTCGGGAATGCCCACATCAAAAAGTCCTTGTGCCGCATGACACCCTCGTGGGTGGGTGGCTGAATATCTCAGCACTCCAGATACTTTCTGAGCGACAGATCGGTTCAACTCTCTGTCTCCGGACAGAGAGGAACCCGAGAGACTTCGCCCTTCGGCGTAGCCTCCTTCGGGGGAGTTAAACTGGCCCTGATCCCGTTTATACGGGTTCAAATGGGGCTATTTTTTTGCCGAGCCTAATGGCTCGGGCCCACATTAAAAGGCCTTGTGCCGCATGACACCCCTCGTGGGTGGGTGGCTGAATATCTCAGCAGTCCAGATACATTCTGAGCGACTGATCGGTTCAACTCTCTGTCTCCGGACGGAGAGGAACCCGAAGGAGGCTACGCCGAAGGGCGAAGTCTCCTTCGGGGAGGTGAAATTGGCCCTGAACCCGTTTATACGGGTTCAAATGGGCTATTTTTTGCCGAGCCTAATGGCCCAGGAATGCCCACATTAAAAAGGCCTTTGTGCCTTTGGGTGGGTGGCTGAATATCTCAGCACTCCAGATACTTTCTGAGCGACCCAACTCTCTGTCTCCGGGAGAGAACCCAAGGAGGCTACGGGGGCGGAGTCTCCTTCGGGGGTAAACTGAATATCTCAAATGGGCAGTAATGGCTCAGAATGCCCACATTAAAAAGGCCTTGTGAGCGACTGATCGTGGGTGGGTGGCTTCAATCTCAGCAGTCTGTCTCGACGATCGACTCTGTCTCCGGAGGGAACCCGAAGGAGGCTACGCCGAAGGGCGAAGTCTCCTTCGGGGAGGTAAAACCGGCCCTGAACCCGTTTATACGGGTTCAAATGGGCTATTTTTTGGCTGAGCCTAATGGCTCGGGAATGCCCACATTAAAAAAGGCCTTTGTGCCGCATGACACCCTCGTGGGTGGGTGGCTGAATATCTCAGCACTCCAGATACTTTCTGAGCGACTGATCGGTTCAACTCTCTGTCTCGGACGGAGAGGAACACGAAGGAGGCTACGCCGAAGGGCGGAGTTTCCTTCTTAAACTGGGAGCCCGTTTATACGGGTTCAAATGGGCTCTCCCTAATGGCAGAATGCCCACATTAAAAGGCCTTTGAGAACCCTCGTGGGTGGGTGGCTGAACAACCAGTCCAGATACTTTCTGAGCGACTGATCGGTTCAAACTCTGTCTCCGGACAGAGGGAACCTGAATGAGGCTACGCCGAAGGGCGGAGTCTCCTTCGGGAGGTAAACCGGCCCTGAAACCGTTTATACCAAATGGCCTATTTTTCAATGGCTCGGTAATGCCCACATTAAAAAGGCCTTGTGCCGCATTACACCCTCGTGGGTGGTGGCTGAATATCTCAGCAGTCCAGATACTTTCTGAGCGACTGATCGGTTCAACTCTCTGTCTCCGGACGGAAGGAACCCAGCGAGGCTAACCGAAGGGCGAAGTCTCCTTCGGGGAGGTAAATCGGCCCTGAACCCGTTTATACGGGTTCAAATGGGCCTCCGGGAATGCCCACATTAAAAAAGGCCTTGTGCCGCATGACACCCTCGTGGGTGGGTGGCTGAAAGCACTCCAGATACTTTCTGAGCGACTGATCGGTTCAACTCTGTGTCTTCGGAGAGAGGAACACGAAGGAGGCTACGCCGAAGGGCGGAGTTTCCTTCAAGGTTAAACCGGCCCTGAGGTTTATACGGGTTCAAATGGGTTATTTTTTGCCGAGCCTAATGGCCTGGGAATGCCCACATTAAAAAGGCCTTGTGCCGCATGACACGCTCACGTGGGTGGGTGGCCTCAGCAGTCCAGATACTTTCTGAGCGACTGATCGGTTCAACTCTCTGTCTCCGGACGAGGAACCCCTTGGCTACGCTGAAGGCAGGAAACCCCGTTTACGGGTTCAAATGGCGCCCTTCGGCCCAGGAATGCCCACATTAAAAGGCCTTGTGCTCATGACACCCTCGTGGGTGGGTGGCTGAATATCTCAGCACTCCAGATACTTTCTGAGCGACTGATCGGTTCAACCTCTGTTTCGGACGGAGAGGAACACGAAGGAGGCTACGCCGAAGGGCAGAGTTTCGGTTAAACCGAGCCCGTTTATACAATGGCTATTTTTTGGCCGAGCCTAATGCCTCGGAATGCCCAAAAAGGCCTTGTGCCGCATGACACCCTCGGTGGGTGGCTGAATACAGGTTCAAACCAGCGACTCCTCTGTCTCCGGACGGAAAGGAACCCGAGCCCGAAGGGCAGAAGTAAAACTTTCTGGGGTTCCAAATGCCCACTGAATTAAAAGGCCTTGTGCCGCATGACACCCTCTGTGGGGGGAATATCTCAGCACTGATACTTTCTGAGCGACTGATCGGTTCAACCTCTGTCTCCGGACAGAGGAACCCGAAGGAGGCTACGCCGAAGGGCGGAGTCTCCTTCGAGCGTTTATACTGGTTCAAATGGGCGGTTGGCTCAATGCCCACATAAAAGGCCTTGTGCTCACCCTCGGGGTGGGTGGCTGAATATCTCAGCAGTCCAGATACTTTCTGAGACCGGTTCAACTCTGTCCCGGCGGAACCCGAAGGAGGCTACGCCTCCTTCAGGGATGTTAAACCGGCCCTGAACCAAATTTTTTTTGGCCGATAATGGCTCAGGAATGCCCACATTAAAAGGCCTTTGTGCCGCATGACACCCTCGTGGGTTTTATCTCAGCAGTCCAGATACTTTTCTGCGACTGATCGGTTCAACTCTCTGTCTCCGGACGGAGAGGAACCCGAAGGAGGCTACGCCGAAGGGCGGAGTCTGATTTGGGGAGGTTAAACCGGCCCTGAGCCCGTTTATACGGGTTCAAATGGGCTAAGGCTCGGGAATGCCCACATTAAAAATGCCTTGCCGCATGACACCCTCGTGGGTGGGTGGCTGAATATCTCAGCACTCCAGATACTTTCTGAGCGACTGATCGGTTCAACTCTCTGTCTCCGGACAGAGAGGAGCCGAAGTTCCTCCCTCGGGGAGTAAAATCAGCCCTGAACCGGTTTATACAGGTTCAAATGGGCTATTTTTTGGCCGAGCCCTAATGGGCTCAGGAATGCCCACGTTAAAAGGCCTTGTGCCACATGACACCCACGTGGGGGGGTGACTGAATATCTCAGCCTCCAGATACTTTCCGACTGATCGGTTCAACTCTCTGTCTCCGGACGGAAGGAACCCAGGAGACTTCGCCCCTCGGCGTAGCCTCCTTCGGGAGTTAAACCGGCCCTGAACCCCGTTTATACGGGTTCAAATGGGAATGAGCCTAATGGCTCCCCACATTAAAAGGCCTTGTGCCGCATGACACCCTCGTGGGTGGGTGGAATATCTCAGCACTCCAGATACTTTCTGAGCGACTGATCGGTTCAACTCTGTCTCCGGACAGAGAGGACCCGAAGGAGGCTACGCCGAAGGGCGGAGTCTCCTTCGGGGAGTAAACCGGCCCTGAACCCGTTTATACTGGTTCAAATGGGCTACTTTTTGGCCGAGCCTAATGGCTCAGGAATGCCCAAAAAGGCCTTGTGCCGCATGACACCCTGGTGGGTGGATGGCTGAATATCTCAGCACTCCAGATACTTTCTGAGCGACTGATCGGTTCAACTCTCTGTCTCCGGAGGAAAGAACCCGAAGGAGGCTACGCCGAAGGGCGAAGTCTCCTCAAGGTAAATCGGCCCTGAACCCGTTTATACGGGTTCAAATGGGCTATTTTTTGGCTGAGCCTAATGGCTCGGGAATGCCCACATTAAAAAAAGGCCTTGTGCCGCATGACACCCTCGTGGGTGGATGGCTGAATATCTCAGCACTCCAGATACTTTCTGAGCGACTGATCGGTTCAACTCTCTGTCTCCGGACGGAGAGGAACCCCGAAGGAGGCTACGCCGAAGGGCGAAGTCTCCTTCGGGCAGGTAAACTCGGCCCTGAACCCGTTTATACGGGTTCAAATGGGCTATTTTTTTGCCGAGCCTAATGGCTCGGGAATGCCCATTAAAAATCCTTGTGCCACATGACACCCTCGTGGGGGGGGCTGAATATCTCAGCAGTCCAGATAAGCGACTGATCGGTTCAACTCTCTTCTCCGACCCCTGTTACATACCGTTGACCTATAGACGTTGGATATTGTTTCTCAGTACTAACCCCGTTACCCGTTGACTATAGACGTTCTACTAATCACTCTATTGTTAATTGCTTTTATGAATATACCAGTATTTTCCTCTACAACTGTGTTTGTCTTCATTCATACACCGACACGCGGGAAACTCACAACATCTCAACAGATACCATTCAATAGGCTTTTATATTTTCCGCTTGGCGAAACATTTCTTGTAGAAGTCGGCAGTGGATTCGCAATTACATTTTGATGTAAAGAATTCGTCGCATTGTATGTTGATTAACTCCAACTGATATGCTTTTGCCACTTGCTCCAAAAAATTAATTTTTGTCCAGGTGTTAAAGTTGGCGGGATGGACAAAAATCCTTCACGGGCCGGAGACCCGGGGTTGCTGGTCCCTTCTATTCATCACTTAATGTTAGGTAGCCTCAATCTCTTGTGGTCATGGTTTTCTATAGAATTATTAATTTAGCTGCTATTATCAATAGGTATTTATTTTCAGTCATTCATTTCTTTATTAGTACTTGATAATCGATCAATTTGCTCAAAATTGTTACGTCGACCTCTCTTTTATTTCTCTTGTTTTTAATATGGCATGTGACTGTCAAATTCTCCCAAGCTTTTTTTTTCTTTATTTACATTATTCGGACTATTGTCCTCATCTCTGTCGCCACATTTATCACAACATTTCCACCGTTGTACGCTCCGGCCTTCTTCAGGTGGTTGGAATGTCGAACTGAACCCTTTATTTCGCTCCCTGAGGCAGACTGTTCTAGTTCCACGTGCCATGTGATATCAGTTATCTCCTCTGAAAGTTCTCCACTGCTTTAACCGGGTATTGAACTCACACTCTTTGTCATTGGATCTAACCAACGCCTTTATCCACTGTGCCATATGTCCTTGAGGACATCTGTGTATGTATTATAAAGCTAATGCCTTCAGCAACCATTTTTATATGTGCTCATATTGCAACTTTGTTGTTATCATTGCTTTTCTCTCGCACTCCTTATTACTGTTTCCCATATTGTATTTATTTCTATGCTTGGTCGGCTCAGGAGATTTTTGTGGCCTAGCATATGTGCTGATTCTTTAAGTTTACGAATTTTCTAATGGTGTTCCCTGTCTATGATCTCAACATGATCTCACAGAGGGCGGTGATCTCCCTTCTCTCTCCATATAAGGTCAGTCACGTCTGATTTTTCTACCTCCCCTCGTGTTAGAGATTTCTGGTGTTCTTGAAGACTTACCTTGAGGGGGCGGCCTGTCATTCCTTTATATTCCTTTACGCAGCTGCACGGGATAGCGTACACACAGTCTTTAGTCATGTTCTCCTCTATGGGGGTGTCTTACTCGGGAGAGATATCTGCGAAGTGTCGTCAAGCTTCTGGAGGTTGTCTTGATGTTACATGTTTTTTTTTGGGTCTTTATTGTGTGACCGCAAAATTAGTCATTTTCTTATTATTATAGAAACAGTTCCATTGTGTTGGTATTTCCTCTTAAGCATTATTCTTTTCTAACGTCTCTGACAATGCGAATCTCAGCATTCGTTGGTAGAAACCCATCTTGTCTTTCATTAGATTGGAATTGTATAGCGTCGCAGGACAGAATTATTTCTTACTTACTATAGAGTAGTAATGGAAGATCTTATTGGATAATGAGAACTTACCCAGGCAGATACAAGTTATCTCGTCCAGTGTCAGTGAGTGGCCAGGGGCCAGATATGATTTTGTATTTGTATCCTATCCGTACGAGAATAAGTAATTGAAAATTACTACTACCAATGTCGTTGTAGTTATTTTACATATATAATTAAATTTTTGATTTTTTTCATAGCTGGTTTGAATTCTGAAACCAGCTTTCGTCATTTTGGGATGTATGTTCTTTCTGTGCCTCATTCTTTTTTTTTATTAACATTTTGATATGTCCCGGAAAGGGATATATTTGTTCGAATTTGAAAAGTGGTTTTGGGACTGTTGTAACTGAGTTGAACAATCTAGCAGGTAACCGTAATGAACTGGTCCTCGTCGAAGTCGTAGGCAATAGGCGTAGGCAATAGGCGAAGACTAAAGGCGTAGCTAATAGGTGTTCAGATGTGCCTCCACATCAGTCTGTATTTATGGCTGACACCAGCCAATCATATTACTGTGAAGGGGAACTCAGGTGTATGCATATTCATTACATCACATTTTTAAGGGTATTTTTAAGAATCTCTTATTAATTTCTATATGGTCAATGCTGATAAGGATACAATTACCGAAATGTAATTCGTATAGTTCTCCTTAAATATAGCTCGCCTACTGTCTCGTCTTTTGAACAGTAGTACAGATTTATCCCTTGTTAACAATTAGGTTTTCGGTTCCTTAAAAAGTTTTCTCATTCTTTTTAACTCCCATTAACCCCGTGCGTCTTTGTGGCATTATCGCCTTGCTTGGATTTAATTGATTAAAAACAAATCTTTGTATAAATCCGGTGAAAATTATATTCCTATCCCTTTATTTATAATTTGAGACCATTCTTTATAGCTTACAAGCTGTTTATTGCCTAAAACGATTGTGGGTAATACATTTCTTCTTTCCAGGTAGACCAAGCTTTCCGAATATTTAAGTGTTTTCTTCAAATGATTGTAGCCATGGTCTAGATTTGATATACTCAGCGCAAGTTAATCTTATTTATTTTAGTTCTGTGGGTAATTTTAATGGCAGATACTGGAATTAATATATATTTTTTATACTCGTTTGCTCATTTAAGCGTGGCCAGACACTCAGTTCTATTTCTGGGAAAAATCGCTTATATTTGAAAACACACCATTCGTTGCTGTTAGCTATAACGCCGATAAATTCTATTATGTTTTCAGTGGAATTCTATTTAAAAACTTAAATAAATTAAAATTACTGTTTGTTTACAAGTAGCGTCCGTCGCGAGACGCGGACGTCACGTGATATGGAACGCCACTGTGTTCGAATATTCCTAACGTAAATCTAACTGTAATAATATTTTAGATGTTTAATTTTTTTTTCAACTATATCTAAAAAAATGTTTAACTATTGAAATATTTATATTGATTTAGAATACCCAAGTCTTTATTTAACTCTAGTTTATATGTATTTAATTTTAAAATCCAGTATTTTTTTTTCTGCGTGTGTACGTGGAACTGAAATCAGAATCTATCAATAAACATTTACAGTTTTCTAATGAGTGTCCTGATTGATTAAAGTTTTCATAGACATATGATTTGTTGGCAATAGTGTACACATAACCTTCTGACAAACATAGACTACTAACATATTGAACGTTTTACCTTTCATTGCAAATTTACTTATTTCATTATATTTTCTTATCTAAATCTATCTCGGATCCTGCTACATATGTGAGACAACGTTGTATAGAAAAATTAGAGAGAGAGAGAGAGAGAGAGAGAAAGAGAGAGAGAGAGAAAGAGAGAGAGAGAAAGAGAGAGAGAGAGAAATAATAATAAATAAATAATTAAAAAAATTAAATACCTTGAGATACGAGTTTAGTTCGTTTCAAGATGGAGCCCCCAACTCCTGACTCGTATCTGAAATCAATTTTCCCTTTGAAATTAACAGGAATATTGCAAATGCATTCCAGGTGCCTAAAATTACTTTTATTTTCTTAAAACTCACTCCAATTTTTGTATTTGCGGGTTTCGTACAAACAACAACGTATAAATAGACAAGAAATGTAGTTTACAAAAGTTAAAATAAAAATAAATAGTAAAAATACATTGGACGAAACCAGAGGAATCATAGGCCAAGGGACGGAGAAGATAGAGAGAAGGATAACAATAGCTAGCCTAGTAACCGCTCACCTAACCTAGCAATGGCTTGCCTAGTCTACGATACCGAGGATTAAATTTATCACTTAATTTCTAATTTTTCAAAAAATATTTAGATTTTATACATTATTGTAAATATTTTTTTTTATTTTATAATTTTATTTAGCGTCGATATAGAAGGCTCACACTGTCAGTCCTAATCCATGACTCGTACGTTTTACTCATATCTTTTATTTTAAATAATTTCCCGCTTTACATCAAGTGAAACACATATCAGTTTTCGCCATTGCTTCTCCACTTACTTTCTTCGGACCTATCGTGTGATTTTAAGGAAATTTTCAAAATCACCTCAAAAAAAGGGCGAAACACAACAAAAATAATTCCAAGGTGATGTGAACACGTGTACTGCTTGTGAAAATACTCTCGAACCTTGAGGCGGATGATTATCTGAATCACGTATCTCAAAATTCAGCTTGTATCTCAAGGCAAAAAAGAAAAAATTCCGTACAACTTTGACTCATATCGCAAGTGAATCGTATGTCGACACGCTGGGATCTCATAGCATTACTGTATAATTATGGCTGCTGCTGCAAAGGTAGGCTAATAGTATGTATCAAAGAGTACGTTTGTATTTTCTGTCATTATATATATATATATATATATATATATATATAGAGAGAGAGAGAGAGAGAGAAAGTTGCAAATTAAAAAAATAATAATGTTTTTTATGAAAGTATTTATTCATTTATATATATATTTGATATTTCAGATTGACCTCAATCTTTCTTCAGAAATAACTGTTTGTTACAAATAAATTAAAATTACTGTTTGTTTACAAGTAGCGTCCGTCGCGAACGCGGACGTCATGTGATATGGAACGCCACTGTGTTCGAATATTCCTAACTTAAATCTAACTGTAATAATATTTTAGATGTTGTTTTTAAAAAAAATTTTCAACTATATCTAAAAAAAATGTTTAACTATTGAAATATTTATAAAGATTTAAAATACCCAAGTCTTTATTTAATTCTAGTTTATATATATTTAATTTTAAAATCCAGTATTTTCTTTTTTCTGCGTGTGTATATGGAACTGAAATCAGAATCTATCAATAAACATTTACAGTTTTCTAATGAGTGTCCTGATTGATTAATGTGTTCAGCTATGGGGGAATAAGGATTGTTTTGACAACTGGTTTGTTTATGATTGTTGAGGCGAAATCTGAAATTATTTCCAGATTCACCAATATATCCACTATTAGAACATAAGGTGCAGTATAAATAGTAGATTATCTTATGGCTATCACAGGTGAGGTGAGGTGAGGTGAGGTGGTTGTATCTTGATATTGGTGTTGAGTACAGAAAATATATTATCTATTATTAAGTGTTTGCAAACTAAGCAACGAGGTTTGTTTCATTTGTAATTTCCTGATTGGTTTGTATTGTTTAGATATTTGGTAGAGGTGAGGATAGCTGATAGGTTAGGTGATTGTTTCGTTGCATTTATGGGTGGTTTATTGAAAAAGTCTTTGATCTTTTTGTCTAACTGGAGGTTCTTGTAATTCTTTTTTAAATTGTGAATAAGTGTGTGGGAATACTGATTGTGGATAAAAACCATAGGAATCCGATTGTTGTTTTTACTTTTCTTGTATGTGAGAAGTGTATTACGATTTATCAGGATAGTTTTATTTAGTGTTTCTTTTATTATTTTTTGTTGGGTATTTAAATTTTAGAAATTGTTTTGTTAACTTATTAATGTTGTATAGAAAATCTAGATGGTCTGTGCATATGCGTTTGATTCTTAGAAATGAGCTGTATACAATAGATTTTTTTTTCAATTTAAGGGGATGACAGCTGTTAAAGTTTAGGAATTTACGTTGGTTTGTGGGTTTGTTGTATAGACTGGTAGAAAGTGTATGTTTGTTTAATTTTATCATAACGTCTAAGAAAGGGACGAAGTGTTGAAGGAGTATCAGCTTGCTATGAGTTCCTTAGTAACAAAAAATTACCTAACTACCAAATTACCGATATATCCCAATTAATAAATTTCATTTTAACGCATTTTTTAAATTCAACAACAAACACTATTTACAGATTAGTGGGCACGAAAATGGCACCTAGTTATGCTAATATCTTTATGCACATTCTAGAAAGGAAGATACTAGACAATTCAGGATATAGACCATCACATTACTTCAGATATGTTGATGATATTTTCTTACTATGGACTCATGGATCAGAAAAATTAAAAAAATTTCACTTTCTGCAACAACTTTCACAATACAATTAAATTTACCATGGAGCACTCATACACATCCGTCCCTTTCTTAGATGTTATGATAAAATCATTTTCAGCTGGCACAACTGTTCGGTCTTCAGCCATTTTGTTAATGGGTCGAATGCCCAGATCTCGGCTTCACGTTTTGTATCAAGGTTTAGTTTGCTTGGTTTGTTTTGTTTTACGGTATATCAACACCTCAAAGATGGTCTACAAACTGATTTAGAAACAAAACATCTTCTGTTCTTACAAAACTATCCTAAAAATATTATCGATATTAAAACTCCATTGAGGTGTTGATATACCGTCAAAAAAATAAACTAATGCAATCTTTCCTAATAATGTATATTGTTTCATCATATTCTTTATGTAAAATAATATTTTCCTCAATTATATATATTCAACAGCCTATTTCCGCACCCATAGATAGGCAAGTATTATATATTAATTCAAACGTATGTATATATGTATAAAGTTAGACATATACTGTATATAAGGTGCATGCATGTAGTAATGCATATATATAGTGTGTGTTTGTATAAATTTGTATATATATATATATATATATATATATATATATATACCCAAATGTACCTGCACACACACACACACACACACACACACACACATATATATATATATATATATATATATATATATATATATATATATATATATATATAATTTAATGCAGACAATTTTTATTGCTGGTAATTATTTTTCCAAAAATATATTACAGGTAATATTTTTTTTACAAAGTATTTCTGGCATTAAAACATATTTTTACACTTTCATCGTGTTTTGATCTCAGTTTCGGGGTTAAGTATTTGCCCATAGCTAGGACCCCAACAGGTGTTACCACTCCGGGTCTGGCAAAAAAATCAATTAAGAGGTGGTTCCATGCTCCTCAAAATCTGATCAGCGGCCCTGCTTTCGGATGTAGTTTATCGTCATAGCCAGGACGCAGATGAAGTTTATCGTCATACCCAGGGTATCAGTAAAATGACCCACACAAATGACGATGGATAGGAAACGACAGGAAAACAAATTCTATTTGGCAGATGCTGTTAAATTCATGAAATTTCAAGGAAAAGTAAAATATGTGTCTGGTGTTTTAGAGGAGTAACTTGGCTCACTTACTTTTCTTGTACGGCTGGAGAATGGTAGTGTATGTAAAAGACCTGTGGATCATATTCGCGTGAATATTCCAACTGAATCGGATACATGCCCCGAAAAACTAACCAAACAAGGAGAACTCAGGCACGTAGATTGAGGGACACTGATTATCGACGTCATATCGTCATGTACCATAGAGAGATCGACTGATGGAAGGAAATCTGCAACCGACAAAGCACGTCAGAACACGTTTTTAGAAACGCAATGAAGCAGAGAGATGTAAGGCTGAAAGTGAGCCCAAGAAACCGCACACGGGTAGAAACCTAGACGCCACAAGAAAGCGATGCAGTGTCCGACTCTCAGTGAGGGAACTTATTGAAAAGGAATAGCAAGATGATAGAATAACAGACGACTCAGATATGGAAGACGATGGTGACGTAACAATGACAGGAATTGAAACAATTCTTACCCCAGACAACTTGTCTCATTCTCAGAGTTCTTTTAAAACACCCACGGACATTACCGTCTAATTAATGGTTCTATGACTAATTGGGTGAGATGTTGTAACTGTGAACTAAGGAAACGGAAGTTCCGATTCCGCTATTGTTCAAACATGGAAGTACCGCGTCGACCATATTTTTTATGTGTGAATAAATGTGCTGGTGTAACCTTTCGGCAGACAGAAGGCACTAAACCGAAACTGCGTTGTCGCTGTTTCTGCAGTACCTCTTGTCATGTTGCGACAGGCGCCATTACTGCTTTCCTTTCTATATCAGACAAAAAATTAACAATAAAACATAAATTTTATTCTCCTGCAAAAAAGTCAGCTCAGTGTTCGAGATTCGATATAGAATCATCAGATGCGGGGTACAGTAATCTAACGATCTCTCGTGTTTTTCCACAGAGGATGGAAAATATGATAGAGAAATCCGACGTTGGAGCGGGTTAGCAAAAGACACGATTCAGAATCTAAGTGAAGTATCTGGAGATTGCAAAAGCTCTTTAAATATCAAGAAATTAATGTTGAAATGTTTTGTAATATCAGTCTCCCTACCTGCCAACGAATACTCGATGTTTCAATTACAAATGAAGTTGTAGCATTAGCGATGTGGCTGAGAAGAACACAATGAACTAAAAACTGATCGAAAAGGAAGTTTTAACAAAAATGAAAAGTAGAAGCATATATACTTAGACATCAGAAAGAAATTAAACCATTGTCAGAATGAAAAAAAAAGGCTTGGAGAATTTAACATTCAGAGGTCATATTAAAGGAAGACGCCATAGATTGGAAACAATGTAACACAAGCTAATGTAAGTGAAATGAGGGATAAAAAAAGAGAGTACAACTTAAACATATCTACAAGTGATAGGAAGTTATGGAGAAGTATGATCACATACATCCTGAATGGACACGGAATATCAAAAAAGACGTCTTGATGAACCCTTGAAGTATATAAGTATCTTTTCATTCATCATTACTTATCAATTTCTGTATCACGCGATCTACGAATGAGATTCTTTATCTTGTTATTGATTAATACGCCGGGGCGGAAATGTGCCCAATGCATAATAGACAGTTACTACAAAACATAGACATTATTTGGTTCTTGTGCAATATGTTATCAAGTAAATACTTCCTTTCTTCTGTAACAAAGGATGTGCGTGATGTATATGAATGACTTATTCGTGGGACAGACAGTTTTGAAAATATCCAATATTTCTCTGGCTGGACAGAGAGGGCGTTTTTGTCATTCACAACGTTGAAACTCAAACAAGAATCTGAACTCCAGTGAAACCGTTGTAAGATCGTCCCTGACATACGCTTAGTTGCGGCACAAGCACGCAAGCCTCGTGGACTGTATGAAAAGAGACTCCATCATTTTGTACTAATGATATTTGAAGCCAGTCTTGTGATTGTTAATTTAATTCAAAGCCGTTCGATATCTGAAAATATAAATATATCTCTTGTCATATGAATAATCGATAAAGCATTATGAACATACAATTTTTAATTGATATCTTTTAAGCATTTAAGATTTCGAATCCGTCAGAGAAGCTCATAAAAATTAATGAATTAAATGTAATCTAGTCACGAGATTTAATAAACGTAATAAAGTTAATTAGGTTACGAGTTTTAATTTTATTTAAAAGTTAAGTGATAAAAGGGAACGAGAGAAACAATCACTGTAAAAACAGTCTTTAGCAGATCTTTCTTCTCTTTCTTAACGTGGAGTCAGATTCGCGCAGAATGGAAACGAGTCAGCGATTTTTTAAAAAACATTCTTGTTAATTGTATTAACTGAAACTGATACGCAGCTTTACTTTTTCTAAAAGATTTTGCTTACAGTACCGAACAAGAATTGATTTTTTTATATGATATGCTGCAACAGGACTATAGGAATTATGGGAAAGTAAATCGTAATAAGTCATTCAAATAAAACAAAAACGAATTTACATAAATTTCTTAAACCGTTCAGTACTGCAAGAATACCGTTTCTTAAAAAATACAAAATGTTTGTAATAACAGAGAACGAATATATGCATAGTCCTCATCCGTCAACTTAATTTGATTATCACTGTCAAAATAAATCTTACCGAATTACTCGATCGCATGCATTTTGTTTCATTTATTGCTCTTTTCGACATTTTTCATTAAACAATAAGCAGTCAAAAGAAACCTAACCTGAATCTGAAACATCAATAAAAAAAAAAACAATTGTAATTTATTTTTTACATCCATACGTTAAGACATGGCAATATAAAGCTCAACAGAACTCCGAAAATGAACTAAAATCATTTGTGATGTCTAAGGTCAGGAATTAAAGAAGGAACCACAATGGCAAAAAACATCGCCAGATCTCGCAAAAAGAACTAGTCAATTGCGTTCTGCCGTTTCTTTTATGGCCTAGTTGTAAATTGTTAGAAAGTTCGATTTCAGACCATATGATCCAGGTCGGATTCTCATCATGTTCGAATTGTCAGGAAGGCGACTCCTTGATGTTATCTGGGTGTAGAAGCGATCGCAGAGTGCGTCAGATTTCGAATGTGCCTGAAAAGCATACCCCGACTTGGCCTTTGCCTTGTGAGTGGAATTGGGCAGACGAAACTATTTGGCA
>CAHIKZ030004925.1:730000-740000 GCA_903632075.3 Acanthosepion pharaonis | reverse complement strand
TGTAAGTAACATAATCGGGAACACAAAGCTCTGCCTCGAAAGTCTCCTGCTCTACTAAAGAGATAAAATGTTATTCTTCAGTATAAGTGTACAAAAGAGAACCAAAAAAAGAAGATTTCAAGTATAGGAAGTTCTTCCATATTCTTCATGTCCACCGGATTTAAAACATTTTGTTTTGGGTATGAACAGACCTCTCCAGAACTAGATTTGGGCTCGTTCGAATGCATATAGACCGATGCCGAAAATCGACAGTACAGGAAGTAAACAAGTAGAGATTTAGAGATCTAGCTTATCTGCTTACTAGCAATTTCAGCAAGACTACATTGACCTCAAGAACCGGTTGTTTTTATTTATTTATTTATTTATTTATTTTACCTTAGAGGCCATATCCACCTGAACTTCCATTACTCGATTATTCTATTTCTTTATCGCCGCAAACCGGCTTGCTTGGGAAAACATTATCTAATTAAGACCAGATTAAAGATTTCTTCCGTACTAGATTGGCAGCAAGGTCTCACAATTTTACAGTAGAAATGGCTAGATGTAGATGCGTAGACTCGTCTTGGTTACTCTCTGCCCGAAGGCAGATAGTTCGACCAGCACTGCTGGATACGAATCTTCAACTAATTCCCAAAGCAAAGTTATTTACCTTACCTCCCCGCGTGCCTGATATGGCACAGGGCCGTTTTTTTAATGCGGGGTCCGACACGAAGAACCGACACGAAGAACCGACACGAAGGCTCCTGCAAAATTCTCCGTAGACACCGTAAAAATTGGGGACGTGTAGCTGTCTACCACACCAGACGAGACTCTACCCTTCGGCATAGCCTCCTCTGGGTTCCTCTCTGCACGAAGGCAGAGCGTTCGACAAACACAGTTGGAGACGAATCTCCAAATAATTCCCGAAGCAAAGATATTTGCCAACCGCCCCACGCGGTCAGATGTAGCACAAGGTCGAATTTAACGTGGGGTATCCGTACTCGAAGGCTCGGGCAAAAAGTCCCCGTAGAACGCGTAAAAAACGGGGTCGGGTAGCTGTTCGGCATAGACTTGTTTGGGTTCCTCTCCGTCCGAAGGCCGAGAGTTCGACAAACACAGCTGGAAATGAATCTCCATCTAATTCTCGAAGCAAACGCATAGGTAAACCCTCTGCTTACTTTATATATATATATATATATATATATATATATATATATATATATATATATATACTGATATAGTCAGTCCACATAGGCGATAGGGGAGTCTGGGACATCCCAATACACCAACTCCCCTGAAATTATTCTCGTATGAAGTTTTGCCCAATACCGCTTCTTTTAACTATTTGACTTTTTTCTTCTTCCAAGTACTTTTCCGTCTCACCAATAATATTGAGAATTCTATTATCACACCTATTCAATGAATCCATCGTCAGTGTCGATGGTTGCGTTAATGCAGTTTCAGAAGAGTTACCATACCCTCATCAGATGATTCTTATCAATTATGGATATAGTCCTGGTTATGGCGTAATTGAGATATTTTATATCGTTATGTGGGCGCTGGTTGACCTCTCGCTGAACTACGACCTATACGTGTTTATACAGTGGAGTCTTGGTGAGATCATGGAGATTATCTTGCATCTATTCTCGGGTTATCTCAACATTATGAAACAGTAAACGGCTTTGTTTGAAAACCTAAAATCTTCGCTTCGTACGCTGTCTATCCAGGGATTCACAACACTTTCTGGCTGACTGTCATCACCCCCTAGCTGCCGTCTCCTACAACCATCAGCGGTGCCAAGAATCTGGTATGCATTACCATGAAACAAGTCTCTGTGTAACAATCTGCCGGGCTTTTTGGGGTTTTTTTTTTTGGTTTGGTTTTGACCAATGTATCCCTTATTATAGAAGTCCAGTGAAGTTTAGTCTCCACACTAATGGTGACAAAACAGAATTTATCAGCTACAACCAAGAAAGAGAAATTAAGTTGAAAAACATCAACAACATAAAATTCGCCCAGAATATTGTTGACCTCGGCGGCAAAATCCAGTCAACGAGAGAGACAGCAAAATCTGCAACGGCAAGGTCTAGGGTGTCCTTGATGGTCTGAACACCATCTGGAAGTCCTCTCTCACCTTTCTGACAATCTTAAGAGGAACTTCTTTAAGACCACGGTAAAATCTGTCTTGCTCTATTGCTCAACAACATGGACACTGATGGAACACCAAGAAGCTTTCATTTGACGGAACATATACTAGGGTGTTACGAGTTGCAATGAACATCAGCTGGAAGAAACACCCAACAAAGAAACACCCAACAAAGAAAAACATGTACAGACACCTTCCTCTTATCTCAGTTCCGCTAAGAGAGAGGAGACTTCGGCGAGTTGATCACGCTTCGAGAAGTAAGTCAGAACTTGTGATTGGTGCCCTCCTATGGAACCCAATGCGCGGCCAAAAATTGGTTGGAAGACCTCATCACACCTATATTGTCCACCTTATAGATGATTCTGGATACCATCTAGAGGAACTTCCGACGGGCTGACTGACAGAGATCTTTGGAAGGAACATCTCAAGTGAGTCCGAAAGTAATTACCGAACTGATGATGAGGGAATTCTAGTATGTTATAATATATCTACCATGGATTTCCCACCGATCAAATTATAATCACTTATATCTTTCGACATGAATTCAACTCTTTTCATCACATTACTTAATGCTATCGTACACATTTTTGAGGCCTTGAGATCGTATGCCATGTTTTTGATTTATTTTACGACGATCTTATCTATTATTTTCTGGGCCTATTGTACAAAGTTAGGACTTCCGATGCTATTATAACTTATAGCATGCGTTTTGCGTTAAATTTCTGTTACTGGATACCGCGTAAATAGCTTCTTTCGAAATTTGGTAACGAAAGATCGGACAAATTTCAGGAAGCGAGGTATCCCTGTATGGCTATACTTCTCTTTTAAAGCAGTGATTAGAGCTTATTTTTATTGGCTCAGTTAACCTTATGCTTGACATTACTTTCTTTCTAAAAAGAGAAAATAAAAATAAGTGTCCATAATAAAACTATAAGGAATGAAACTAATGTTTGGGATGTAATCCACGCGTTGTCATGAATTCATTTCTCACGAAACTATTACGACCTTATTGAAAAAGGCTAAAAGAAACCAAATCAAATCCCGTGTAGCCAGACATTTCAATAAAACTGAATGCTAAAGGGAAGATTTTAGATTTGCACGTAAGTAGGTTCAGTTTTGGGAAAACAATTGTAATAATGAATGTATCTTCGTAAGTAACCATTCCTTTTATATATATATATATATATATATATATATATATATATATATATATATATATATATATACACGATTGTTTCAAGCCCTAAGCTTACGGTACATGCCAGAAAAGAGAATCTTTTAACGTATTATATAAATGATGTATATGAACGCCAAATCAGCAGTCAGAGTGCACAATTTATAACTGAAGAGGGATGCGTTTTAAGCAGGAGCAGCCGCTGCTAAAAATTTCCTTTCTCAATAGTGCTCAATCGACGATCGAGAGCATAGTTTTATACACACACACACACAAAAAAAAAAAAACACACACACACATATATATATAAAGTGTGATTGGTTCTGCACAAAAACTTCATACACACACACAGACACACAGACACACAGACACACACACACACACACATATATATATATATATATATATATATATATATATATATATATATATATATGTATGTATGTATAAACATGTGATGCAAAATGGTTTGTATATGAAAATGTTAACCGCAAAGGGAAGTAACAAAATCGATTAACATGAATATATCTCCCGACCTTCAAATTTGAGCTCCATGGAAGAAAGATAACGTTGCGTGTGTGGGCGGATCATCGGTGTATTGTTCATTTTTTAGTTTTTCCCAAATTGTAATGAAACATTAAATGCACATTTATCCATCCAGCAGTTTCAACTTGACTATACATTTTTGCTGCAAAAACGCCTCGGGCTCATCAATAAGGAAAAAACTCTATTCCCTGACAACGCAAAGAGTATTGACAAGAATAAGAGGGACATATTTCTTGAAACCGGTTGTTTTTATTTATTCATTTATTTATTTTACCGTAGAGGCCATATCCACCTCCACCTGAACTTCCATTACTCGATTATTTTATTTCATTATCGCCAGTTTGCTTGGGAAAACATTCTCTAATTAGGACCAGATTCAAAACTTCGTCGGAAACATTACAACCGGTATAATCTTCTCAAAACTTACCGAAGAGTTCTATGACACAAGGTCATTTCAAATAATGCTGAATAATGTAATAAAATGTATTTCTACTTAATTTTTAAATTGATAAAACATTATATTTGGTAAACAAAGATGAGCATTTGTGTCACTGCCATTAATATTTAAAATCGTTTTTTTTTAATTATTTTGTTATGTTGGGAAAGCACGGTCGAATAATTGGTAGCTGCTCGGATTGGGGAATCGGAAAGCCGAGTTCGAATTCCAGTCGGATTCATTTAATTAACTTTGCTATTACCCTTGGTAAAGGTATGCGTCATGTTCTTCACCTACCAGCTATGGGTAAATAGTATGACAGACTGGATTCTATAACCTTGACTGGCAACCGTACTAGGAGATGGACAATCTCAGAATTGAAAAACAGCCTGCAGAGGGTTGGTCTTCGTCAGTATATGTTTCCCATGAGTCATCACTTCTACTGCAGCTACAGTACTCAAAATTTCCTTAAAGTTGAGCGACAGGCTTGAGATAGACAAAATGTGGCGCTACAGAAGGATGTTGAGAGTTCCATGGACGGAACGAGTAAGCAACAAGGAAGTCTTAAAAATTTTGGCAAAGATAGAAGAACTATATTCAAAATCAAGAAAAGACAAATGAAACTACTTAAACGTATAATAGGGAATAAGGGCTAGGAAGAATTAATCTTTCCAGGGCATACTGTAAGCAATGAGAGACCTCCGCTAACTATTTGCCTTGACTGGAATATCTGAATGGATGACAGTCTGGGGTGGGGCTGTTTTAGCAAAGGGAGAAAAAACTGCTAAATGCCACAAGAAATAGACAGTTGTAGAGAGCCATGATTGCCTAGGCCCGGAAGTGACGCGAACGTATAAAAGAAATATAATAACCCTTGTTGAAATGTTGCCTCTGTATATAGTATAGAATATGGAAAATGTTTTACATAGTAAAGAAATGCTTTAAGAGTGTATAGTAAAGATAACTTTCGATAAGTGAGTTTCAAAACATTTTGTCTTAAGAATTTAATATATCTTTCTTGGCCCAACGAAGTTTTCTAAAGAATTGTCGAGAAAGAATTATGAATATTGATAAACGTATGACAAAATATGTAAGAGAATTTTTATCGCATCTGCGGTTATTATGTGAAAGTTAATTAAAACGTTCATAATGAAGAAACGATGTTTTAAGAACCATAAAATAATAAATTTCTCGTGTCATAAATTTTCGAGAGTTCTGATTATCGGCCACTTAAATCATTTCGTAAAATTTTATTGTCTGACATAAGTTTTTGCAAAGATTTTGATATATTTCACTAGTTCTTTTAAAACACCTTCATTTATCTTTTCTCAAATTTTCTCTGTCCATATTAAGTTTTCTCTCTTGCTAACTTGAATGACATTATTATTATTATTATTATTATTATTATTATTAATAATAATAATAATAATAATAATATGTTTTGCCTTTGATTTTTTTTAGACACGTCATCACCAAGTGAAAAAAAAAAAGAAATTTCAAGAGACAACAAGTAATTTCTGCAAAAGAAGATGAGAACAATTGATGCGAGATGCAAACGAAAATAAAAAAAAAATATATAATGTCACCGGCAGGAGAGAACTCTACAGAAGATGTGACAATTATCCATGCGTGTCATTTGGCAAATCTCATATTTCAGGGCTACCTAGAGGTACATGGTCAGATTTGTTTGCTGCTTTTGTTATCCTTCCTTGTTAATGTGATACTGCATTTTACTTATGTCTCAACGCGCATCTATTTACTTAGTTCCTCATCATCATCATCATCATCATCTTTATTTTCATGTAATAATTTGGCTTATACGCCCTCGTTAATGCCTTAGTTCGGACGACCGTTACGTCACGCCAATACCTGATAAATAATGAACTGTTCCGTTCTGATTGTGTTGAAAGACAAAATACATATTAGAGACGCTGCTTGGCTTCAGTGATAGTAAGTAAGAAAGACAGAATAAAGAACGAAAGGAAGTAACAAAAAAAAAAAAGAACGAACAAATACTAATATTGCTAATACCTGATAAATAATGGATTATTTCGTTTTGATTGGGTAAGAAGACGAAACATATATTAAAGACGCTACTTGATTTCAACCAGAGAATCAAAGAAAGAAAGGAAGTTTTTAACGACTGTTTCAGTGAAGTGGAAAATTTGTCAATATCAAATCTTTTCATTTGTACCTAAACACGTCGTAAAATAAATACCAGCAATCATATTTACGATTGTTTTTGCTGAATTTTGTTAAAGTTGCTAAGCTCAAAAATTAAACTATGCGATAGGGGAATTTCTACGGATAATTTATTTGCGTAGAAGTGGGTATGACTATTATTCAGTCATTAACTAGAGAATTAAGATTCATCAGAAATTTCAAATAGCAAATCCATGAAATTTTCCCTGGTTAAAACGACTTATTATTATTATTATTATTATTATTATTATTATTATTATTATTTTTATTATTATTTTCTTTGATTTCTGGCGTTTACACATTTCTTTCCGGGTTAGAAATGGCATCATGACACTCTCCACTGGAAAAAAAAATTCCATAGATAAAGCCCTTCGTAAACTGCGGGCTGTACTTGTCAGAACAATTTTTTGTATCTCCTTGAGGCATGGATTTCCAGGAATTCCTTAAATTAGTCTACTGCAATCTTTTCCAACCGGTCGTAGAGCTCCAACTACATTATTATTATTATTATTATTATTATTATTATTATTATTATTATTATTATTATTTTATTTGCTTTGAATACACATTTCATTCCGGGCACCACCTAAAGACCTAAGGTTAAAAATGGCAATTTTCACTGACAAATTCCGTACCCCCCACACTCATATTTTACAGAGATAAAGCCATTCGTACGGTGTGGGGCTGTACTCGTGAGAACAATTTTTTCTATTATTATTATTATTATTATTATTATTATTATTATTGTTGTTGTTGTTGTTATTATTATTATTGCGCGAAAAATAGTCATCAATTGTATCACAAACTGAAAGAGAAACATCACTATTTCTTCTTCCGTTTCTTCTTATTAATATTATTATCATCATTATATTTCAATTTCTGCTATGGACACATGACCTTACAAATTTTCTTGTCAATTAGTTTGTTGCGAAACACCATGTAGAGTGACTTTGTTTCTTTTGGATATTCGGGAAGAGGGTAGCTAATTGTTGGCGACTTTAATGTATTCTTCGATTCCCCAAATCACTGTGGTACCGTCTTTGTCAGCCTGTTTAATGATTAGGTCATGTCTATGCGTCAGCATGTCAAGGGAAACCTGTTACTCTTCAGCGATGTTGTTACGTGGCATCATACGTACTGTTGTTTTCTATATGTCATTTGTTACTGCCATTTCAAATGTCTGTATAGTTATGTCCGTATTTTGTGGGCTGAATGTCGAGTGCTTCTCTTTTAATGTTTGGAGTTTGGAAGGTGGGTAGTTGTTGTCTCCGTTTTGGGCTTTCAGCTGTATACTTATAAAGAAGGATTTCAGGTCCTTACCAAGGTGTCCTTATCAAACCTTAGGGGGACTAGGGCAAAAGCTTAGTCCTTTATTTCATAAATGTGTCGAGCGAAAATTTACTATTACTTAGATTTATAACTCGTCCGTATGGGTCATGTTTGTATTTGCAAGCATAACGAAGTTCTTTCGTAAAAGTTCTAAAGCTTGCATCATGTTCCCTATTATGGAGGCTTCCAAGTTTCCTGGTTGAGGGCTTATTTCGTTTTTTCGTGTTTTTTTTTGACGAGTGAATGTGTTTGCAGTTGATTGTTTGCTAAGAGCTAATCAAAGTGGCCTGGGATGCCTAATGGGCTTATGCGTCCTGTACAATGGCTGATGTGTTTTGGTTTGTATATGTTTGTACAGCATCTTAAGGATTTCCGTGTAAGTTAGTGGTTTGCTTTATATGTGTGTGTTTGTTTTGAGGTTCTAGCTTTCATTGATGGTACCTATATCGTTCTTGTTGGTGGTGGTGCTGGTGGTTGTCTCATGGTATATGTATTTGGTCTTTTCTTTTGTTTGCATTTGTTGTGTGGTGGTTAGTGTATTTGCGGTGTTTTGTTGTTTTCTTTTGGTATGGTATGGTCTTTCACTTTTTTCAGAGTTTGGCTTAATTCCTTCTTCTGTCTGGAGGAAATATTCCATTTACGTCTTCTATGTTTTCCAGTCGTTGTTTTTCTTAGTTCCCTCACTATTTGGTCTGTGTGAGCTTTTATAACATTTTAATGTTAGCACATTCCTACGTGTCTGCTTGTTTCTTTATTTGCCCATCAAGCAGTTGTTGTTGCAGTTATGCTTTCTTGGCATATATATATATATATATATATATATATATATATATATATATATATATATATATATATATATATATATTTGTGTATGTGAATGTCCGAGAAACTTTCAGAAAATATTTGTCCTTTGACAGGATTCGAACCTGCATCCTATACGGAACCGTCATTTACGGTGACGTGCCTAACCTCTCGGCCACAAAGGATCGTTCGGTTGGCAAGGTCGAATTTACTGCTTATATATCACGCCAGCGTAAATGACGGTTCCGTATAGGATGCAGGTTCGAATCCTGTCAAAGGACGATTTTTTTCTATGAAAATTACTCGGACATTCAGGCCGGTAAATTTTATTTAATTCTGTTTATTATAAACAGAGCATTTACTTAAATACTTGTATCTATAAAAAAGAACGTTAAACATAAAAATGTCTTTAATAAATAAATTGTCGGACATTGTCCATTTCTTAATAATATATATATATATATATATATATATATATATATATATATATATATATATATATATATATATATATTTTGATATCATTCTGTTCCCTTACAACAGTTTTTGCACAAAATAAGCATTTTTTGTCCATTAATTCTTATCGCTCTTTCTAGACCGGAGTAGCGTTTCCTTCTTAACATGGTGTTTGATGTAGTGTAGATTGTCAATAAATTGGTTATGCTCAATTTTCCATTCACTCGGCATGTGTTCCACTCATTTTACGTACACTTATTATCTCTTTTCTAACTATATGTTTCATCCACATCTTAGTTTATAGCTGGTCAATACCCGTCTACCAGGGATGCTAGCCAATCCCTACTGCGATGAAACTTCTCTAAGGCATATTATAAAGAAATATACTAGTCCTATTGATCCGAATAAAAAAAATCAAACTTATTATCTATTATAAAAAATTTAAGACGGCCAACCTTATCCTCAAAAATAACAACACACCAACTAAGTCAAAATTACAAAGAACGAACATTATCTATGAGTTAAAATGCCCTTTAAGGAACTGCGTTCCTCACCAAACCGGACTCATAGATAATTACATCGGCTACACAACCACATGTTTATCCAGACGTCTTACATTATACCTATCTGATCACAGTTCCATCAGAACACATTTAAACACACACTCAGATTTACCCGACACAATTAGGAACATACTTGTAGAAAACACAAATATATTAACTGCATCCACTTGCAAAAAAAGACTAAAAATATTGGAAGCTCTAATAATAAAAAAGAAATAGCCAACCCTTAACAATATTAGCTATGAACAAAGCCACAATGTGCTAACCGTATTCGGAAACTAAAAAACATCACTACCACATACTGAACATACACAGAACTCACACACTCTACTAAGCTGATAATCGAATCATCCTTGATAATGGCTAAA
>CAHIKZ030004925.1:690000-725000 GCA_903632075.3 Acanthosepion pharaonis | reverse complement strand
CAACAGCAAGCGGCAGAACTGACCAGAGATCGACAGGCGAGAAGGGTTTACATATATATTTCCTTCTACTCCAAAAGTTATTTTGTTGATGCACGTGTTCATGTAGACGTCCTGCAATTAAACATTCTGAATTACGCTACGGGATCGTTAGAAAGAATTAATAAATATCAGGTAGTCTCCGGCAAAATTCGAAGCTGGGTCCTCGTTTGTAAGAGAAACTTCCAGTTTATCCAACGTGTTCTAGAGCGCTCAGCAATCTAGAGTGTTACAGAGCACAAAGGTTAAATTATTCTTCTGAAGAATGCATTTTCCTTCGAATCTGCTCGAAACCCCATATCTTCGTATTTCTTCGCTACCTAAAGATAAACAAAATAATTTCTAAGAAAACAACTGTTGTTTCTGTTTGAATAGATTGTCCACTAATTAAAACAGTATTTAACGATTTGCGTATTTGAGAGAACGAAGAGCCTACTCGAGGATTTCTATTGCGTGTTCGTTGTATTCACTTTCCTGAATTATGCGCATAGGAACTCTATGAGCGCATCTTTCCCCTCCATGCTATGGGTTAAATAGATGAACAGACTCAGATCATTAAAGATGGCTTAGCAAATCTAGTCAAATTGAAAATCTAAATGCCCCAGTCAAGGTACATGAAACACGTTATCCCGGAAAACCCTATATCTGTTAGGGAACCAAAACCCAAAGAGGAAACCCACACTTCCTTGAGCTTCAGGGTCAATGACACCTACTCCGTGGAAAAAAGAATAAAGTTACAGAAAAGCTCATCGCAAAAAAATTAAACGTTATCCACACACACACACACACACGCACACACACACACATATATATATATATATATATATATATATATATATATATATATATATATATATATATATATATATGTATGTATATATTGATGCATCTTTCATTAAATAATATAGACAAGTCTTCTCATTCCTTTCATATCGTCTGATAAGCTTAATAACATTATCATTGAAAGACGAAAGAAATTCACCATATTGAGACATGTTTTTTTTAATCCTATCTAAGCTTTCGGCTTACATAAGCTGTCATCAAAAATGACAATAACATTACAATATATTAAACAACACACGAACGTGACCACAATGATAGTCTGTTTTTGTTTGCATGGAAAATTTACAAGCAAATACAAAATCGTGCATACGAAATGCGGAAGTAAAAAAATCGCTCCGCAATCATGACGTCACACATGTCACGCGAGTGTGAAAACGAGAAGTGTTAAGTATGGCAAAACGTTTGTATAAACCAATGGCTTCTGTTATCAATTATAGTCATTTGAGTATATTTGTAAAGTTTTTCTAGTTTATTTTTGTTCAGGTTAGGTTTCAACTGTTTTATGAATATAACCTCAAGAATGTTTAGTTTTTGCTTATTGTTTTCATAAATACACAATATGTATATATATATATATATATATATATATATATATATATATATAGATAGATAGATAGATAGATAGATAGATAGATAGATAGATAGATAGATAATAGATAGATATGAAAAATGAAATAATAAAAAAGTCATAACAATGATTTTAAAGTATGAACATCTAAAGCGAAGGAAAACATTAAACCATCGCTGACTAAATAAAAATATGCCTTATGGTACTTGTGGCTGTTTCTGGTGAACATAATTGAAAATTAAAAAGATATTCTACGTAATATATATATATATATATATATATATATATATATATATATATATATATATATATATATATACACTCATAAGTGCAGCTCACACATTACAAAAGAGGTTTATTAATCATACTTATTATAAAACCCAGGTTGTGTGTGTGTGTGTGTGTTTCTGTCTCTACGTTTATATATTGGATCGGATTTCCTACATTTTTCAACATTTTCAACAAAACTTCACAGGACTACGTAGAATTACCTTGCGGTGGTTCTGACAGCGCCCAAAATTGGAAAAACACAATTGTTTTTTGCACGAAATCAATTTGAAAACAGTATTAAATGTCATCGCTGTTGCGAGAATGAAAGGGGGACAACTCATATCGAGTTATACTTATTATAAAACCCAGATCGTTTGTGTGTGTGTGTGTGTGTGTTCGTTTATATATGGGATCGGATTTCCTACATTTTTCAACCGATTTCAACAAAGCTTCACCTTTTTTTTAACAGGCAGTGTTTCTTATTGTCTTGAACAGCTTTTTTTCTTTATTTTTACATTCAGAATGCTTTAAAAATTCCATTTACAAGACAATTCTTTATAATAACATTCTATTCAATCGGTAGACTCATAACGATTGAAAACAATGTTTTTGTTTGAGTTTGGGTTTGACCAATTCGTAAAAAAACAACAAAAAAACAAAAAAAATAATTAAGACATGCGTGTCCGTCAACCTTAAACAATAATCTTTTTCAATTTTATTTTTCAGTCTTTATGACGGTCGATACTTGATCTGTCTCTTACTGTTACATCCCCGTGAAACGCCGGGCTCTACTGCTAGTGTAAAATATGTGCGACATTAGTCCTTTTTTTTTCATATGGAAAATATCATGATACCATTTATAACATTAGGTCACTGGTTGGGATCTGAAAGTAAATAACTATACAATGGTTTTAGATAAATAATAATAATAATAATAATAATAATAATAATAATAATAAGCCTCAAATAAAAAATGAAATATGTGTGTGTATGTGTGTGTGTAATAATTGGGTGGCAGTGTGCAAAAAGACCGCATTCACGTACACATGCAAAATGGAAACTACAATGAAACCCCTTTCTTTCCCTCAGTCTTCGCAAGAACTGGCGAGGAAGGGTTACAGTGTGCAAAACGACCGCATTCACGTACACATGCAAAATGGAAACTAAAATGTAACACCTTTCTTTCCCTCACTCTTCACAATAATTGGTGAAGAAGGGTTTGGTGAACTATAAAGAGAACCGCTCTCTAGGACGAAACAGTTCACAGTATGAACTAAATTGTATCGGACCTCGAAACTCAGAATTTTGACATTTAACAAACATACGAATAAAAGGAGGTACAGATTTACGCCATTGTGTTTTGGTAAATTTTGCTTTAGAAGAAAAAAATCTTAGTTGTAAATAGGTAACAATAATGAGTATAAAATACGGAGATCTTTCCTCAGGTGTTTATAAATTATACACTGCTCAATTAGTAACGTTAACTTCGAACTATTTTAAATTCCGAATTTTCCCCCAAGTTCCATTGTTGAACACTGACATTGCAATGGATTGTCTGATGTGCTGTTGATTGAATATTTATGTTATAGATTGTATTATTAAATTCAGTATCTGGATACATTTCGGTTTTCAAAAAAGGGTTCTCTATTTACCGAGCGCTCTTGTTACAAATAAGGCAAACTGACACAAAGGCGTACGCCCAAGTCGTCACAATACCAATCTCTTAGGAATCGTTAATTTTTCCACTTCACAGCTACTAACTTTATACGAGTTTGAACGCAGTTCTACTAATCCATAGGCAGCAGATACTGCTTATTCCATCAATATTTATATCAGAAAACAGTTTTTGTTCATATGACCTGGTATTAAACTCACAACTCTTTGGCCCTTGTCATTGTAACTAAGGGACGCCATGTGTCTTTGAGGACGGCAGTGGGGAACTAAAACTTAGAGAGTTGTGTTAGAGGGAAATAACTGAGATACCCGTGGCAGGCATGGCACCTGGAATTAGAAGAATCTACCCAGGTGGACGAAATAAAGGGTTCGTTTCAAAATTCCAGTCACCTGAAGAAGGTCGGATAGTAAAAGGGCCGAAACATTGTGAATATGAGGACAACAGTTGGAATAATGTAAATAATGCAAGCAGTCATAATACCTAATCTCAGAGATATAAACAGATATTGAAGGTCGGAGTGTACAACGGCTGAAACGTTGTGAATATGGCAATGAATATGAGGACAACAGGCAGAATAATGTAAATAATGCAAGTAATCATAATACCTCATGTCAGAGATATAGACAGAAATAAATTTTCTTTTCTCTTGCATATTGGTAGGTGTTTTAATTTTAAATATAAAGTAATATAATGTTTTTTTTCCCAAAGTTTCATCCTACGTCTTCTAAAATATTAATCTAAAAAGAATTGGTTACATTCTGAAAACTGTAAAATTGTAAGCATTAACAGGTGCATTGTCTTGTATCATGCATAATATATATGTTTACTACACAATGGCGCCTCTTTGATAAATACGGACGAAATCAGAAAGCTTCTATTTACGCAATCGCATTAAAGTTCTGATACGTTTCTTTCAAATCAGTTTCCAGGCTGGGTAACTAGTTTTCTGAATATTAAAATTGGTGCACATTTTCTGGACACAACTTAATTGTTGGCAACTGTACTTGTCTTGAATTAAGGCGACAATGTAACTACGACGCAATGTTTTCCATGGAATTAAAGTGAATGAGAAACGTTTAGTGAGGAGAAGGGAAAAGAAAGGAGGTTAAATAAAAAGAGAAAATTGACGTTCCATTGTAGGTAAGCAGGAAAGCCAGGAATTGGAAAGAAGTTCAACAGGCGAGAAGTGCGAAAAGAAACTATTATAATACAAATGACAATTGTGAGACCATCTAGTAGCATGCTAAATGCCTACAGTCGAGGAACTAAGTGTAGCAGCTCTCCAGAACATTTACCTTGAAAATAAATCTAGAAAAAAACAATGGAAACTGACTGAAGAAGCGCTGCCAAACCAGGATCGATTACGTTACAAACAGTTCTTTGAATTTTTCCTGATATGTATTAAGAAAAGTGGACCAAAAATGGCAGCTATTTACTAGTTTATATATCTTTAATTTATTGTTTTTTGCAGCTGCAGCTTCTTCCTAAAATATCCAATTTCTTTTGCACAAAACATTTTCACAATTTTTGGGGGATTTATTTCTGAGGTGCAGCTTAGATGCGGCACATGACCCGAAGTATAAGCCACCCTTTGAGGTTTGAACTCACTCGTAATATGTTTAGCGAGACAAGCTTAATAACCATTGCGCCAGGTCGACGAACCGTAGACCATTTATTTATGTAATAGCTTATGCACAGTCCGTGCGGAATTTTAAGCTAGATCCTGTGGAGGGATAATTGACCCCCTAGCCCAAAACTAAGGGGATATCTGATCGAGCTTTGGAAATGGTAATGATAATTTTGAAGAAATAACTGAATTCCTCAATTAACTCTATGGAACTACAAAACCTTACTTCAACTCGGATTCGAGCGATATGTACATTATCGACCAAAAGACAGATTTCGACCGAAATTCCAATTCAGGGCAAAATTATTGGGTTCTTCAAATCACAAAAACAGTAGAACTTAAATTGATTTGAGTTCTTTAAATCCTAAAATCTGCAGAAATTCAAGACATCGCGTCACGAAACCTATCACTTTTATTCCGATTCCTTGGCATTTTGATGAAATAAGATTGATTTCTTTTTATTTAAAAAGTTTTGGAGATATTTTAAGCTATTTTTTTTAAATTAAAAATAAAACAATCACAAGTGTTTTGTGTTACTTTAAAATCAACATAAATTAAAAACTTTTAATATCACTAATTTTTTTCAATTTCTTTAAAATTTGAATTTTCAACTCTTCCCTCTTCATCCGAACTCTAATCCCAATGCTAATTTTTTAAGCGCCAGATGAAGAGATGATTTTCAATTCCGAGATTATCCTGATTCCATAAAGGTATAATGTGTCTATGAAAAGCATTTGTGGCTCGTGCTAGAGGGATTTCAGACACACGGGCGTAATTTTCATGTTATTTATTTATATATAGAATTCTCCCCTTATTCGGATGCAAATCTCAATGCTGTTTTTCCAAACACCAGATGACGGGCAAATTTCCATTCCAGGTCCAATGTTGATTCTAGAAAGGAATAATATGTCTATGTAAGACAAATGTGACTCGAGTGAATCATTTTCGACACACGGATAGAGCAACAGAATTTTCCGTTTATTTATATAGATTTTGGATGCTTCACACAGAAAGATATACAATCTTCTCCAGTTTTTAATAGACTTTTACAAACATCCATCTGCAATTCTCCAGATTTATATTTTATTTTCAGATTTATCCTGTAATTATGTACAATTTGCGGGCAACGAAAAACAATTAAGCATATGTAAGACATGAAATCCAGGATCTTTTCGATCATAACTTTCCACAATATCATGTTTTGTAAATCTTCTCAATGTGTTGTAAAGGAATAAAGTGCCGTTGCCAACATTGAATTTCGGAAGTGTTAACAAGCATTCGTTGACCAAACGAAAATTACAAGTCAGTGTCTAACATCACGAAATCAATAAAAATAATCAACACTATTTTTTAGATTTATTATTTAAACTACTTGTTTATTATATTCTTTATTGGAATGGTTGGATAAATATTAACTAATTGCCAGTTGATTAAAACTTTATAAAATGTTTATATATTTATGAATAAAAATTATTTTAACTTTTCTTTCTTTATGAATTGGCAAATTATAAATATTGCGTTGTATTAGTACTAATTGTATTTCTTTTAGAATGTTGTAAATATAAAATTATACTTTAAATAATCAATCTATTTGATAGTATTTAATATTCTTTTCTTGTTGTCATGCATAGATTTTACATTCTTGAAAATTGATGGTTAAGGTCTTGTAGTTAACCTACTGCGTCATTCATGAACAGGGTGTTATATGCGTATCATATATTGTTTAAATTGCACCTGTAGATAATAAATAGCAGAAGGTCTCCAGCGCTTTAACAACTTACCCTTAATGTTAAAGTATACGTACCTACTGATGTCATCAAAAGTTCCAAGAACTCTTAATAAAAATATTGGAAAAAACCAGGACCTTCGTACCGGAAAAGAAAGCGAGTGGTCAAAAGGACAGGGTTTTTTCCCCCGTGGCACCTCTTTTTTTTAATTATCTTATCTCTGTAACGTGTTTATTCTTTAAAAAGGCGATGATTAGAATTGTAATCAAACCTAAATCTATGAAAGTGACTTTATACATTTTATTTGTTCTTCAGAATTTACAATTGTTGTCAAGAAGTAAACTGTCGTTGCCGACACTGTAAGCTGAACACAGATGACCAGTGAGAAAACATGGACGATTCCATTATTTAATAGGTAGATCACGTGATCATAAAGAAAACGTATGAATGGGAATTAGCGTGATGTCTAAGTGATTGCGATTCTCTATACAATAATCTATACTATTTCTCAATACTGAACATTATACGATTTACTATTCGGCGATTACTATTTGAACAAGTATTATTAGTGCGAGTATTATTTGAAGGCGTTACTACCACCAGTATCTGCGTTTACAAAGTCTCGTCTGCAACGAGAATTTCGGAAGTGAAAACGAGCTTTCGTTGACCTAACAAAAAGTTACAAGCGAGCGTCTAACATCACAAAAAATATGTCTGACTGATTGCTATCCACCTCAGTCTGTGTTTTGTATCAATTTACTCAAGAATGTTACGTATCTGACATGTATTCTTTATTCGTTCGCTTTCAATTTGTATGTCAGTGAGAAATTCTCCAATCCCAGCCTCCTCAAGTTTTAAACGTGTCCTAGCAAGAGTGTGGGGGGGAGCCACTAAGTACCCAAGGGGTTACAGAGAGTTGGAGGGAGAGCAAAGAGGCGTGATAGTGGAGGAGGATGAAGAAAAGGATAGGGGATAGATCAACGCATCTGGAGATGTCGATTGACATTACATTTGAATAGTTGGAGATTAGAGCTATCGGGGAAACAGGAAAAGGGGAAGGGGTTTCAACAGTCGAGAAGTGCGAGACATGAAGCTATTGGAGTAGAAAAGACGGCTACGTTTAACAGTTTCGACAGTGAAAGGGTGAGAGCGAGGTACCAGCCTAGTTGAACGTTTAAATTCATGGAATCTGGGAACCAGCGAAAGCAGCTCATCGGAGTTGTTACAATGAAAGTATAAAAGACAGAGAGAGGCGACGGCATGTCTGTGAGAGAGAGCGACTTCAGACGAGATGCCAGATCAGGGCCAATTACATTGCATATCCGTCTCTGGATTTTATGAAGGACCTTAATGTATAAATTTTCTTATTACAGTGTAAACCGGATATAAGAGAGTTGTCGGGACCGGAGAAGAAGTCTCTTATATCCGGATTTCTCTTATATCCGGGTTTGGTCTATTTTGTTTAGGTAAGTATGGGCTCTAATTTGGGACCAGAGAAAATCTCTCTTATATTCGGGTTTCTCTTATATCCGGGTCTCTTATATCCGGGTTACACTGTATTTCTTATTTTCTTAAAAAGTTGCGCATTGCTCACATAAACCCTGCCTGGTAATTTCAGAACACATCACTTTGGATTAAATTAAATTAGGTCTTTAGTAAATGTTCTATTATTCCCTATCTTATATTAAGATTGCCCTTAAAGTAGCCGCTCTGCACACATTTCCAAAACTAATATTAGGTTAAAAAGTGGCAGTAACAATATAAACGCTTAAATATATCTAGCGAATATTCTGGTAGATATTGTATCAGTCATTGTGACACTTGAACTCTAGTCCCGTCTAGTTAGTGACCAAACTCGACATTGCATAACTTCGGTGATCGCACTAGAACGGTTGTTTTATGTTGATATGACTGAAATCTTAACAGTAGCTATAAGCAAACTACCGCTGGCAATTAGGAAATAGCTAAAATTCGTAGAAGATATAAGAAAAGAGGTCTAAGAGAATATAACACTCAAAAGTCATATTAACGGCAAGATACATAAAGGGAAACATCGAGTAATTTTCTTTAATGAATTTGTGTGAATGAATGTCAAAGAAAAAAGAGGGATGGTAAAGGGTAAGAAAATACTAGAATAGGTAGTTGTGGAGACCCATTATCGACCACACCTTGAG
Organism: Acanthosepion pharaonis; assembly: GCA_903632075.3. NCBI lineage: Eukaryota > Metazoa > Mollusca > Cephalopoda > Sepiida > Sepiidae > Acanthosepion > Acanthosepion pharaonis. The sequence continues at coordinate 716,080 of CAHIKZ030004925.1, read as the reverse complement.
AGTAAATTCCTCAGAATTCTTTCCCATAACAAGATATCAGTTCCTTCTATCTTCCTTGATTAGAAACTTTTCCATTCCAATTCTGATCTTTGCTTCATCTTCTACATTTTTTTTTTAAACGCTAGTTTCTTCGGTTAAATGAAAAAAAAAAGAACATTTTACAGATTACAGCAAAACGGACGGGTATGAAACGATGTAGCGTTTCTGTATTCTCATTAGATGCAGCCAATTAGCAAACCTTGATTTCGTTTTTAATTAATGACAAGTACTCGGAATCAGTCATTTGCTCTAAGCAATACACAAAATTGAAACGGTTTTTTATCTTTCTTTATTGTATGTATTGTTTACTTATTTAGTGTATATGTTAATACTGACACGGCTTATTTTTGTCTGGCTTAGAAACCTAACTCTGAGAGCAACCAGTGATTAGCTAACTTAGCACATTCAGAATGGTCTGCGAGTTTAACATAAATAGCGTTGCATTTAGTACAGTATTTATAGATATTAATGAAGTTTAAATTATTCTAGTTCAAATCTTGCTAGTGCGGCACTATCTAAGAAAGCAAATTCGCTGCATCAGTCTTGATGACTGTCAGTTAGTTAAGTGCCGTTACAGGATACACGCCGGGGCGATCATATGGCTTTCATGTCACGACTGACGAGACGATTTTCACACAGTAGGCTACCATTTCTTTTTGCGGTAGATTGGTAGCATCCTAAGGCTATAGGACACAGTCTGCCCTGCAATTCAACCCACAGTTAGTGGGGAGTAGAGATGGAACCATACATTTCCCATGAGAATTTGCGAGTAAGGGAATGTAACGAACCAGCCAGAAATACATTATTGGCGCTGAGACATTTCCTTCCGAGCAGTTTTTGAACTACAGCACAAAGCACATGCAAACTTGATATATATATATATATATATATATATATATATATATATATATATATATATATATATATAGTTGTGTTGATGCGAGTTTTTGACTCTGGGTTTGAGGCTATTTGTGATCGTCAGACAAACTTATTAATTTAAAAAAACAGTTGTATTTATTTATGGTTGCGTATATCGGTGTATGCACAAACATAAATAAATCTAAAATTTAAAACGTAATCACTTTGACTGACGATCACAAATAACGTCAAACCCAGAGTCACAAACTCACATCTATCCAACCAAATATGTTAACTCTATCTCTGATATTAAGCGCTTTCCAATAAGTACCGCGCATATGTAATATATAAATAATATATATAATAATTGTATATGTATATATATATATATACATATATATATATATATATATATATATATATATATATATATATATATATATATATATATATATATGTGGCACCCTGAATTATTAGAAAACTAAAAAGAGATAATCATAGAAATATGATTTAATTTTTATTCGGTTTATTAACCAGTTGTTAGTTATTTAGAGACGAAGAATAATTGAGTTTTGAGAATAATTCTCTAATTGTATGTAGGCGATCCGAAAGAAAGAGGAAGGAAAGAAAAAAAAAAGAAAAAAAAAGAATTAATAAAAGGAAAGAGAAAGAGGAATAGATAATACAAAACCCGGTCATAAGCAAAACAGGTGTCAAAAGATATCCAGGTCAAAGTACCTGACCGAAATCCAAGGAAATAGAAATTGTTATTTGAAAGAATAGAGTTTAGAAATAATAAAAAGAAAGGGAAAAGACATGACATCAAGACGGACCGCAAGCGGATAGGCACACGTACGATTGATAAATACCAGATATCGGTCAAAGCACCTGGCCTACATTCGTGTCCGCGGAGTATGGGAGTTCATTATCAATTTGGTTGAGGAAATGGGATTTTTAGAACAATGGAAAAAATATTAATAAGTGACAATCGAAAAGGGTGTCATTGAGTTGATAAGTGACCGCTGGAATTGTATACATTAGTATACAAATCCTGACCAGCTCTAGAGTTGAAGATAAGAACCACCCACGATGATGAGTGAAGACATTTTCAATTCAGATAATTAAGATTTTGCTAACAGGCCTGAGCAAAAAAAAGAGGTGAAAGCAGTTGTTTTAGCTCACAGATGGCGCCGGCAGGACGAGAAAAATTCTTCCTGAAGTCACATCTAATTAGCGGCGGGCTAGTTTGACAAATACCGCGTACGAAAAGGACAATTTGGATTTTGTTTTTTTTAAACAAGGTGTTTCTTCCCCAGAACAAAGCCCCGGATTGACCACGCCCGATTGGAGACGTCACGAAGGAGGGAGAGACGCCCGACCAGGGTCTCATTGGCCGAGGGCAGTCACATGATACATGAGGGAGGAGGAAAGACGCTCGAGAGCGGTCACCTGACATACGAGAGACCAGGGGAAACGGGTAGGCGCCTCCCCCCCTCCCAGAGTCACTGTGAGGAAGTAGGAGTGAAAGTAAGAGCGATAATGGGAAATCCGGAATAATGCGACTTTTGGAATTATCAAGAAAGCCCTGGCGCCGGCAGACCCACCCCAGTTTGTTGCGGCGTCAATAAAAGCAGGACCCCAGTCGACAGAAATCAGTTGCGGGGCGGACGGCAAGAGAAGCTGCAGAGCGGACGGCGGACCCTGTTCATTCGCCCCTTGCGGGCAGAAAGGCCGGTCCGTTTGGCCCAGACAGGCAGAGAAGTTGCAGCACTGAAGCCGAAGAAAGAAGTTTGAGTTGCAGAGCGGACGATAAGAAGAGTTGGAGCTGCAGCCCGAAAGTCGATGAGAAGTTAAGTCGGAGTTGCAGCTACGCCGTGGACAGCGAGGGAGCTTGAACGCGGGCGTCGAGCCCGGTTCATTCGCCCCTTTGCGGGCAAGAGAATCCGGAGTGAAGAAATTCGTCCAGCCCAAGTCGAAGTGAAGAAAATTGTCCGAAAGCCTAAGAAGAGTTGGAGCTGCAGCCCGAAAGTCGATGAGAAGTTAAGTTGGAGTTGCAAGCCAAACAGGCAGAAGAGTTCAGCCCCGGACGGCAGAGAGAAGAGTTCAGCCCCGGACGGCAGAGAGAAGAGTTCAGCCCCGGACGACAGCGAGAAGAGTTCGGACCTTGACGAGAAGAAGTTGCAGTTGGAGTTGGAATCACACCAAGCCTATGAAGAGAAATTCGTCCAACCCAAATCGAAGTGAAGAAATTCGTCCAACTCAAGCCGAAGTGAATAAGCTCGTCCAACTCAAGCCGAAGTGAATAAGCTCGTCCAACTCAAGCCGAAGAGAAGAAGTCGATTAGCGCACTGACGGCGAGAGGAATCAGCCGTGAACGACTGGTAGAGATCAGCGTCCAGTGTCGAAACCAAACCACACCCCGACATGCAAATTTCTAGAGAGTAGGCAACTCGAAGTCTTTAAGTTGTATGGTAGAAGCTTGGTGCCACAGTCCACAAAACGGGTCGGGAAGTAGGAATAATTTTTATGTAACGAACATTTAGATATAAAAGGTTGTTACCTTTTTTTATCAGTAATTTTTGGCCTCGTGAGTTTTTCTTTTACTTGTGTGTTACCACCCCGTCGAACTCAGCTTGCATACGGCCCCAATCCCTGTTTGATCCCGTCTGTCTAAGATCTAATCACAACGTGGGTAGGCAGACCAGAGATCAGTGCAGTTACCCTAGTAACCAGGCGTTGGAAGCGAGTTGGGAACGGCGAGACTGGTAATCATCTAACCAAAGGGTTAGAACGTCACATTTGGAGCCGCGAACGAGATCGAACCACAGAGTCGACGCTGCGACCAGGGGGGGGGGCGACGTCACAATCGGCGCCGCGACCAGGATCAACCCTGGACCAAGCGATGTCACATATATATATATATATATATATATATATATATATATATATATATGAGCGATGCGATGTGAAGGAAAAGTAATATATAAATTCGAACGTTCACAGCATTAATCTAAAAAAGGGGCTCAGTACCAATAGTAGAGCGATAACCATTTTTGATTCTCACCCATCGAAATGCGGTTGAAATGCACTGAAGTTGCATCTGTGTATTGAGGAAAATAAAATTATAATATATATATATATATATATATATATATATATATATATATATATATGCGAACTTATTGGTAAATTGCTCAGTATCAGTGATAGAGCTAACATATTAATTTGTATGGATAGGACATTGTGACCTAGCGTTTTACGCTATTTGCGTTCATTTGTCTGATGATCGCAAAAGCGTGAAACCCAGGGTCACAAACTCTTACTCTCCTAATATATATATATATATATATATATATATATATATATATATATATATATATATATATATATATAAAATAAAATATTCTTCAGATAAGCGATTCAAAATATGTGAGCGGTTCCAAACGTAAAGTCTTTTATTTTATTTCCGGCCTACTAGTCTGATACAGATGTTTGTAGTACGACGGTATCTTATGAAACTCACATTAATAGGTATAGATTTTGTGACTCTCTATCATTAGCAATCTGGCAAAATTGTTTCTGACATGAAAATACGTACAAGGCAGAGGTATGTCATTTAATTCTCATTCTCTTTAACATCATCACTTATTCTGAACACTGAGACAATATGTATATATTTTGTGGATTTTTATCAATAGCAGTCTGGCAATATGGCTTAATTCACATTATCTTGAATATCAGTGGCCGCATATTCTGAGAGAATAAGAAGAGCAGTCAGAGAATATGACAATGCGTTTCGAAATGGGTAGTGTTTACTGGTGGTGGAAAGGGGAATGATGGTCTGCTGAACAGTGTTTATCGCTAACTGAGAAAATATTATTGCATTCTTAATATCAATTTAAGTTTCATTAGTACCATGATCGGGTGTGACGCCGGGGTGTTGCTCTGCTGAGCCCATGACCAGTTCACTCTAAATATCTAGGTTGAAAGCTTCGGAGAAATATTCCTTCATGCCTAGCGTTAATTGAGCAAGCGGTGTCTTTCTATCTCATGTCAAATGATGATGTCCTCCAAGTAGATGACGAGCATGGCAGCGGATAGCCTCGGGGCGATTCTCGCATCTGGTCATTGATATCAGTTTATTTTGAAATACATAGAAAACATAATTTGGTATTTAAATCAGTCAGATATGTGCTATGCGTCATACACGCTTAGGCGATCATGTATCTTTCAATACATGACCGACAGTGGAGGTATTTCTCGCAGTATGTTGCCATTTCTTTCTACAGTAGACCAGCGTATAGAACCTGGTCTGTCCTCCTATTTTCTCATACATGGGGAGAAGAAGCAGATCCATACCTTTCCCAAGGGTATTAGCACGTAAGTGAATGCAATGGATTCAATTGGAATTCGAACTCGGCTCTCCAATTACTCAATCCGAGCCACTACCCATTTCTTCGAGATATATATAAGATAAAATATTAGGGAAATCCATAGACTACCAAATACTACAGAAAATCAACTGATTATCCTTCCATTTACATTTGTCGTTTTTTTTTGTTTGTTTTTTTTTTTTCATTGAAAACACCAGATAATAAATTATAACCGTAGAGTGATAATAGAGGAGTGTTTTGTTAAGACATGAAGAAAAGAGAAATGTTCTGAGAGAGAAGAGCCGAATATATATATATATATATATATATATATATATATATATATATATATATATAAATATAAAAGTGAACATAAAGTCAACACTTAGAGGCCTAAGTGTTGACTTCTATGTTCACTTTATATTACACACGCTCTATCTCTGATATTGAGCACTTTATCCCATAAATATAGCACACCTTAAGACTATATTTCTTTATATATATATATATATATATATATATATATATATATATATATATATATATATATATATATATATATATATATATATATATATATATAGAGAGAGAGAGAGAGAGAGAGAGAGACTGTAGCGAGCAAAAGATAAGAAACGGTCTTTGTATCTGAGCATATGACCAGGTCCCTTTCATAATCTGGGTAGAAAGCCTCGGATCTATATTCCTTCATGTGTAGCTTCACTTGAGCAAGTGGGTTCATTATAACCCATGTCAAATGATATCTTCCAAGTAGATAAATAAAAGAAACACTTCAGAGAGATTCTCTCGTCAGGCTGTCGAGATCAGTTTATTTTGAAATGCATAGGAACGATAATTTGGTATTTAAATACATTGCAGATTAAAATATTAGGTAAATCCAGAGATTACCAAATCCTTCAGAAAATCATCAGATTATGCATCCATTTACAATGAACGCTTTTTTTTTAAAACTGAAACACCAGCTAAAAATACATTATAACCTTATGGCCGTAGAGTGATAATATTGGAGTCTTTTGTTAAGACATCATGAATGAAAAGTGAATGTTCTGAGAGAAAGAACCGAAAAATATATATATATATATATATATATATATATATATATATATATATATATATATATGTGAGAGAGAGAGAGAGAGTGATACTGTAGGCAGCATAAGTTAAGAAATACTTTTTGCAAGTATAGAAAAACAAACGAGAAAGACGTGATCGTGAACGCGGACAAGTTCCGATAATCCATGAGAGACGGAGGGGTCGAAAGACAAGAAACCCACTTAGAAATCTCAGAGAGAAAAAAAGAGATGGGGAAAGTGTGAGTGGAAACACGAAGATTTGATTGAGTGATTGGTTTGCTTTTTAATGTTTATCAAACTTTTGCAGTGTTTTTAAATTTAGAAAATATTCATTGATTTTAATATAATTTTTGGTAGATTGCATAATAATGATTTTGACATAAATTCTCTCCCAATAAAAATCATTACTGAAGCAGATGCATACCTTTCCAATGTTTATTTCTGCGTAATGGAATATAACGACGTGGATTACAAATTGCGAGCAATTATCCATAAAACCATGTGCACATTCACGCTTATGGTACATGGTATTTCCAAGGTGTCATACATCTACGTATTGACCAGACTCGACGTTACATCTTTGATCGTACGAAAACCATTGTCCCTACATGACATATGCGTAAAACAATAGGAAAGGTGACAAAAAGCTCTTGATGACCGTAGTGAAAAAAGAGAAATGTTTTGACTGACCGTGTTAAGAAAGGTCTGAGATTCGGGACAGATTATTATATATTCATATTTACCTGACATCAAATTCACGTGGCATTAATATGCGTTTCCATGTTGCCAGTTGAGTAGATATTTTTTTAATCATATCACTGAATGCAAAACAATAACCCAGCTAAGACGTGAGGATTTATTATGGTTGAGATTATATGAGAAAAGAAGTTATTATTTAAGAGAGTGAATTATAAAATATCATACATTCAGAAGACAGAAGCTAACGACTGATATTGCATTTAAATTTTCGAAGATCAAAGTTGAATGGAAAGCAAGAAACAGGGAGATATTTCCACTATCGAGAAAGGTCTGAGATTCGGTACAGATTAATATATATTTATAATTAACTGACATCAAATTCACGTGGCATTAATATGCGTTTCCATGTTGCCGGTTGAATAGATATTTTTTTTAATCATATCACCGAAGGCAAAGCAATAACCCCGCTAAAACGTAAGGGTTTCTTATGGTTGAGATTGTATGAGAAAAGAATTTATTATTTAAGAGAGTGAGATATAAAATATCATACATTCAGAAGACACAAGATAACGATTGATATTGCATTTATATTTTCGAAGATCAAAGCTGACTGGAAAGCAAGAAAGATGAAGATATTTCCACAATCAACAATTGCGAGAGAAAATACTGTTAGCATAGAACGGTTACATCTAACCATTTCAAATGTAAGATAAATGGCACATTGCCGCCAATCTGGTACAGCGCTTAGATTCATAAGGTTAGTTACCAAAGATCATCATAACAATTATCATGAAAATATTTATAGAATCGTCACAGGGAAGCTTTGTTAGAGCAGTGAGAAAGAGAGGGATCATCTCTGATATTACACTACTTCCAGTCTCACTTTGCTACCACCCCCGTTTATTTTTCCTTTTCATTCCCGCTTTTTCTCTCTTTCCCCTTCTAGCTATGTCTATTTTAGCAATCTACCACCATTGGGAGTTAGAAGGATAATGGGAATTTTAAATTAAAATTTCACAGGTGAAAATGATCATTAACTAATAGTGCTTCAATTTCAATTGAACCTGTATCCTATACGGAACCGTCATATAGCCTGATGTGCTTTTACCGATTTAGCCACAGAGGAGCTAAAAGTTATCCTGTATCCCATACGGAACCGTCAAAACAAAAAAAATTAGGCATGATGGTGTAATGGCTAGAGGTTCGGACTGAGGAATTGGTGAGCCGAGTTCGAATTCCAGCTCCATCCATTACATTTACTATCGTCTTAATACCATTGAGAAATGTATGAATCCTCTTCTTCTTAAACAGCAAGACAGACTAGGTTCTAGCTTTGGGTGGCAACCAATCTAGTTAAGTCTAAATTAAAAACCCGGTGTGTAGAGGGTTGTGCCCCGTCATCTATCTTGCTCGTGTAACACCACTACTACTGCGGCTCCAGTACATGTGGTTCTCCTACGACGCTGATGCGTAACCGGATTCGCGATAGCGATCATCCCCAGTAAATTTATGTCCTGGTTCTGACAACTTTTCATCACACTTGGCAGATTTTATGTTATGTGTGATATTTAATAACAAAGATGATAGAAAAAGAAAAAAAAATGTAGATGAATTCGGGTAGAGTTCCAAAAGAAAACTTCTTTCAGAAATTTGGAAAATGTTAGTGTTTTTCCATGTCTATTGCGCATTATTAAGTTAGTTGTATTAAGTTTATTATAGTATATAATTAGTTTTATTTTTTTTTACTGGTATGAGTTGGGGATTTATTAGTACATATGAGTTTTTTTGTATTTTTTTCATCCTGCTTGTAGTTAGAGTGTATTTGATTGTAGTAGAGTAGGTTGATATGATTAAGGTTATTTAAAGATGTATTATGTTCTTTTTATTGTTGCCATATATGGTCTGGGGCACCTTCGGTTTACCTCGGAGTTCTTGACAAGATCCAGAGGCGGATATGTAATGTAACTGGCCCTGATCTGACGTCTCGTCTACAGTCACTCTCTCACAGACACGCCGTCGCCTCTCTCTGTCTCTTCTACAAATACTTTCATGGTAATTTCTCCGATGAGCTGCTTTCACTGGTTCCCAGACTCCATGAATTCAAGCGCCCTGCGAGGCTGGCATCCTGCTCCCACCTTTACACTGTAGAAACTTTTAAATGTAGCCGTCTCTTCTACTCCAATAGCTTCATACCTCAAACCTCTCGCCTGTGGAACACCCTTCCCAATTACTGTTTCCCTGTGAGCTATAATCTCCAACTATTCAAATGTAATGTCAATCGATACTTCCAGTCACCTTGATCTACCCACTAACCTTCTCCTCATCCTTTCTTCTATCACTGCTATCTGATCTCGCTCCAAATCTTCTGCAACCCCCTGCATCCTAGTGGTTTCATGCCTTGCTCAGGACGTAATGCTTAAAAAAAATGTTCATCAATAATGTGATTAAATGTCATTGTTAATGAGAGTTTGTTTTATGTGTTTCAATTTGGTATAGAATTTTTATTTCCTGGAAGAGTTAACTTTTGCACTGTCTACTATAGTTTTATAATCGCTGTTTTTGAGTAGTTACAACATTGTATAGTTGTGAGTGCACGTGTTTATGCTAGTTAGATTTTTTATATGGGAAGGTAGTAAATGCATTATTGGTGTCTATCAATATATCACGAAAAGGAATTCTGTTGTTATTGTTAAGTTCATTTGTAAATTTAACTGTGTTTTTCTAAGTTCTTTTGCGGTTCCTTTATTCCATCTATGTTTTTAACTAAGATGAGAAAATCATCTACATGTTTTAGGTAGATTGAACGAATTTTGGTATTATTTAATATCTTATTTTCATAGTTAGCCATTTAGAAGTTACAAAATGTTGATCCCAGAAATGAACCCATAGAAACGCCATAACGTTGTACTTATATATAAAATTGATTATCATAGACATCAATAATAATAATGCAGTAAATTTTTAAACTAACTATAAAGGCGGATGTTTAATGCGAATTTACAAAACAAATCACAAGTAATAATTACATTAATTTTGGGTCTTAGGAATTCACTCCTAAAGAAGATCTTGAATGAGATTGAAAGAACTTGTGAAAATTAAAGTATTGACTAAAACTACGGCGTGTTTCTTCGTCAGTCTAATAACAACACTAAGAAATTGATCCGTGAATTTGAGAGGATTAAAATTAAAATCGATATAATATTTCTGGATTATCCTATCAAATATTTTTAACATATATATATATATATATATATATATATATATATATATATGAAAGAAAAATACAGAAAAAACAAAATTCTGAATATGCATTATTAATGTTAAAATAAAGTCGACGTCGGACGTTTCGGTCTATTTAAGACCATCTTCATGGACATTTTCATTTAAACATAATTAACATTATAACTTATAACAATTTAACACAAAAGACGATGTCCATTTTTCTTTCATACTGTCGGATTTATATCCATATATTTGCTTACATATATATATATATATATGTGTGTGTGTGTGTGTGTGTGTGTGTGTGTGTGTGGGTGGGTGTGTGTGAGTGAAAATATATAGAAAATAGGAAATAACTCGTTAGGTAAATAATCCAAATTCTTTAGTATTTTGGTTATTATTTTTAAAAATAGTGCTCGATACAAAAGGAGAGCATAAATAATTATTTGTTTAAAAATATGATTCCAACACGCTACATAAGAGTTCTCATGAGAACTCTTATGTAGCGTGTGGGAATCATATTTTTAAATATATATATATACATATGCCTATGTATGTTTGTATATATATATATATATATATATATATATGATCGAAATAAAATTATAAAATTTAATATTACAAGACATATTAAAACAATATTAAATAATAAAAAAAATCTCAACAACAAGGGGGGAGGAGCAATCGGTTTCTCTCCCGCTCGTCAAGCTTACACGAGATTCAATATTAAAACAGAGAAATGACAAAAATATCTTTAAATATCTTAAAATCAGGTACAACCAGAATTTAATTAGTAAATTAAATAAAATATTACAGATTAAGGCGAAAATAAAAACTGTTGAATATGAAATTAAATTTCTTCAACAATGTATCCGCTTTCAGGTTTGCCCCTCTTTCATTCAGTTCAGAGTGAGGAGGTCTAAGTTACACCCTAGTTGGAATATTGAGTCTGTCTTTATCAAAGATCGGATTAAACATCTTTCTTCTAGAAGCCTGTGCCTTAAGCGTGATTACAGGAGATTATTATGTACGCATATGAATTCAGTTTCATTTTTTGATTGGATTAGGTTCTCTAGGTTTTTGGGACTGGTCCATCAACGGCAGTGTGTTAAATTATCTACAAAGCAAGATGCCAAGTTGAATAGTTTGGTCCAGAAGAAATACGGAGTCACTTCTGAACCTAATTCAAATAATATTATTAATCTGTCCACGCATGAACTAACTGAGTTAGAATCGTTTGTTCTTTCTCACGGGTTGGACTTCTCCATTCCTCCCTCTATGCCGGACAAGGAGAAGATTTTTTCCGAGTTCGAGGTTTTCTATGCTCAGTTGGCAAGACTCTCTCCCACCTCTGTCGACGCGGTTACTAATTTGAAAGCCCAGTTGAACAATTTCGCTCACACCTTTTCCTCTGTCGCAACTGCTGAATTCAAATGGAAAGCAGAACATCAGCGTGTTGTTAACGCTCTGATGAATAATTGATTATTTCCAGACCTGATAAAGTTGCTGGTGTAGTTATTTTGGACCGAGCAGACTATATAACCAAAATGTCTTCTATCTTAGAAGACACTTCAAAATTTACCAGACTTGGTTCTGCTGACACCTGTGATGGAACCTCCTCGTGTGAAGCGAAATTTCAAAAATCACTTTTAAAGTGGGTAAAATCAGGGTTACTCTCAAAGTTGCCAACGAAATCCGTCCTTCCGGTTCGATTCGTCCCCGATTATATGGTCTCCCGAAAATCCATAAGGAGGGTGTACCGTTGCGACCGATTTTGTCCATGATCGGGTCAGCCCAACACAAGATAGCCCAATGGCTCTCCACACTTTTGGATCCTGTGTTGCAGTGCCTGGATGGTTTTTGTATCAAGGATTCCTTTTCCTTTGTTGACCGCGTGCGAAAATTGTCTTCTTCCGGTAAGTTTATGTGCTCTTTCGATGTTTCTTCCTTGTATACTTGTGTCCCTTTGATGGAAACCATCGATATTTGTTGCGACTATCTCTATCGCAGTTCATTAACTCCACCTAGTTTTCCTGAGTCAATTTTTTCGGGAATTGATGAGATTTGCAACGTCCTCCGTTGAATTCAGTTTCAACAATACTATGTACCGACAGATCGACGGAGTCGCTATGGGCTCGCCTTTGGGTCCGGCACTTGCTAACATATTTGTTGGCTTCCAGGAAGAAAAGATACGAAAGAATCCACTTTGTCCTCAACTGTACTATCGGTATGTTGACGACACCTTTTGTTTATTTAACGGTGAAGTTGAGGCTGACCAGTTTTTTCGTTTTTAAATGGTATCCATCCGGCACTAAGGTTCACTATCGAAAAAGAGTCTAATCATCAATTGGCTTTTTTTGGATGTATTAGTACATCGTACGTTAACAGGTTTTCTTACTTCCGTTTATAGAAAACCTACTTTTGCAGGGTTATACACGCGTTGGGACTCTTTTTGTCCCACTAAGCGCAAGATCAACATTATCAAAACCCTCCTCCACAGAGCATTAAAGATTTGCTCTGAGCCTTTCCTGAACAACGAAATTAACTTTATTAAGGATACCCTATGTAATTTGGGTTATCCTCTTGATACTGTTAATTCAGTTATCCGGAGTAAAGTTGAAGAGTTCAGAAGTGCCGATCTCTACACGGTCAAAAAATGCCCTGTTTACCTTAGATTACCCTGGATTGGTACAAAGTGTGAAAAAATGGCCAAACAAATTTCATCAAAGGTTCGCTGCTGCTTTTTCTCTGCTGAAGTTCGGATTATTTTTCAAACTCGGCCTATGTTTCGATCTGCGTGTAAAGACGTTCTCCCTCCCCACCATATTAATTCAATTGTTTACAAATACGTTTGTAGTTGCGGAGCCAACTACATAGGGAGAACAACTCAGCGCTTAGACACTAGAATAAAGCAACACGTTCCTACTAAAATTAGAAACCACACCTTGCCTTCGAGTGGACTCGTCCCGAACACCTACAGTTCCGCCATATGCGAACATCTTTTAAATAGCAGAGATTGTGCCGCCTGGTCCTTTTTTTTTTGTTTGGCCTTCTTCTGACCGGTTGTGTTGGGTGTGTGCGCGCGATTGTTTTTTCCTGGTTTGCTGTGTGACGAGTTTGGCCCGCAAGAAAGTGATCAAGTGAATTTGCGAAGATTTGCAGGAACCCTTCTGGATTGACGAACTTTAAGTCTTTTTCTGTTAAGTTATTGTTTTAAGTTTTATTTTTTATTTCTTCCATTTCTTTTGTTGGTTTTATTTTTCTGGGCTTCGGCCCGCATATTTTTTTTATTTTAGTCCGGTTTGACTAAGTCTTACCGGACGACTGCTTTTTTATTTCTGTTTATTTCTGTTTAGTTTTTGTTTTAATTTAGTACAGCTCAAGAAAAAAAAAAAAAAAAAAAACTTTTTGGTTTTTATTTTTATTTTATACCTTATTTCTTATTTATTTAATTAGCGATCTTGGTCGCATTCTTTCTCTTTTTGGTTTGACTAGTTTGTTTTTCTTTTGCTTTTAATTTATTTTCTTTATCGGCTTCGGCCGAAAACCTTTATTTTTTATTTTTCTTTTCTTTTCCTTTTTGTACTTTTTTGAATTTTTTGGAAAAAAAAAAAGAGGAGTTTCTTTTTTTTCGGCTGCCTTCGGGCGCCATTTTTATTTTTTTTTAAAAATAGTCTTACCTGTTTATTTTCTTTCTGTTTATCTAGTTTGTCTTTTATTTTATTTTACTTTTAGTTTATTTTTAAATTTTAATTTCCTGGGTTATCCAGGCTTTCTTTATTTGTTTTATTTTTTTTCCCAGCTCCTCTCCCCGTGTTTGTGGAAAATTTCCCGCTAGTGGTAGTCTCCACGCTTTAGCAACATGGCCGACGAAAAAAGTCGGTCGGTTGTAAAAAAAGACCTCTTTGGGAAGGCTGCTAACGCCGACCCGCCTGAGAAAACGGCAAAAAAGCGGGCTGATGGTAGCCCAAAATCTGCTCAGTCTAGTATCTCCAAGAAAGGAGATAATTCTAAAAATGACGACGTTCCAAAGGAAGCACAAAGTAAGACGTCCGAGGATTTGCCCTCCTGCTGGAAGTCCCCCCCCCGAGTTGTATTTTGAACATGGCGGATTTCCTGGATAAGGCGAAAGGCTACGCCCATCTTGTTAATAAAGATGGGTTCGTCGATGTGGTCCAGGAACTCGATGTGTTCGCAAAGAGAATGGTGACCGTTTTTGTGGTGGACAAGAAAACTCGTAAAATTTGTCTCTCCACAAAAGACACTGTGATTAAATCACTTTTGTCCTTGGGGATAAAACCCCAAAGAGTAATAAAGGGTACTGGGTTCTTCATGTGGGACATTCTGCTACCCACACCAGAAGATTGCCTGGCCATGGCCAAAAAAGAATTAATTACAAAAGATTTGATTATAAGAATCGAATACGAAAGGCGGACCAGGGTTTTTGAGGTTCCTCCTCAAATTTCGGGAGAGCTCCTGGCTGCATTTTTTATGCAGTACGGCCAAATTTTAGGGGCTCTCTCTGACAATTTGAACGGGGGATGGACTTTCGATATAATGCTCGACCAGAAGGCCTTCAAGTCCGTCCCCAACTGTTTGGTGTTTGGCGACCGGAAAATGCCGGTCATAGTGACTGGTAGGCGACCAACTTGCTGGAGGTGTGGAGAGACTGGTCACCTTTCCTCCTCCTGCCCAGGGAAGAAGGCCCCTGGAGGTCCGGTCGCAGGTGACCAAAATCCCCCCTTGGCCGAAAAGGTAAAATCCGCGGCGCCTGTAGTGGGCCTAGCTGCGAGGCGGACCGATGAGGAAAATCCTCGGTTGGGCCCAGACCCACATTACCCCCTAAAACGACGCCTTCCACAAGTGTGGATAAGGATAAGGATGAGGGGGAATGGCGCCTCGTAGTTAGGGGCAAGGGAAGACCCAAACAGCGGTTCCTCAGTCCCAGCATGACCCCAAGGACAAAGTCACCTACAGCCCCATTCCCTCTACCAGCTCTGAGGGCGACGCCTCGGCGTCTTATGAAAAAAAAATGCAAGTTCCGAACCCAAAAAAAAAATGAGCCAAGCTGGCAGAAAATATCCTGGACCTAAAAAAATTAAAAGAAAAGTTGGAGGCCAAGCGGGATAAAAATAAAAAAAATCGCCGGGGGCACCGGCCCCTCTATCCTCTGCCCCGTCTTCCCCTTCTTCATCAAAAAACCTTTCAGAAACCTCTTCCACCAAAATCACTGTCTAACTCTCCAGCAAAATCTTTTTATTCTCCAAAACCTTCACCTGTAAGGACTCCTACTGGTTGGACTCCATCCACTACACCAAATGTCACACCCATTTCAACACCTATTCAATCACCTCAGAAAAAAAAGGGTTAGAAGCCCAGACTCTCAAATGCTACAGAGAAAAAAAAAAAAAAGTCAAACCACCATTTCCCAGGGGAAGACGTCTGCCGCGTATCCCGGGACCAGGCGGAAAGGGTCTTCAGCCAGACTCGCAACCCGAATGACCTTAAAAATTCTATGGAACTTTCAAAAAATTAATGGGTGGATGTGGAAGAACCTAAAATTTCCCTTCGGCCCGAATCAGAATACTGACAGTAATCAGAACTGGCCCGGGTACGCGGGAGATCTGGGGCATGATAGAGGAGGCCCAAATCGTCTCTAAAAAGTGGTGCCCCCAGCTGCCGTCCTTCTTGACCCGGAAACGGATGAAACTAAAAAAACTGTAAAGGAGGGTCCCCGTTTTCGTTCACCCATCCCTTTATAGAGCTCTTAAACTGACCTATCCTGCGGACATCGGCGGCTTGTCCCAGGATGATACTGTCGAAAATGAGATGATGTCTGGATCCATGGGACAAGCTGTGGGTGTCCTCTCCCCAGCAATGTTATATCCTGAAGGACAACCCTAATCGGCTTCACAATGGCACTTTGGTTAGCTAGTTTAAATGTCCGAGGCCTGAGGTCCGAGTCTCGCAGGGCGAGGCTCTCTCGTGACCTTCAGCGCCTCGGGGTGAATGTATGTTGTATACAAGAGACCCGGTTTTCTTCTCATGATCATGAGGATATACTGTCTAAGGGGTTCGCCCTTTATTCAGCATGTTTTGATGGTCGTTCGAGGGGTGTCTCTTGGCTAGTGAGCAGGTCTTTGAAGGCTGCATGTACCCTTGTCTTCGCGGATCCGGTGGGCAGGCTTTGCGTGCTGGATGTTACCATAAAGGATAAGGTTCTTCGTCTCATTGGGGTTTATGCGCCCAATATCCATTCCGAGCGGCCTGCTTTGTTTCGGCAGATCGCGCCGTTCTTGACGACGTCTCGTCGGGTAGTTTTAGCGGGGATTGGAATGCCGTCCTTGACCCCGATATAGATCGTATAGGGCACAAACAAGGTACTAACAACCCGGATGTGAAACCATTTCGGGACTTTATCGATGGGTTTGATCTCGTCGATAAGTTCCGGAATGAACACCCTCGGGAGGTAGCATGGACTTGGACAACTAGTGGCAACTCGGCTCCTGGCTCGCTTGCGAGCTACCTGGACCGAGTCTTAGTTAGGAGAGTCGATGTAGGGCTCTTAGGGTGTCCAAGTTTCCATTATATAGTTTATACGGATCATAGGCTTGTCCGGGTTCGTGTAAACTTAGATAAGCCTAAGGTTAGATTGGCTGGTTACTGGAAATTGAACTGTTCACTTTTCGGTGATCAGGGTTTCCGGGACCAGCTGTTACTAATGATACAAAGGGAATTGACGGGAGCGGTTGTGGGAAATGCCTGGTGGGGCAATTTAAAATCTAAAATTCGAACGTTTGCTGCCGATTTTAGTCGTCGACTCAATCTAGATAGATTAGCGGCGCAAACTGCTTTAGAAGATAAAGTCGATCGGGCAGTGAAATCCCGTGTTAGTGGGGACATAGCCTTAGCTAAGGCAGAGTTGGCCTCCTTGCTTATCAAGAAGGATCAAGCTCTGGAATATGGCCGCTGAACTGCGTGTAGAGGAGAATCGAAACGCGGCTAGGCGACATATAGCGTGCGTCACATTACCGGATAAGCGGACCGTGACTACAAACGCGGGCATATGTGAGGTCTTTCGGGATTACTTCCAGGATCTTTTCACCAGGGAGCCCGGTCTGAGCTCTGCTCAGTTCGACGCCTATTTAGCTGACTTTCCCTGCCTCACGGCAGCTGAAGTGGCTAGGTGCGAGGGTCCCATAACAGAGTCGGAAATCTGGGAAGCGCTGAAGCAGGTTGGCCTGGATAAGTCTCCGGGATTAGATGGTCTTCCCTACGAAGTTTACTTGAGGTTGTCGCACGTTTTTGTTCCTTTGCTGCAGCTGATTTTCAACCACTGGATGAGGCAGGGGTCTTTACCTCAACGCTTCACCAGGGGTGTGATCAAGTTGCTGCGTAAGGACAAGGACGGTGGGGATGGGTTAGGGAACTTTCGCCCTTTAACGATGTTAAATACGGACTTAAAGATTTTGGCGAAGATCTTAGCCAACCGTTTGCAGCTTGTCCTGTCTAGTCTGATTGGCCCTGAACAGACTTGTGCTGTGAAGGGTAGGACTATTCAGGATAACCTTCATATGGTACGCTTGATCTTAGAACAAGTCGACAGTGAAGCCGCGCTGATCAATTTAGATCAGTCCAAGGCCTTCGATAGGGTTGACCATCGATTTCTGGAGGCTGTCCTTTCGGCGGCCGGTTTCGGAGCCGACTTTCGCTCCTGGATCCGACTCTTGTATGCGACCCCCGGTGCGCTGGTGGAAGTGAATGGGGTAAGATCGAAGCCTTTCGTATTGTCTCGCTCCATTCGTCAAGGTTGTCCGCTCTCGCCTCTGCTTTACGTTCTTGCGTTGGAACCTTTCCTTCGCAAGTTAAAGGCGAATCCGGTCCTACGCGGTATTTCGCTGCCTGGTGCTTCCACCTCGGCCAGGTATTCTGCCTATGCTGACGACGTTTCGGTTCTTGTGTCGAGCAGAGCCGAGATTGACGAAGTCAGCAAGCAGATCAGTGGGTATGAGATGGTGACAGGGGCCAAGATCAACCGCGATAAGTCTGTGGGCTTGCGGTTGGGTGCGTGGAAGGGAGTTTCTCTTCCCGGACCTTTCCTCTGGACGGATGGGCCGATCAAGATACTCGGCGTCTGGTTCGGTCCTGATCTCCAGTTGGAAATGAATTGGTCGGAGGTGCAAGGGCGGGCCGAGGCCGCGGGTAATCTGTGGTCTCGGAGGAGACTTTCCCTGAAGGGAAGGGCGGAAGTATGTGTTTCACACATCTATCCGATCCTCCTCTACCGACTCTCTGTGCTTCCACTCCCGTATGCCCGACTAATGTCATTAGTCCGGACCTTGTTCTCTTTCTTGTGGAGAGGCAAGGCCCCTATGGTATCTCGCGAGATCTGTTGCCTTCATCCCTCTGAGGGCGGTCTGGGTATGCCTAGCATTGAGATTCGTCAATATATGCTTCGCATTACCTTTCTAGACCGAATGTGTCGCGGTTTGGATGAGGTGGGCACCTTTTGGAAAGAAGATGTCCGAAAACATTTCCCGTCCCTGAGAAGTGTGCACACGTGCGAGGAGGAGGCCGGCCGTACACCTCGTGCCGAGTGTTCCTTCTACCGCGAATGTCGTCGTGCTTTGAAACTCCTCTTGCGGACGTCGGATGACCTCTCCGACGCCCAAGCGTTGTCTCGTAAGGCATTATATCGAGTGTTAGTTAAGGGGTCCGTTCGAGATGGTCTGATCGACGAGCTCGGTCTTACGAATCAGGAGGCTCGCTCGATATGGCCTTGGGCGCCTGGGTTGAAATGTCTCAATAATGATGAGGCATCACTCACCTGGCTGATGATTCGTGGGGGGGCCCTCTGGGTCGGTAAAAGACTTTGTTCAGCAGGCTTGGAGAAATATCCAAACTGTCGTCGCTGTACTGGGAAGGTCGAGACCATTGGTCACGCCTTTTTTCAGTTCAAGACGGTAGTGCCGTTGTGCAAGTTTGTTGAAGGCCTCATGGTTCGCATGATGCAGGGAAAGTTTTTTGTCCTGGAAGCCAGTTCTGTTTGTAGCAATGTGGTGTCGCAATTGACGAAGGCTGAACACTATGTGTTCTGTTGCTTACTAGGGGTTATGCAAGTCGTGATTTGGACGACTCGACAGAAGGGATTCTATGAAGGCGAGAAGTTCACCTCTTCCCAACTGATCTTTTACATTAAGCATCAGCTTAAATTCAAGATTAGGACGGAAAGGCGGCGGCTCCCATCATCAGAATTTGGCAAAAGGTGGGTGAATCTTGCGAGAATGTGTAGAGTGAAAGGGGCTGACCTAGATTGGCATTTGAATGTCGGTTAGGTACAGAATTTTGTCCTAATACGGTTGAACATAGGCAACCCACCCAGATATTAGGCTAGTCTAGGTTTTCGACTTTGAATTTTTAGTTTCTTTTTTTTTCCCGGTTAACTTAGCTAGGGTATGCAAGCTCATTGGTCCCTTTTATTTCTGTCCCTATTTTTTCTTTTGTTTAATTCCCCATCCCCTCCCTCGTTAGGTGGTTAGTGATGTCAGTTCTCTGGTGGATGCGGGGCGCCTTTCGTTTCGTGTGTGTGCTTTCTTATTTGTTGTTGTGTATGAATGAGTGAGTGTTTGTGAGAATGCTTGAGGTTTTGAATGTGTCCTTATTTTCTTAGTCCCGCATCGATTTCGTCCGGTTAACTGATATTTCTGCCACATTCAAAGTTTGTGGGGGGTTTTAATACTAACACTAATTTTGTTTAGTTTATTGTAAATATATTTCGTCATATTGTATAAACTCATTGGGGATTTTTAGAAATTGTTATTTTATGACCCTCCCCCCATGAACATTATCTGTATATAAGGGGACTATTTAGGACTTCATAGAGAATTTGAGGTATTATGGTGGACGTAGTAAGAAAGGTAGGAGTGAATGTGTTGTTTTGGTGATTGGAATATTGTTGGCATGTTTGGGTCAGTGTCTGCGACTAGCTAAGTTTTAGATTTAAGACAGAAGAAGACCGTCATTCCCCATTCCCCTTTTTAGGCCTCGTGCCACATTTTGTATTTTAATACAAATAAATATTGTGTCGACTGGTTCACCGTGTTGGCCCGGTCACACTCTGTATTTCATCTGAAGGTTCTGGAGGCACTTTACATCGGGTCCCGCAAGCCTTCTTTGTGCAAACAACGTGAGTGTTTGCTGGGACTCGCTGTCATCTGCCTAGTTCCTTCTTCATATTACAAATATATATATATATATATATATATATATGTGTAATTTTTTTTTCCCTATTCTTATTGTACATTTCTCTGTTTTAATTTTGAATCTCCCGTGGATGCCTGACGAGCGGGAGCGAAACCGGTTGCTCCCCCCCCCCTTGTTGTTGATTTTTTTTTTTTTTTTTTATTATTTAATATTGTTTTAATATTTAAATATATATATATATATATATATATATATATATATATATATATATATATATATATATATGGGGAGAAGTGGTAATTCTTGTTCGGTATATGAAACTTGATCGATTATGCATTACTACATGCACTATTTTGCTAAACCTTGCAGTATGTAAGATAGTATGTTTTCTTTTCTGTTTTGTGTGCATCACCAAATATTAGGACGCATCGCGATGCAGACAGAAATACGATATATTTACCAAAGCATTTGTTCTATGACTTTCGTAGTAACAGTAGCCCAAAGATAAAACAAAAATGCTCGTGGGAAAAAAAAGACTCAAAGACACCCTAATCAATATTTTTTTTAGGAATAGTATTAATAATATTAGCCTTCGGCAAATAATTCTCGAAGTTTGTCATAAACCTTTTTACTTTACTTCTCGATAAAACTTTACAAGATACTTTTCAGTTGAAGGCATCTCATCGTATATACATGTGGAAAACTTTTCAGCAAAACTCTTTTTCAAAAAATTTTCAGCAGCAATTTTATAGACGGAAAGAAAGAGATATTTTAGTTATATCTGAAATTTTGATATATGTGTGTGTGTGTGTATAAAATTTCAGGTATATCTAAAATATACCTGTAGAAAAACTTATAAATACAGACATAATTAAAACTGATCTTAGCCGACGCGTTCCATCCGCTATCGACAGCAAAGGTAAGATTTTCATTTTCCAACACATATTTATATGTAAAAATATCTTTAAATATACGGAATTTTAAAATGTAAGAAAGCTCATATATATATATATATATATATATATATATATATATATATATATATATATAGCATAATGAGAAGCCACGTATACTTTCTTAATATGTATATATAGAAAAAGTTTCAAATTGAAAATTATAATGTTTTATTTTATGAAAGTATTTATTTATTTATATATATATTTGATATTTCAAATTGTCCTCAATTTTTCATCAGAAATAACAAAACAATTCCTAAAAATTCAAATACCCAATAAAAATAATAAAAGAAGCACTAAATAAAACTATCCTGATAAATCGCAACACACTTCTCACATACAAGAAAAATAAAAACAACAATCGGATTCCCATGGTTTTTAACCACAATCAATATTCCCACACACTTATTCACAATTTAAAAAATGATTACAAGAACCTCCAATTAGACAACAAGATCAAAGACATTTTCGATAAACCACCCATAAATGCAATGAAACAATCACCTAACTTATCAGCTATCCTCACCTCTACCAAATATCTAAACAATAGAAACCAAACAGGAAACTACAAATGTAACAAACCTCGTTGCTTAGTTTGCAAATATTTAATAATAGCTAATACATTTTCCGTACCCAACACCAATATCAGAATACAGCCACCTAACCTCACCTGCGATACCCATAACGTAATCTATTATTTATTCTGCAACTTATGTCCTAATAGTGGATATATTGGTGAGTCTGGAAACAATTTTAGATTTCGTTTTAATAACCATAAACAAGCAATACGTCAAAACAACCCTTATTCCCCCATAGCTAAACACTACAATCAATCAGGACACACATTAGAAAACTGCAAATGTTTATTAATAGATTCCGATTTTACTTCCACATTCACACGCAGAAAAAAAGAAACATATTGGATTTTAAAATTAAATACACATAAACTAGGGTTGAATAGGGACTTAGGTGTTTTAAATCTTTATAAATATTTCAATAGTTAAGCAATTTTTTTTTTTTAGATATAGTAAAAACATTTTTTTAAAATATTTATGACAGTTAGATTTAAGTTAGGAATATCCGAACAGTGACGTTCCATATCACGTGACGTCCGCGTCTCGCGAAGGACGCTACTTGCTAACAAACAGTAATTTTAATTTATTTGTAACAAAACAGTTATTTCTGATGAAAAATTGAGGACAATTTGAAATATCAAATATATATATAAATAAATAAATACTTTCATAAAATAAAACATTATAATTTTCAATTTGAAACTTTATATATACATATATATATATATATATATATATATATATATATATATATATATATATATACTTCAGACTAAATGAAAAACCATTGCAAATTATAGCGGGGCTAAAAGATGTGATTTAATGTCTAATATACAAAAATGAGTAACTTGTGTTATTCATATTTTTTAAATGTCTTTTCCTGAAAGAAATGCTGTTTTCCAATTAAACATACATTATTATGAAAGAAAATATATAAAACGGTTAAATTCCTAAACTTTTATTTATTAAAATATAATACATAAATCAAATTTTATTTATTAAAATATATAATACATAAATTACTACGAAACAAAAAATAATATAAGTAATAATTAGATTACAAATTGAATAATTCAACAATAGAAGCATTTAGTCACTTTAGATTATTATACATTAATTTATATCACTTATTATCTTCTATGTTGTATCTTGACTTTTAATTAGCATTTAAATTTCTATTGATAGAACATTTTGTGCATTTTCATGGAAGCTTGAAATCCTTAAGATAAATTATACATAAATTATTTCTCAAAATGTTGTCTCAGACTGATTAAATCTTCTAAAATGTTTTAAAGTGCGAGGGTTATATGTCTCTAGATTTCCTCTCTATTTTTAAATCTTTCTCTTCAAATCGGCTGTGTTCTTTATTTCCACCTCTTTAGACCTTTGCAACCAAAACACGTCGTTTCCTCACTGTTCTAATTGTAAATATTACATCTTAAAGTTAAGTGTCAACACTTATCTATCAGCTTTAATCATATAATCTTCACATACTACTACCTCTAACATTCATAATACGATTTTTAAAAATAATTTTAACAGTAAGCGTTTACATTAGTAACCCGCGAGCCTTGTATTGAAGGAGAATTCACGAATATTTCCCTCATAAGTTTAATTGAGTATATATCGATCTGGATACGGGAGATAAATTAAAATGGTTTATCCTGATATAGGTGTGTACGTAGTTATATATTTGTTATGTGAACTTACCCATAATAATAATAAACTATTCCTGACATTATAAATACTGCGCCTCTCAAAAGGTATGAGGAAAGTGTAAGACGACGAGAGATAATTGAGAGCATATTGTAAGGACAATGGAATAGTGATACTTGACAAGACAACATAGTTCAATCTAACCAAATCTGATTGTCATTACTAATACTTCTACTTCATTGTATTATATTTGTGTTGTAATATATCTTTGTATTCCATACCTGTGTTCGTGTTATTCTTTCATTGGTTCTAACCTTGGACCATCACCGTGGTACAAGGAACTTGGACCATAACAATATTGGTTGTGTATATGTATGTTTATGCATGTATGTATATATGTGTATATGCATATGTATGGATGTAGATGCATATGTGCTCTTAATGTGTATGTGCATATATGTTTTGAAATTGTCTCTAATACTTTAAAATAATTGTCTTATTTTAGATTCTAATATATGGATAAATTTAATACGCCAATAATTCTGAATTATCTCTCATTCATCTCCATAAGATTATCTCTTAATATATTATATAAATTATCTTTTTTCATTTTTTTCATTTTTTCATTAATTTCTGTAGATTTCGATTGAATCAAAATTCTGCCCTGTTACCATTAAGATGTAGCTCAGCTCATCGGATTACCCTTCTCTCTCCCTACCCACTCCTACCTCTATGATATCATATACCACATTACTTCCTGTAACTATGCCGTCTTCTCTCTTTTACTCACCCTCTAACCATCAATAATTTTACACTAATGATCTGTGTATGACGTTTAACTACATCCGCCTCCTGGGTAAGACGATGAACTACGTCTACGTCCTTGGTAAGACGATAAACTACGTCCTGGGTATAACGATAAATCATATCCGCATCCTGGGTAAGACGATAAACAACATCTAGTGGAAGCACCTCTTAAAGGCTGGTGTTCTCAGGTCCATTCTGACCCGGGGTGGTAGCACCTGTCATGGTCCCAGCTATGGGCAAATAGTTAAAATAGGTTTTAATACCAAAAATACTTTGCAAAAAAAAAAATAAAAATAAAAATAAAAAACTATTACTATTAAATAGCCCATTGATATTGATATGCTGTAAAACAAACCAAACCAAACAAGAAATTCTTTTTTGAAAAAAAAATATTACTAGCTACACACTTTGAAAATAAATTACCAGCTATACTTTTTTGGAAAAAAATATTACAAGCAATACATGTTTGAAAAAAAAATTATTACAAGAAATACATTATTGTAAAAAATTATTATCAGCATAAAAATTTCGTCGGCATTAAATATGCCATTGAGGTTGATATCCCGTAAAACAAACCAAACTAATTCATCGTAACTAACTCTTCGTTTCTATCCGTACTTCATTTTCTCATACTCTCTTTCCTCTGCTAGCCAGTCCTCAACAACGAACTGACATGATAAACATTTGGAAAGATCCTGTGAATATTTAGTTTGCGAGTGAAAATTATCATTCACTAATGGTAACTTAATACCAATTTTATGATATATATATATATAAACATACATACATATATATATATATATATATATATATATATATATATATATATTAATTAAAAAGTGCAATTATAATTTATAAATTCATGAATCATTCATACAAAAAACAAATATGGAGGTTAATGATTTAAATAGCGAGAATACATCTTGGCAAACAATATAAATAAGATACAACAACCCCGAACCTGTATATGAATGATATGATCCCTGTTTATAAATTCCAGTTGCATAAGGTCTTTTTAATTTTTTACAAGCTTTCGTCTGTTCCTACAGACATCCTCAGGTATGAAAATAGATTTGTTCTTGTTTTTTACTTCTCGGTAATAAGAGGACAACGAAAATTTAGATGTAATCCGAAAATTTAAAACCTTAAAATTTAAATTCAAACTCAGCGTTGCGACCGCACGTTCAAAAACAATAACACATTTCTCATAGCATTTTTTCGGATTACATCTCTATTTTCGTATATGCGCGTGTATATATATATAGTGAATCCTAGTAATATCAAGTATTGAAACTGATCCGCAAAGAGAACACTATTTATGAAAAACAGGCCATATAAATCATACAGTAAAAAATCCCAAATTACTTCATTGTGGTATTACCTAATTTAACCAGCTCAAACTTGCGCCAGTCTTCTTCAATGCTGGATTGAACTCGCCTCGGAATTTAGAATTTAATTAGTTATCAGGTGAGAAAAAAATACCGAGCTTATCCAAAATGACGCCTTAGCCAGAAGAAAAAAAAAACCCAAACTCTTCGTAATGGGAGGGTCGGAGGTATCTCTCTAAAAGCGAAATAGGCCCGCTGGAATCATCCCCGACA